>JAEIFM010000242.1:1342500-1767500 GCA_018901885.1 Zaprionus kolodkinae | reverse complement strand
GCAGCTAACCGTGCCTAGGCCAAGGCATTAGGCCCGTGCGATAATACCGCAATTCATCATTATTATATTGCGGGCTGCGTGGTACATCTTGTGCATGTTCGGAGCTGCATGTACGAAGTTCTTGTGCCTGTTCTGATCTCTCTGGGTCTGCTGCTGTGCCTTCACTCTAATGAAGGGGTTCCGCATTTTGATATATTGACAAGACACAAAAAAAAACAAAACAAGAGAGAAACATGACTATAAAGAAACAAAATGTTAATCGCGCTGCGAGTACGTATTCTTCCGGCTGCTGCTGCTGCTTCCAGGTATTTCATACATATGTATAGTACGATCATGATGATCATGATCGTGATCAAGAGACTCTATAGTAGGTACTACATAATGTAAATGTGGCTAACGTGTTGCGTGCCCCCCCGAGGTAGGCGTGGCTGAAGCCAGCTTTGCCAGCCTCAATTAGGCGTTAACTGATTGGAATTCTAACGGTCATTTCACATGATTGCAGCAAATCTCGTTGCTCATTAGGCCCATACTGAAGCAGAGGCAGAGGCAGAAGCAGAGGCGGCGAGTTAAGAGACCTCGCTGCCAGCTTGTTTATTTAAATCGAAGTATACTATAAGCAGGCAGCCAGCGATTCCCCTACAGTTTCCCTACAATATAACAGCAATTGCCCCCGCTGCAGGCCATGCGGCGACTCTACCGGACAACAGCAGCAACAACAGCAGCAGCAACATCAGCAACAACAACAGCAGCAACATCAGCAACAACAACAGCAACAACAAATGGAAAAGAGGCTGGGCCGGCTTAGGCTTAGGCCGAACGGGCAAATGGCCATGGAATGCCGGCGATAAGGAAACGCTAACGTAACCAAATTACAGACTCGAATTTAGATCAATAAAAAGCACGCAGCAGCAGCCAAAAATAAAAACAACAATACGAAACGCAAGAAACAGTCCAGAGTAACCGACTTTATGATACCCTTTGCTCAATATAAAAAAACCTTGTAATATCCTTGAGAGAATTCTGTACAGATTTCTCTGTTATCTATTGCTTTCTCGCTTTGCCTCACAGCAGCAGATGACGCAAGCGGCGCTGCTTGAAACTGTGGAAAACGTAAAACTTGTATAACTTTTGTGTTTCTGGCAGGATAGCTATGAAACTTGCAAGATATGTGCATTTTGTATATATCTATGTGTGTTTCAAAGCAAAAAGTTAAGGCTTTAATATTTTGCTTAATAATCGCAAATTATTAAATTGCAGGGGCAGTAGACATAAAAGCTAAAATTTGAAATTAACTGTAGAAACTGCAAGTAAAGAAGAACTATCCTGCCAAGTTTGATATCCATAGCTTTTATAATAGCTGAGAGCTGAGTGTTCATACAAACAGAAAAAAGAAAAACAGACGAAAATGGCTCTATTAACACTTGTCTAGTATTGGGTAGCATCTGCCACGCCCACTTCTGTATTTTACATACTTTTGCATTGAGTTAATATGCCTTCTTTCGAACATCATCGATGGTAGAGGAATATTCATAATAATAATAATGATATCGCAGGCAGCAATCACATTAAACTTGCAAAAACCCCAAAATATATTTAAAAATAATATTTCTACAATATGTATGTCAATATATATATTTCTTTATAAAGCGCAATGTTTATATTTTTATTGTATCACACACTAATCAAAGGTTATCAGGGTTTACTTGGGGAATTAATGTGTATACCGAGAATTGAAGCATATGCAAATTAATGTGCTCATTTATTTGCCACATGCCTGCGGTCTTCAGCCAGTCATGCCCGACTGTTATACCCTGTAATGTAGCTTGGACTGGCTGGGACCAACCCAAAAACAGAGCGTAGAGTAGAGAGAACAATGCCAAAAGCGAAGCTGACCTCAGTGCGGGCTGGCTGAGTGGGTGTAGCACTGTGTGAGGAGGTGTGTGTGTGTGTGTGTGTGTGTGAGTGACTGTTTGTGTGTGTGTGATGGTGTGTTAAGCTTAACCCATTATGGCGCCTAACGTACGAAACGCAAGAGAGACGTGCACTGGGACTGAGATTGGGACTGACTCGGAGGCTAGGATTGGGACTGCGACTGGGCCTCAGCCAGGAGAAGCTGCCTGCCTGGGCTGCTGCATTGGATGCTCATCAAAATGATTGCATCACGAAGAACAAATTTAAACGGCGATTACCGCCCATACGCCCCATTGTACACTCCGTTCCCACTGTACACTGTCCCTGTCCACTTTTGGGGCTGCGGCAATTTCTATAAATGCAGCTAAACGCATAAATACAACAACAACAACAACACGGATAACTATGAGTTAGAGTGGCAGGCAGGGAGGAGGGAGGAGGGATGAGAGGGGAGAGGGGAGAGTAGAGGGTAGAGACACCAAGACGCAGACCTGGCCAGGGCCGGATTTATGGGCCTTCACAAAAGGCCGCTGTGATTAAGTTGCATGAAAATTATATGTAGTTTCGCTAGAACTTTTATGTCGCTTTAATTGATGCGTCTCCGGATGCAGTCACAGGCAGAGCAGGGGGAGAGGAGAGGACCTGCCTGCCTGCCAGCCTGCCTCGGCATTTATGAAGTCTCCTCTCCGTTGGGGCAGTTGACAGATGAGCGCGCAGCATGCAGCCAGTTGTGGCAGCTTTCAACGAGCTCGTTAAGCTGGAAAAGCAACCGCATAACTTGCCTTCTACTCTCATAGAGGAGGAGAAAGAGATGGAGAGAGAGAGAGGGAGATGAAGAAAAAGAGACAAGGAGATAGAGGGAGATGCAACACACGCACAGCTCAAGTGGCCAATTGTCGCAGCAGCTACGCCTTTACCTCCCACTCTGCCTGCTACTCCTACTCCTCCAACATCTACTACTCCCTCTATTCCGCCTGTACCTCCTACTCCTCTTAATCCTCCTGTTCCTCCATCTCCTCCAGTGCTCCTTTTCCTTCTACCCCTCTCACTCCTCTTACTCTTCCTACTCCCCCTACTTCTCCTTTTCCTCCTACTCCTCATATTCCTCTTTCTTTCTCCTGGTCTCCATCTCCTCCTTCTACTCTGTCTTCTCCTTCAACTTCTCTTACTCCTTCTACTCTGTCTTCTCCTTCTACTTTTCTTACTCCTTCTATTCTGTCTTCTCCTTCTACTCCTCTTTCTACTCTTTCTTCTCCTTCCATTCCACCTATTCCTCCCACTTTTATTTCTCCTCTTGGTTCTGCTCCTCCATCTACTCTTAATACTTTTACTTTTCCTACTCCTGCTCTTACTCCTGCTACTTCTTCTACTCCCTCTACTCCTTCTTCTCCTTCTAATAATTCGACTTCTTCCTCCTCCTCCTCCATCTCCTAATATTACTTTTACTCATCCTGCCCTGCACTTTCTCCTTCTTCTACTCCCTATTCTAGTACTTCTACTTCTTCCTCCCCACCTAATTCTCCTCCCACTCTTCTTACACCTTCTGCTCCTACCCCTCTTATTACTTCTACTCTTCCTAAACCTCCTCTTACTCCTCCTACTCTCCCTCCAATTCTACTCCTACACCTACTCCCCCTCCAATCCTCCTCCTACTCCAAGTGCAAATATTGTGATGGCGAATATGTTTTTCTGATTTATCGTCCCAATTATGGACGAATCTGTGGCGCACTCACTCCTCTCTATTCGTCTATTCATATGCAAAATCAAATCGTGCGGCAAACGTGAAACTTAATGCGATTTTGCTGTAAGCGACGCCAACTGGTCAAGTTGGCCAGCAAGGGGGCAGGAGGGGAAGGGAGCTGCCTGTGCACAGCTTTTCGCGCCTTTTATTGTCGGCCGACTTGCTTGGTCAGCTTAGTCCCCCCCAGTCCATCCAGCTCCAGCTGCCTCCTTCTCTCGCTCTCTGTCCAAATGTCAGTTTAATGCTCGACTGACTTAACACGCAAATTAATTAACTGCGACACCGTGTGCAGCTGTGTGTGTGTGTCAGTGTGTGTGTGTGTGTGTGTACCTGCCAACAAATTGCTTTGCGGTTGCCAGAGAGTGCAACCGCAGCAACAAAAGCAACAAAGTCACTGGCAACATGTTGCATACAAATTGTGGCAACATGCAGCAATTCCATCTTACAACTCATTCTCATTCGCATTCATTCGTTTTGTGTGCGACACGGCGCCAGGCAAGTGTCATTTCAGATCTCTCTTATGATGGTTAAGATGACTCCCATAATACGTACATATACATATGATAATGATATGACACATATTGATAAGAGTAAAATAATAAAATACACTATATACCACAACATTGATTGCTGCATGAGAATCAAATATAAATTTAATTTGATTTTCTTTCCTGTTTAACATTATCAGACACAAGTACCTTATATGTCTTACACAGCCATTATACATTTCAGACAGTCTGGAGATTGTTTAATCTCTTTGGCATAATTTCTTTAATAACTCATATACCCTACAATTATTGCATATATTTTAAATTGTCTCAAGCCCATTTCAAATAAGGAAAGAAACATTTATTTGTTATTATTTATGCACGATTTAATAATTCATAGACTGAATAGACAGTTTATATCATATATGGTATAAATGCTTTCAGGCTTATGTGGACTTAATTTGTTATTGTGAACGAACTAACAACACTCATGTGTCAACAATTATTTGAATCTGTTTTGAAATAATAATTTTTCAATTTCGACTTTTTCATAATGTGAATTAGGAAAGTTAAACATCTTAATCTTTCTTATATATTGAGCAAAACTTTTATTTTCATTACTTCCAGAATATATTGTTTTTTAATTCTTAGTATACATCTTCTTAGTATACACTTATCGTATAGTATAGTATAGTATCGTATGGTATAGTATAGTACCTATCTTCAAATGTTATTTTTCTAATATTGCAACCCAACTAAGTAAGTACAAATATCTTTTGCTACGTATCATGTAAATTGTCGAAATTAGATTACTTTAAAAAACATACTTTAAAGTGATCTTTTCAAATTTTAAAGGAATAAAATTACTATATAATATAGTTTTCGGATAAAATCTAAGCCTTTGGCAAGTCGAAAGCAGACTTTCGCTTTCTTTTCTAAATTATATAATTAAATATGTAAATATTCACAGAGATAAATAAATAAAGGAAACTAACTGTTACTAATTTGGTAACTACTAATGATGATTAATGAACTTGAAAAACTTAAAAATATTGTTTTATTTATTTTTATTTAATTTTTTTTTTTTTTTTTTTTTATTTTATTTTTGTTTGTTTTACAGGGTATTTCAAATGAAAATGGTTTTGAAACTAAGGCAACAAACAAGTTCTTCCAAGCCAAGTGCCTTTCCTCATGAGCTCGCTTTCATTTGCATAACCAATCATATTGCATGCTTTTCTCGCAGTGTAGCCGACGTTATCTTTGACTGTCACTGGGTATGGCTGCCTGCTGCTGCCTGCGGGCAGCTGTCAAAACACGACAGCAATGAGAGCAGAAAAAAAAACAAAAAACAATTACAAATGTCGCTCATCTTCGTGTCTTCGTTTCTTCTTGTCGCAGTGCAGCCTCGGTAGCTGCTTAATTGTTTTATCTGACTCGCTTTTTTGTGTCTCTTTGGCTCCTCAAACATCGGTTGTCTGCTTTTTATCTATGGCTAAATTGGAATTCCTCATGGCAGCTGGCGGCGTTGTCGGCACACCTGACGCACCTGCAATTACCTAGCGAGCTCTCTACTATCTGCACCCCAACTGAATTTATTGATTGCATTTGGTTTTCTGGTTCATATCTCGTGGGGCTATGGGGAACCAGAGTTTCAAGTAGTGCAGGCGTAGTGCTATTTGCCCCAATTTCACTGGGGCAACTGCAGTGCCGACAGCGTTTGGGGCTGGGCGTGGCCCGAGCCAGTGAGTCTAATTGGAGTAAATTATGTTTACACATTTAGCCGTGCAATTGGGTCAGCTCTGTACACACACACACACACACACACACACACACACACACACACACACACACACACACACACACACACACATGATATGATATGATATGAATTGCATTTTGTGTTCGAGTTTTACATAATTAAGAACAACGTCGAGCTCGGGTCGTGTGCGGTCTCTCTGCTCTGCTCTGCGACCTTATCGCGCACTCGGATTTCGAATTTTTAATTAGCTCACACGGAGTGAGTGTGCTGCGTAGGGGAGTGTGTGTGCGTGTGTGTGTGTGTGTGTGTGAGATTGGGAAATGCATATTGAAGATACTACTCGGCATGGAACTGTCAGCGGTCAGTTAGAAGCATCTCTACCTCTACGTCAGACAGTCATTAGTTGCAGGAAATCGAGGAGTTATGAGTTTCATTCTAAAAATAAACGATTCAGCAGGTTTTTATACCCTTTAAACATAGGACAGAAGGGTATTATACCTTTGTCTCCACTTAAAGATATACGTAGGAGACAGGAGAAGCAATGTGCGATGGCATAAACAAAGTAAACTCGTCAACCGGATCAACCCTGACGATAAATATGTATTTGTTTGTATGAACACTTATATCTCAGAGACCATAAGAGCTAGGGTTACTAAAATTGGTGAGAATGTATATGTTTTAGTGCACTTTAACATAACATAAACATTCTTAAGTTTCCTATATAATCAACTTAGGAGACAGAAGCTAAATTGTGCTTCTACTGCTTATTTTGCAATATTTTCTTCTTTATTGTTTTTGAATTCAGATGCATAATTTATGTTGATCTGGTAAGAAGATTTACTTAAGCTTTGAGTTCCCGCTAAGCTATTAATATGTGTGATCAAGTTCTTTTACCCCTCTTCATTTCAACTTTGGGTGAATCCCTCTTAATCATCGACCCAAATAATTTCAGAAAGTTTGCTTGTGGTCGAATAATAAAAATGAAACATAATTGAGTGCATCGTAAAACCTTTGTTTGTCGGGTATTTCACAGTCGATCACATTTACTTGATATTCCCTGTCGCTAAACTGGTCAAAGAATTCTGACTCAGCGGGCTACGCCAGAGATTGCACGTGCATGGTAGAAGCTAAGAACCCAGCCCGGGACTTTGCTGACTTTATCTGCTTGGGAGACGGAGACGGAGACCGAGACGACGTTCTAAAAAGGTCTGGAAAAACTAGTGACAAAGCTCGCTGGCAATGTGCATATTTTCCTTTGTGTAATTGCCAAGCAAGAACAATGCACGGGTTTTTCCAGAGTGTGAGAGAGTGAGAGAGAGAGAGAGCGGGAGAGCGGGAGAGGAAGGTAGAGACAGAGAAAGAGAGAGCCAGGAGAGCCTGGTTTGAAGCGTTTAACTGGTTTTTGAGACGGAGCACCCACTGTGCGTCGTTCTCGACCGGTTCTCTGACTCTCTCAAGCTCTCGTACTCAGTCACTCGCCTTTTCTCTCTCACTCTCTCTGTCGCTCCGTCTCTGTCCCTCTCCTGATATCTCTTTCTACGATCTGCGCTGCATGCCGTTTCGCTTGCCTTTTCGCAATGCTCGACTCATTCGCCCGATCAGTTCTACAAAAGCTGCGTCCGAGCTGAGTTGAGAAGGCAGAACGCGAACGCGAAGCGAAGCGAAGCGCAGAATAAGAAGAAGAAGAGAAGACAAAGCTAAAAATAAGCACAAAAAGCAGAAGAAAACAAACAAGTTCCCAGTGTAATTGGCAGCCATGTCGTGCAAATACTGTAAGCAAGCGCAATTGTGGCGTCTCCCAGCTAAGAGCTCCTCCTAATCCCCCCCTGCACTCCACACGCACCCTCTCTCTCCCTCTCTGTCCTCCACAGCAATGCTGCTAGTGCTACCACTCATCGCCTGCCTGATCTGGGGTAATCCGGGCGTGGAGAGCACTCGACACATCGTCTTGACGAACTTTGCACCCCGTTCCATTGGCCTTAGATCCGGTTTGGATGCACCGGCAACACCAACCGAGTTGGACCTGCAGCGGCCACAGGCACAGGAAGCACTGCAGCCAACGCAGCAACAGACATGGAATGGACATCCCAACGCAGTGCGTCCCGCAGCTGCTCAGCCGCCAGCTGCAGCTCCAGTAGCAGCCCAGGCTGCCCCTCCGGCAACCTCTACGGTTCGGGATCAACAACGTCCGACTGTGGTATACGGCGTTGATAATCAGCCTGATGCTCGTCCTCCCTCTCCCTTCCCAGCACGTCCTGAGGCGCAGTTCAATTCCCGCGAACGCTTCAGCTCGCTCCTCTTCCAGCCCATCTCTCGTGACAATCTGCAGAATAACGTGGTCTACTCACCTGCCTCCATACACACCATGATCGCCCTGCTTAGCACCGTGTCCAGTGGCGAAACCGCCTTGGAACTACAACGGGTTGGCCAGTTGAGCTCCGACAAAATGGCCGTGGCCAAGGATTTCAAGCGCCAACTGAACGCCCAGCAGAAGATGGAGAATGCCCAATTGATTGTGGCCAACAAGATGTACTACAACTATCAAGTGGCCGAGGTGAATCCCGATTACAAGCGCTTTGCCCAGACATACTTCGAATCCGACATCGAAGCCATCGACGTCAGTCGTCCCACCAATTCGGCTAGCCGGATCAATGCTTGGGCAGCGGATGCCACCAGGAATCGCATACGTAATCTGGTTAGCCCCAGCGACATTGATGCACAGACCCAAGCGGTGCTTGTGAATGCCATCTACTTCAAGGCCCGCTGGACCACAGAGTTCTCCGCTGTGGACACGTCCTCGGAGAAGTTTCAGCTGGGACGCGGTGCGTCCATCAAGGTGCCCATGATGTTCAACGATGACATCTTCGAGTATGCCGATCTGCCCGAACTGGACGCCAAGGCTGTGGAGTTACCCTATGCCGGTACCGAGGCCACCATGTTGATCATACTGCCCAACCAGATCGATGGACTGGCTCAGCTGGAGAGTCAACTGGCCACACAGGATCTGAACTACATTGCAGCGCGATTGCGCCGCGAAATGGTCACCCTGCGCCTGCCCAAGTTCCGCATTGAGTTCGATCAGGACATGTCGGGTCCGCTGCAGCAGTTGGGCCTGCGTCGCATGTTCACCGATCTCTCCGAGGTGGATACCATGCTGCTGAAGAATGTGAAGGTATCGAAGATGCTGCAGAAGGCATTCATCGATGTCAATGAGGCGGGTTCCGAGGCAGCCGCCGCTTCATGTGAGTACTCCAACCATTTCTGTGATAGAGTACAATCCCCTAGCTCATATATCGATCCTCTTACAGATGCCAAGTTTGTGCCCCTCTCGCTGCCAGTGCGATCGCGACAATTCAATGCCGATCATCCCTTCGTCTTCGCCATACGCACCCCGGAGACGGTCCTCTTTATCGGTCATGTGGTCCAGCCCAGCCAGCAATAATCGATGTGACTGTCCATCCATCATCAGCATCATCATCATTAGCTCTAAGACGAACTGTACTCATTATTGTACTCATTCATATTCAATTCAATTTACTCATTATAATCCATCTTAAATTTTCAACAAAAAATCACAAATCCCCGAGAGTCTTTTTCTTTTTATAATCTGTCCGATAACCGATTACCGATAACCTTTGCGCTGCACCCAGTCAACACATTTATTGTTCTGTGTTATGCATCGAGTATGTCGAACGATTTGATTCTTGACTTTCGTAAGCTGAAAAACCCGTTTTGCTCTGGACTTCCCTCCCATCGTAAACCCCTGAGGTAAGTTGGAGTTGGAGCCGGAGCCGGAGCTGGAGCTGAAGCTGGAGGCAGCGCAAAGCAATAGCAATAAATGCAAATTTCTCAATCAGATTGGCAAACTTCCTCATTGAGCACGTTTGGAAAGTCCCAACCCATCGATATAGCGACAGCTGCTGCAGATGAGTAATCTAGAAAATCCCGTTGAAAGACCAGTAGTTAGTCTAATGTTTATAACGTCATAAGGCTGGCAAATTCCAAGAATAACATAAAGAGAAAGAGAGAGAGAGAGAGCGAGAGAGAGCAACGCTCCAAGTTCCAATCAAGCTTGAGAATCATATAGACAAACATATTTGTTTTTTAATACGAAATATTAATCATATATTAATATTAATTAGAAGAGATAACAAGGTTATCTTTCATCTTTCAATTCGATTCATATCTTTCTTATTAATATAATGATTCTGCATAATTTCAATTTGTTTCCAGGAAAAGCTTGTGCTCTTCCAAAGACGTAAACAAGTTCAAATTAAAATACTGGGATTCAATTTTAAATAAATAATGTTCTTGATACATTTGCGACGGGTCTAACTCGTTCACAGTGGTGTTAATTGGGTCACAATATTATTCTCTTCATCACTTGCGACTCGGTCACGTAGTTAGTCGCAGTGATTAAGGCGTTTCATTCAATCGCCTAACACTGACCCCTCCCCCCTCCCCCCTCCTCCTTCTCCTCATATCAGTTGGGAATTTCAATTAAAAAACAAACTGCGAAGCTTTTTTTTGTTTGGGCTAAACCGGCTCAATGTCGTCAGTTCGGTGCGTCGGTTTAGTTGTGTGTGATCCACAGAGGCAGCAGCTCCTACTACTACTACAACTAATACTACCCAGACCATATACTTGTAATATCTGAAGCTCGGAATTACCCAACTTTCAGGCATGACTGGTCGCAATTGGAGATCACTTCCACACATTATTGCCCTGCTGCTCTTGCTCAGTAGCCTCGCGAGCAGCCAGCCGAGAGCAGCCACAGCGGCGGGAGAACGCTTCGCTTTGCGTCTGGCCAGCAGTCTGGGACTCTCTCAGCCGCGGAGCAATGTCGCCTTTTCGCCCCTGTTGCTCCACTCGGCACTGACCTTACTCTACTATGGAGTCGCTTCGAATGAGGTTGCAGTGCAGCAGCAACTGCGTGTGGCATTGGAACTCCAGCAGCTGGGCACGCCGCTGGAGGCGTTGCTGCCGTTCCAGGAGCTGCTGGCACAGCTGAAGCAATCGGCTGCCATCGGTTGCCAGCTGCGCCTGCTCAGCGACTTCTACACGGAGGAACGTTACACATTCAACTATCGCGATGAGTTCCAGGCACGAGCAGCAGCCTTGGGCATTGGAGTGCATCGTCTGGACTTCGGGAATGTGGCCAGTGTGACGCAGTCCATCAACTACGAGTTCCTCACGCGCAGCAACTATAGCGTGGGTGAGCTGGTGAGCAGCTCCCTCCTGCAGGCAACCACCGGCTCCGACACACCCTTTCTACACGTCTCCGCCCTCACGTTCCGTGCTCCCTGGGCTCAGGCATTCGATCCGCAGCAGACGCAGCGCATCAACTTCTTCAGCGATGCACGGAATCACAAACTGGTCGAGTCCATGTTCGTGCAGCATAGCTTCAGGTACGCCGAGCTGGCGGAGCTGGATGCATGCGCCGTTGAGTTGCCCTATGCCACAGCCGGACTCAGCCTGCTCATCATCCTACCCAATCAGCTGGAGGGATTGGCACAATTGGAGCGCAAGTTACAGACTCTCGATCTGCAGCAGCTGCGCAGTCAGCTGGAGGAGCGTAAGCTGGCTTTGACGCTGCCCAAGTTCAACCTGCTGGCGCACACCGAGCTGCGGCACATCCTGGAGCAGGTGAGTGGAGATTAGAGGCAGCTACTTACTCTCCTCACGCGCTCTCTGTGATTCCAGTTGGGCCTGGGCAAACTCTTTAGCTCTGAGGCAAAACTGCACAATGTCTTCAGCTCATTCTTCGCCAGCTCTGTGCCACATTTGACTGCGGTGCCGCATACCGCGCTGCTGGAACTGAACGAGGCGGGAGGCGAGGCGGATCGCACCTTCGGTAAGTATGTCCAGCCTATTAGATTGGAGTTCACTCTTTGATCAGCTGCCTCTTCCACAGTGGCTGCCTTCACCGACCTCTTTCGCAGCACCCTCTCGCTGGTGATCAATCATCCGTTCTTCTTCGCCCTCGGCAATGGACAAACCCTGCTCCTGGCCGGCCATGTGGTCGACATCTAGAGCCGCCGGCACCAGACGCAAAAAGGTTATCAGGCAGCCGGTTATCAGCGACGCTTCGCATTGAACAACAACAAGCCAAAGGTGATAAATGACGTGTAAACAATAACAAAACAACAACAACAACAAATCAAACACAAACTCATACCTCGGACCCGACTCGCTCTACGATTCTACGAATCTAGAGATAGATCATAGTCAGCCTCCAAAAGTCTCTGGCAGCCGGCGGCAGATTCAGTTCAGTTTCGGATTCTCGCACAACGAGACGCCAATTAAATTAAGTGTAAAGCGCAAAACCGCAAATAAAGAAAAGTGCCTTGATATATATATACAATATATATACTAGATCCCCCTTCTCCGCTATATATATGGTATATAAATCAATTGGAACAATGCCGTCGTTCAGCGCATTGCAGTGTCTCTTACGTAAGCCCCAATTATTGTAGAGGAAACCAGAAAACCAGTCTCAGCATCGTGTAATAGTAAAATTTAATTGGGTGACAATATTTATAGCTCGATTTCGGTGCAGATCGTAATAAAACCGTAAATTGTCAGTAGACATTCGTCAGTCGATTCGATCTCAAGGTTTCACTAATTGTGCCCTATAAAAATGTGGCATGTTTACACTGTAAATTGTTTTGGTAGTGCAAAACAACGATGAGTTAGTTCCGAGTGGCTCTAATGGGGTATATTTATCATAGATAACATCGAAAATACATATGTATCTTCTTAAGTGTAAATATTGTGATTATTTTTTCATTGTTTAAACACAAATTTAGAAGTCACGAGTGGTATAAATATATAAATATATTAATCAAAATATTCCCTACATATTTTTAGCATATTCCAAATTAAGAAAGAAACTGTAAATATGGTTTCGACTAGATCAAAGATAAACCTAATAGCATCAGGTTTTAAAGAAACATTTTTGACATGAATATGCTATGAGTTTTTTTTCCGTTTGTTTTTGTGTTTTTTTAATCATGTTCTATGTATGAAGAAATATAAACAAGAAACTTGTGTTGTGTAATTGGAGAACTGAAGCTGAGATACCCTATAGATCCCTCACATACATATTTAATAAAAAAATGCTATTCTCATTTAGTTAATCAATTTAATCAATCATTTAAAAATATTTGTGTAATGCCTG
This sequence comes from Zaprionus kolodkinae, assembly GCA_018901885.1. Lineage (NCBI taxonomy): Eukaryota > Metazoa > Arthropoda > Insecta > Diptera > Drosophilidae > Zaprionus > Zaprionus kolodkinae. The sequence continues at coordinate 1,754,421 of JAEIFM010000242.1, read as the reverse complement.
AACCTTTCCTAGAAATTCAAAGAAATCAGACGATCAGTATGCTCTGTAGATACAATAGCAAAAATTAAAAGATTAAGATTAAAGATTAAATAATGAACGAGTTATCTATCCAATGGATCTCTCATATTGCAATATGATATTTTTAAAAGTGTCTTAGATCATATGAAGAACGATACACACTAGATTTTTTCTTTATACTAAGAAAGATACCAAACAAAGGTCGCCAAAATTTTCAACAATTATATCATATACGCATATGAATATCTATATCGATAGATATAGATATATAAGTACTTAATCGAAGTGATTGACAATGCATATGAATAAATTATTGTATTATACCCTCTGTATGTGAAATACTAAGAATTTTAAGATTATTTACTAAAAACACCTTATCTCATAATTCATATTTTGATATCTGTCTTAGATCAAATTTGTTAGTTATTTAGTTTATCGATAATTTCTACAACTGTGTTCTCTAGAACCCCATAGAATACATGATGAAACCAATCTACCCTCTCGCTACCCTCTCTATTAAAAATACTACAAATTTCAAGAATGTTTACTAAAAATATTCAAGAAGTCGTCCCACTTTAGCGAGTAAAACTCGATAGATGCCAATCGGTTCTCGTTTGGTACCACAAGAGCGCACAAAACCAGTCACAATAGCCGGTAATATCGAATAAAGTGACAGTATTTATGGCTCTATAAGAACTGTCTAAATGGATCGTCTGTCTGTCTGTCAGTCTGTCACAAGGTTCATTGTCTTGTGCTGTCATAGGAGAAGGTAACACATAATTAAATCGGAATTTAACTCATTGTGATATCGACTTGAAATGCGCATATTGTGAATGAATTTGAAGAGAAAAATCTGTGCCTGTCTCTCGTCTTGCAGTCGCTTTGGCGCTCCTCATCGGCAGCTGTCATGCTGGAACCGTGGCCAGTTTGGATGCGGCTGTAAATCGCAATCTTCTGGCCGCCGATCTGTACAATGCAGTGGGAGCGGAGCGACTGAACGAGAACATTGTAATTGCCCCGGCGGCCATACAGACCTCGATGGCGCTGGCCTTCTATGGTGCCAAGGGACAGACGGCCATCGAGTTGAAGGAGGGACTGCGTCTGGGCATCGGGGATGGGGATCAGGTGACACAGCGTCACGGTAGCTTCCAGCAGGCGCTGACACGCGACAACAATCTGCGGCTGGCCAACAACATTTACATCAACGAGAATCTGGAGTTCAAGGGCGCCTTCCGCGACGTGGCACGACGTCAGTTCGACTCGGACATTGACAAGCTGGACTTCCATCCGCCGTACAACAAGCGCACTGCCGATGGCATCAATCGTGCCATTGCCACCAAGACAAACGATCGCATCAAGGACATACTGAAGCCGGAACTGCTCAACGATCGTACCGAGGGTGTCATTGTCAATGGCATCACCTACTCGGCCACATGGCAGAAGGCCTTCAGGCTGGACAAGACAGAGAAGCGCAGCTTCCATGCCGGCAACGGGCAGCATGTGCAGGTCGACACCATGTGGACTCTCAATAACTTCAACTATGCCGAGGTGCGTAGCCTGGATGCCAAGGTCATTGAGTTACCCTATCAGAATTCTGACTTCTCCATGCTTCTCTTGCTACCGAATCGCAAGAACAATCTGCGTGGACTGCAGCAGAGTCTGGTGGGCAAGAATCTGCTGAGTGAACTGAGCGAGATGAGTCCGCACAAGGTTGAGGTGTTGCTGCCCAAGTTCAGTGTGACCTTTGGCCTGAGTATGGAGCAGCCTTTCAAGCAGGTTAAATTGCAAATTGCCAAGCACTACGAGCAGGTTCCCTTAGCTAATCCCCTTCTCCCTCTTGCAGCTCGGTGTGACCACCATGTTCTCTCGGGAAGGTGACTTTGGCAACATGTACCGCATGTTCGTCTCGCACTTCATCAACAGTTTCGAGCACAAGGCGCATCTGGAGGTCTCCGAGGCGGGTGTGGAGCAGCCCCTCGAAACGGGAGGTGAGTTGATTCCTATTTCTATTATAACCTCCTAACTCTCCTCCCCTTTCTCCTGCCAGTTCTGAAGGGTCTCTTCTCGCGCAAGAAGAAGTTCGAGGCGGATCACCCCTTCGCCTTTGCCATCAGATATAAAGACTCCATCGTTTTTATGGGTCACATTGCCAACTATGCCTATGTGTGAAGTGCCTATCTAGCCTAGGGTAGACACTCCCGCAGCCTCCTCATCCTCACTCGCTGGAGGTGCAAATTGAATACACGATTTGTTTGTTTTGCTTAATAAATGCAAATTTGCTCAACACTCAAATAAAAACGAATGAAATATTCAAAACTCGATTGCGTAAATAAAAAATCAACATATGTTTAATGAATATATATGTGCATATGTCTATATACATTACAACGTCGCAGCGGGAGTTCGTTTATTGAAGTGAACAGTGGAAACAGCAGGCATAGTTTATGATGGGAGAGCGAACGGATCCAATGTGATCATATCGTATGATGGGGAAACATCATTTCAATGATGATATATGCAACAGCTTTGGGGGGTATATCGACGACAACAACAACAGGGTGTAACGGTAAGGAGTATTTATTATATTATTATTTATATCATCCTTATAGCTGACTTGCGATTATTTTTCTTAGGAAAAATACTAAACAAAATATTTCAACTATTATATCATATGAATAACAGTATTTATATCCATAATAATTATTATATACATTTGAGTATATTATATAAAAGTATTATTTTAAATCTGATTGCTTTAAACATTTCCAAGATTTCAAAGATATAAAAACTTTAAAAAATCTATTTTTTTTTTTTTTTTTGTAGATTTAAATTATAAACAAGTTTTGGTTTTTTAATTAGAATTTAAAAACATAGTGACTTAGTGAAAATCGATCTGTATACAGTCGAAATACAGTAGAGACGTAGAGAGAGAAGTATTATTATAAATCTTATTGTTTAAAACATATCCAAGATTTAAAAGATATAAAGTTTTTAATAAACCTATTTCTTTATATTTTGTAGATTGAAATTTTTGGCTTTTTTAGAATTTGAAAACATAGTGACTTAGTTAATCGACTTATACAGTCGAAATAAAGTAGAGACCTCAACAATAACTCATGAAGATACTATCATCCCAATGGGCACCATACCTGGTTAATAACATATGAAATTTCCCAAAATGTATGTCAAATTAAACAATGATTTATGATAATCTTTGAAATTAGTTTTTAATTGCGATTCAGTTGATGATATATGGATGGTAAAACTATTCCAGACTCACCTTTCAAGCTCCATATGCATTTGATTTGCTTTATCCATTTTGGTGGCGGATCCTTTAAGCGGCTTTTCTCTCTCTCGCTCTCTCTCTTTCGCTCGATCTTTTATTGTGTTTCGCCTTGTCTCGTTTTGCATTCACATTTTTCACTATGCACACATAAATTAATATTAAGACACTCGAGTATACATTTATTTTTATATGTATATGTATTTTTCTGATCTTAGATTTCCTATTAATTTGCCTGGGCCCAAGGAGTGTGCGATTTCGATTATTTATTCTATATTTCGTTTTCGCTTGCAATTTATTTATTTTTTTTTTTTTTTGTCGCTGCTTTTTTCTAATCGCGCACATAAATCACACAGCAACAACAGAAACAACTTGGCCAATGCGTTTATGGTGTTTTATTTCTTTATTTTTTTCGATCTCTTATTTTTGCGTTTGTATCTTTTTGGCTTTTAGATATTCATTTTTTTTATTTTTTATTTTTTAGCCGAGCAATTTGGTCCGCTGCAGATTGTGGGAAACTGGTTCGCGATCGGAATTACGTTTGATTTTTCGGCCGTAATGCTTAATTGTATCTGCGTGTAATGCGATGATTGGGACTCGAGTTCCAATTGGAGTCGGAGTCGGAGTTGGGGTTGGATTGGGAGTTGTGGCTGCGGGGGGGTAGTGCGGCAACACGTTGGCTTAATTGCAGTATTCGATGGCGAATTGATCGCGCTGCGGGACAAACGTGAAGGCGTTTAGGAGCATTTTAAATAATCGATGAGCATTTTCCACTTTTATTGCTTGCAAACAATTTTTCACATAACAAACACACACACACGCACACACACAGAGAGACACGCGCAGGTGGGGAGGGGGGAGACACAATGAGATTGGCAAACTGGTCACTTGGTTTGCTGCATTTCATTCCTGGCAGGCTGTGCCTCCAGCCATGGCCAAAACAAACAGCCAAGCGATGCTGGCTGCCAGATAAGAAGACACACGCGTGGGCGGCACTGCAACTGGCACAGTGGCAACTGGCAACTGGCAACAAGCCTGTGGACAAGGGGAGGGAGCAGAAGCAGGCGACAAGGTGGCAGCCTCTCAGACGACGCTGTCGGGTCAGATCGCGCTGCAGTTGTTTTTTTTTTTCTTATTTTTTTCTCTTTTCGCAAGAAAACGCACGCAACGGCAAAGGCAACGGCAACGACGACGACGCGGATAAACGCTTTGCCGCCAAATTCGTCTGTCTCGCTTGACACCAATACACAGACTGAGCGATCCTCGGCTTCTTTCGCATTCACTGGCGAAGCGTGCTCGCTCGCTCACTCGCTCGCTCACTCACTCACTCGCTCACTCACTCACTCAGTCACTAGTTTTGCCGCACTGTCTCTCATTTTATCTAACTCTCTCTCGCGCTCTGCCGACGGCCCCCAAGCGACGACACGACGACGCCAACTCCACAACAACAAAAAAACCGAACGCCAATTGCAACTCCAACAACGAGCAGCCGCTCTCTCACGCTCGTGCTCTCTCACGCTCTCTTCCCAGCACAAATACTGGTTACGCGTTGTTGAGAGAGCAAGAGCGAGAATACTGGGCACGCTTGCCGCTGCCTGTAATTGTCGTTGTAATTGTAATTCTTGCAGCGCGCCCTCGCTTCGCTTGTGGTCAGCTGCGACGCCTCTGTCTGTCCCTTTTGTTAGATTCGTTTGTATTGCTTGACAAGTTTTTCTTTGTCTCTTGTTCGCTTTGTGACTGGAATTTAAAGTGGGCACCAGCTCAGCTCCCGGCCAGAGTTCCTCGCCCTAGTGTTCCCCCTTTTCCGAGTGCAGCAACAGGCAGCAGCAGCAACAGGCAGCAGCAGGTGCAGGTGCAGGCGCTTTTAAAACAAATACCACAAATGCCTTAAGGGCCGCATTATCTCTGCGCTCCGATCTCTTGAGTAACCCAGGACCAGTGCGAGCCCTAAACCAGTTTCCGCCAGTGATGCAAAGTGCTCGCTTAGCTAATCCCAATTGCCAGATCTACTTAGTGCATCAATTAGATTCGTCTGGCTCCATAGTCGAGCTGTTAATGCGCATTTCTAATAATACTCACACATAAACCAGTATTTTAACTAATTTTATGAGACATTTTCGCTTAGTAATGTTTATGGGTAGAGTATAATACTTTTTTTACAGGATTATATATAATATATGGTATATAGTATTTTAACTAATTTTATGAGATCTTAATGTACAATTGAGACAGTCGCTGAATACTGTTTATGGGTAGAGTATAATACATTTATTACAGGATTAAAATAAAGAATTATTTTATCGGTTTCCCCATATTAATGATTATTACTTTAATTGTGAATAAAATTTCACCCATTATAATTTCTCAGACCTTTTAAGCGCTTTCAATATAATGTACATAAAATATTTACAATATTCTTCTCGGGTTTCTTCATTTATATTTCTCTTTTACCCTTTTTGGGTCACACGTAAACCGACGAGGCATAATTCAGTCAAAAAATGGTTTGTTTGTATTGTCCCGTATTTATTTTTAGCATGTCGGAACCTTTAAACGTGTACAGAGGCTCAAAAAGAACTCCAACTACCCTGAAAGTTAGGAGTATCTGGTGTATACAATCCATTTCTGTACACATTTTATGCACCCTGTCTAACCCATTGGGCAGAACGATGCTGTATAGAATTTTTGAGAACATTTCGAAAAAAGAAGATTGCAGTGTTTCTTATAGAACTGGGACTGTGTTTGGCATCCTCCAATCTTAAGTGCAAAAGATCCAATGGATGAAGTACTCTTGCAGACCTGCTATGAGGAAGAGATTACTTCCGAGGTGCAAAACATACAAATTCTTATAAAGTTGACAAAATAAATCAGTTCATTTTTATTGATGTGTACGATATAATGATATGATAGTAAAAAGTATTGGTGTATGGAATGTGCTTAGCCTAGAACTTGACGATATGTCCTGTAAAGTAGACCGCATGTTTATCACGTATGATAAAGACGAACGGATGATCGGCCACAAAGGTCTTGGGATCCAGTGGGAGAGACATGGGAACACCAGCGGCATCTGTGGGGGGGAAATGTAAATTACCAATTTGAGTGGATGATCCACTTTCAAGAGTCGAAGGGTAGGGACAACTTACAACTGACGCCAGCCGCCTCGCAGCCAATCTCATTGACATCGATGAAGGTCTTGTGCTGCACCTTGGTGATCCTGGTGCCAATGGGCGACTCGTCGAAGATGTTACTGAAGTCGGCCGCATCCGAGAACATTGCATTGATGCCCAGCTGTAGGAGAGGAAGGAAAAGACACACAGTGCATTAGAGGAATCCCTTTCGGGCATTGGAACACACTCACCTTGCTCAATGTGGGCTTGAGATCAGTGTCAAACTCGAACTGGAACTTGGGCAGATAAACGCTGACGCTCTGCCACTGCCAACGCTCCTCGAGTTCCTTGAAGTCGACGCCCTTCAGTTGCTGTTCCAGCTGCTGCAGGCCAGTGCGCTTGTTGGGCAGAATGAACCACATGGTCATGTTAATGTTCTCGAAGAACAGCTCAATTGCCTTGGCATCCAGTTCCGGGTAGTCAGCGTAGTAGTACCAATTGTCCGCAAACATGGTGGGCACCTGCACGGCCTGCGACTCACTCAGCCAGAAGTCGCGATCCTTAGTATCCTCATCGTTGAAGGGACGCGCCCAGCGTGCCTTGAAGTAGATTGCATTGATTAGGGCCACATTTGTGTCCGGTTCCAGCGAATCCACCACACGGTCGATCTTGTCCTGCGTCTTCTCCTTCACCCACTTATTGATGCGCTGCACGGCCTGAGATTCCTTGTTAAAATCCAGACCCTCCACCTCGGAATCGAAGTACTTTTCAGCAACTTCACGGAAGTGTGGCGCCACCTTGAGATTCTCTCGCGTGTAGACCTTGTTGGCGATCTCCAGCACCGTCTTGGACTTGATGTAGGAATGCAGCAGATTGTGGTAGCTCTCTGCCAAGCCATCTTTGCTCTCCTTGGCCGAAGCATGCAGTGTCTTCTGCAGCTCCGTGGCAGTTCTGCCCTCAGCACCATAGTAGGCCAATCCTAGTGCCAGCTGCACGGATACAGGTGAAATGATCACATTCTCGCTCTGACGATCGGTGGCCAGGGTCTGAAAGAGTTCGGTGGCAAACAAATTGCGCTCCTTGATGGTATTTGCTGCGCTCAGCAGCGGCAGCAGTAAAACTGACAGAGCACAAGTGAAAGATTAGAGGAGAGATCAAAAAAGATAGAGGAATATTACGGCTAGGTGCGACTTACAGATCAGCCAGCGGCTCGGGTAGTTCATTGCGACTTCGTTGACACCTCAAGACTAAAAGTGAGAAGGCTGTAGAAGCTTTCATTTATAGCCAGGCCAGGAATTGGAATCACGACGCGGCAGCGTGGCAGCAGAGGCAGCACCATCATCAGCGGCAGCGGCAGCAGCTGCGCATGCGCTTAGCATTTCAAGCAGCAGCAGCAGCAAAAAGAAACAGAAAAGAAAAGAAAACGAAGGGAAAAAGAAAGGCAGGAGTCGTGTAGCTTCTGGGCGGTTCTAAGTGAGCGTGAGAAATACTGGGAACACTCTGTCTGCACTACTCTGCTCGGCGGAGTGAGAGATGAGTGCCCTCTATAAGGCGCACTTGAGTCGCGTTCGCAGGTCTCCGCTGCACTTGTCTCCCTTTATTTGTGTTGCTGTTGCTTTCCCTGGTTGTGCCTGTTGAGCTGCTTGGGCCCAGTTCGTGACGCTCGAGTGGCTGCCTCTTTGGGTGCTTGGGCCTGGCTGGGTCGAGGCTCGCATCTGATTCACTCGTCTGTCAAATTGGAAACCCGCACAGCGAGAAGCCTGCGCATTAATCTCTAATTTCGTGTTTAATGCGCCTCTTTTAATGGTCTATTTTCGTATTTGTTTAGATAATGCATCCATAAAAAAACAGTAAAAATAGCTGGAGATAAGTTTCAACCGTAAAATGCCATAGTTGTATTACATATGTATGTACATGTGCAGAAGTTGTAATATAACATTAACATTGGTTATATTTTTGTTACAAAATATATATATACAACTTTAAATATATGGAATTGGTTTTTTTTTTAATAATTTAAAAAATTTTAATTCATTTAAATTTTCAAATTTTAAAAGCAAATTGCCAATAATCACAGCTGACTTACAGTGAGACCATAGTCATGAATTTTTGAGTGATCAACATGTGAGTTATTATACATAAGACCTGGTCCAAGAGTTATCGGAAGCTTACTCCTAAACTAAGACGAAAATACAAAATATTTAGTTTATTATTATAATATATTTTATTTCATTATGCTTTATTTTTATCCCCTTGACTTGATTTTTGATGACACTAAAGCTTATGACATAATATTATTTTGTACACCGTTTAACATGAATGCGCTTTTCAACATAATTTTTTTTTTACAATTTGTTGTCTTCTTATTATTTACTTTAGAAATTTAAAAGAAATAAATTGGAGAAAAAACCTTGATTTGAGTTTCAAATTTTCATATTCACTTTATTTAAATCTTATTTTGTCGAGTTATATATTATGAACAGTTTTTAGTTATCTAAATATAAGTACATATAATTAATCGAAACGTTTCTGCAATAGTTATAATAGCATTAAACACTCTACTCTAATCACCCTGTCAAACAAAAGTTGCATATGGCATCCCTGTGCTTGGCGCACCTAACTTAACGTTGTTTTGAATAATTCAGAACAAGAAATTACATTTTGCGAAGTAATTCTAATTTTATAAGAATATGTATATGCTAAAAATGATATACAAGTACAAATGTAATCATGTATTGACTTAAACTTAAGGATTGCATTTCTTCATTTGCATTTGATTGCATTTACTGAGGTATGGATCAAGTTTAGTGTTTATCAAACTTCTAATTGGCAATTTTTATTTGTAGAAGCAACTTTGTGGCTGGGTCCGTACGCCTGTGTTATAAAACGATAGACTAATCAAGGCGTCATAAATATTTCCATAAATCATGCTATATATGTATGTTTGTAGTTATGTATTCCTTCTTTAGTCGTGGGAAATTCGCCCAATATGCAAACTTTTCTGTTGGATACTATGCTATACTATTCTTGTGATATTGAAATATTGTCTGTATTCAAATACTAATTTAGTTTTATCTATTTTTATTTTCATATCCTGCACGCTTGTTGATTCCATTGCTTTCGGTTTCTGTAACTTTATCGTTTAAAAGGCCTGCAGACATCGATGGACAGTAAAGTATGTACGGCATAGCCGCCATTCTCTTTTATAATATTATACACCTACGCATTTAATAATACATAATACTAGTGTCTTATTAGAGTTTTTAACGCTCAAAAACTTTGTACTATTTGATATATATATATATATCAGTAAAGACTGAAGCCAAATGTTGCAAGGGTATAAAATATTCGTCAACATTAAGGTATCATTTCCTTTGTGTTTTCAATAAAGCAGTGGGGCGGGCAGTGTGCATGGTGCAGCCCGGACCACAGGTCTCGAAATTTTTTACTTACATATGCACAGTTTGTGTGAAACGCTAATAAATTTTAATGGAATTTTAAAAACATGCTTTATAGCCTTGTCCGCTGCGACTTGTCCTGCGCATAAATATAAATCTTGACCAGGCCCGCTCTCTTCTCCTTCCCCTCACTTCCGTCTCTCCTCTCCTGCTCTACTTATGTGCATCCCAAATGGCTTTGGCTACCGTTTGAAATGTTTTATTAATTGTGAGCGAGAAGAAGAGTTCGCATAATTCCTCAAATCTGCAAAACACTTTCGGACTTTCGTAGAGTCGATAAACCAGATTCCCCACTAAGGCATAAGTTGTTATATAAGCCGTGCAGGTGTGTATGAGTATGTGTGCGTGTGTGTGTGTCTGCGTCCTGGCAACGACCGGAGCTGCCAAAGCGCTGACCGTTCTGATTGAATGATTTCACTGATCGAGACAAAACATGTTAAAGATCGTGCTGCCAGGCTGAGACAGAGGCAGAGGCAGAGGCTCTTGTCTTTATAGATACACAGAACGGGTGAAGTAAAAAAGGAATGCCGATAAAAAAGGCAGGAAAGCTTGGATGGGAGCTCAGTCGTCTCAGCTCTGGGTTTGGATGCATGAAACGGCGACAGCAGCAGCAAAACGGCTGCTGATAAAAATAACTTGCCACAAAACTTCTCTGAGCCGTGTGGAAAAGCACAAGAATGATGAGCCAGCAGCAGCAGCAGCATCAGCAACACGAATTATGTGATCACCCTTCTCCCCCCTTTCTCTCTTGGTTGCAAGTGTGGGTTTTGTGCCTGCGTGCAAGTAACCCAAAACCTGTTGATGATAGAGCAAAAAACTAAAGGCCCCCAGCGCCCAAAGTGAAAGAGATCGCAAGCCCAAAAACAGACAAACAATGGCAGCGATCGCTCCCCGATGCGCAGCTCATCTTCCCTTCTTTTCTACACTGTTCCAATTTCAACTAAGCATAAACAATAAATTTTCTCATAACTACGCCGTATTTGCAATTATCATGGACCAGAACAATCGCTATCATCATCGTCAGCCGCGTGCGATTTAGGGTGTTTAGTTTGTCCCACTTGCAATGTGATCTCTATAACGAACTTGCTCTAGTTTAGCTGAGCATCTTCCTAAAAACCTATTTTGGAAATCCTTTAGAAATTTAAGGGTGAGTACGCAAAATATAAGTATGTTAAATATTTTGTATAGAAATGTAATTGCATTTTTTTTATGTTTAGAACGAAAACAGCTAAAACAAACATCTAAGCGATGCTGGCTGCCAGATAAGTAGGAACTCACGAGGGTGACACTGCAACTGACACAGTGGCAGCAAGGACTGGACAAGGTGGAAGCTTCTTAGACTACGCTGTCAGGTCAGATCACGCTCCAGTTGGCTTTGCATTTACTCAAGTTTCGCATGCAACGGCATCGCCAGCGCGGGGTGACGCGAATAAACTTGCCGCCGAAATTCGTCTGTCTCGCTTGACACCAATACACAGACTGAGCGATCCTCGGCTTCTTTCGCGTGCTCACTCACTCACTCAGTCACCAGTTTTGCCGCACTGTCTCTCAATTTATCTAACTCACACTGTGAAACTTTAACAACAAGCAGCCGCTCTCTCACGCTCGAGATCTTTTTTACGCTCTTCCCAGCACAAATACTGGTTACGCGTTGTTGAGAGAGCAAGAGCGAGAATACTGGGCACGCTTGGCGCTGCTTGTAATTGTCGTTGTAATTGTAATTCTTGCAGCGCGCCCTCGCTTCGCTTGTGGTCAGCTGCGACGCCTCTGTCTGTCCGCCGTTCCGCATGTCCCTTTTGTTAGATTCATTTGTGATTGGAATTTTAGGTCCCAATCAGAGTTCCCTTTTCCGATTACAACAAGCAGCAGGTGCAGGCGCTGGCGCTTTGAAAACAAGTATGCCAAATTTTTTTGATTATCTGTGCTGTCTCATCTCGAGGAACCCAAGCGCTGTATGATTAATCTTAATTGTCAGAATTACTTAGTTCATTAATTAAAATCGTCTACACTGATAACCGAGCTGCTGCGCGTTTCTAATACATAACGTAGACAAAGAATATATATTATATATAATATATAAAGCTGAGTCAGCGTCGCAACGCAGGTTCTTTACATAATTTTCAGAAATTTAAACCGCTTTAAAAATATATTATATCTTTTTTTGGACGGCACCAATATGTCATAGCTTGCATTGTCCCATCTTTAGTTTAAGTACCGCAAATCATTTAAAAATAGTATTATCTGGCGTGAACAATCGATCCTGTACACATTTTATGCACGCTCAATCGATTCTAACTTATTGTTCAGAACGATTCTTAAAAGATTTCTTTTCAACATTCCATGAAATGAAGATCATTGCAGTGTTTCTTATAGCTCTGGGTCTGTGCTTGACATCTTGCAATCTCTAGTGGCCAAGTTTTAATAGATTAACTTCTCTTCCAGCCCTGGCAGATGCGACCCCTACGCGTTGCTTTAGCAGCTTGCCCTTCATGGAAATCTGCGCCTATGGAGGATGTTTCTTGACCATGGACCAACATGATTTGGACATGATGAACTGCGATCGCGTGCTAAGGGGAATGCCACGTAAGTGAGATTGAGATTATCCGAGATCCACTAAATATCTACTTAATTTTATTGTAGCTATGCTTTTCCATGCGGAGGGGAAGTGCAATGAGAAATTAATACCGAAATGCAAAACATTCAATTACTAATAAACTTGATCGTTTCGTATTTATTGTATTACCTATCTAAATCTAAGTCCCAATTCTAAAACTTAGCAACGTGTCCAGTAAAGTAGACCGCATGTGGATCCCGTATGATAAAGACGAACGGATGATCGGCCGTGAAGCTGTGGCGTGGCATAGACATGTAACTCACATGGACATCTGGTGGAGGTTTTGGAATTAGCAGATAGAAGAGGAATATTAAATGATGTGAAGAAACTTACATGTGGTGCCAGTCGCCTCGCAGCCAACCTCGTTGAGATTAATGAAAGTCTTGTGCTGTACTTTGGTGACTTTGCTGTCCCTGATCGATCCCTCGAAGATGTTACTTAAGTCGGCCGTATTCGAGAATATTTCATTGATGCCCAGCTGCAGGAGTGGACGGAAAAAGTAAACGGAGCATTAGAAAGAGTCCTTGCTGTTTATAAGGTTGGACTCACCTTCATCAATGTATCTATGAGATCGGAATCAAATGTAAAGTTGAACTTGGGAAGAAAGATTTCGATTTTCGTCTCCCGCCAACGATGCTCAAGTTGCTTCAAGTCGACGCTCTTCAGTTTCTGTTCCAGCTGCTGCAGGCCGGTGCGATTGTTGGGCAGAATGAACCACATGGTCATGTTGGTATCCTCGAAGGGCAGCTCAATTGCCTTGGCATCAAGTTCCGCATATTCGGCATATTTGTAATAACCTTCGGCGTACATGGTGGGCACCTTCACAGCCTTCGACTCATTCAGCCAGAAGTCGGCATCTTGGGTGTTCCCAACGTAGAAGGTACTCTCCCAGCGTGCCTTAAAGTAGATCGCATTGATTAGGACCGTCTTTGTGTCCGGGTCCACCGAGTCCACCACATGATCAATTTTGTTCAGCGTCTTCTCCTTCACCCAGTTATTGATGCGCTGCACGGCCTCAGGCTTGTCAAAATTCAATCCTTCGACCTCGGACTGGAAGTACTTTTCGGCGACTTCCCGGAAGTGTGTCGCCACAGTGAGGTTCTCCCGCGTGAAAAGCTTGTTGGCGAACTTGACCACCGCCGTGGAGTTGGTGTACGAATTGAGAAGCCTGTGATAGCTTTCGGCCAGGCCATCTTTGCCTGCCGTGGCCGAATCATGCAATGCCTTCTGTAGCTCCGTCGCCGTTCTGCCCCCCGATCCGTAGAAGAGCAAGCCCAGTGCCAGTTGCACGGAGATCGGCGAGATCACCACATTCTCGCTCTGATGTTCGGAGGCCAAGGTCTCAAAGAGTTCGAGTGCAAACAAATTACGCTCCTCGATAGGATTTGCTGCGATCAGTAGTGGCAGCAGTAGAACTGAAATCGAGACAAAATATTATAATGGGAATAATTGAGATTAACACTAAGTGCGACTTACAGATTAAACAGGGATTCAAGTATTTCATTTCGCTTGCTCTCCTATTCAAGACTGACTGTTAGAAGACTGTGAAATAAATTTCGAATTTTGGGTTTTATACGCAAAACAAAGCTGCTTGTCTATACAAGCAGTATATATATTTATAAGCTGCGATAGACGACATAGATTAAAGATAACCCCATGACCTATGAATTTCCAAAGTTGTATACCCTGTAGAGCTTGCTCGACAGTATTCAAGAAGAACCGCTGCGCCTAGGGTGAGTTATTTAGACAGACAACATGAAAGTGAGATGACACAGTGTAAGCATCAATGAAAAAAATAAAACTAAAAGACAGAGGCAGCAGTCATATCCGTTTCTAAGCGGATCTAGATGGTACCGGAAGCAAGAGATGAGTGCCTACTAAGTTGTTCCGATGGCTGATAAAGAATGATTAACAACAGAAATTTCAAATAATCTTGTTTTGATAACGCACAAGTGGGTAAATAAAATATAAAATTCCCGGCCAAAAGATTTGTCATCTGAGAGACAATTATAATTATATTAACGGGAAATTCCCATAATAATCTGTGCCTTGATAAGCCAGGAGTTGTTTGTTTGTTTGAATTAAAAACAAGTTGGTAAGGCTACAGTCGGACGCCCGACAGTAAGATACCCTTCTCCCAATTTTCTAAATCCGTTACAAACGTGTAACCACTTTCATAGTTTCAAACAGAGAATTCTGCACAAATACTTCTACTACATAGAGCTTACTCGCTCGCACTCACACAGCGACGCGCGTTAAGAGTAAAGCGACACGACGCAACGTCGACGTCGGCGTCAACTGCTCAAAGCAGCGCGTCGGCTGCTGCTCGTACCGAACATTTGTACTGAAAACGTTGACTTGAATAACTTCTGTAATTTGGAGAATATGTTTATATTGCATTTAGCTTTATACATACCAAAGCAGAGCATTATGGGTTTAATACTTTGCTTATTAATCGCAAATAACCGATTTGCGGGGGCGGTGGGCGTGGCATCAAACATTTGACATAAACTTCACCTGCCCCGGATATATAGGAACCTTCATTCCAAATTTGGTGTCTCAATCTGTTGTCTCAAACAAACAGACGGACAAACAGACAGACAGACGGACAATCGACTCGGCTAGTGATCCTGAGCAAGAATATATATACTTTATGGGGTCTGCCACGCCTCCTTATGCCTGTTACATACATTTTGCACAAAGTTAGTATACCCTTTTTTGATCATTTTCAATGGTCGAAGGGTATAAAACAAAGAAATGCAGGGCAGATCAGTCAGATCATAAAAGTGTGTGATGACGCAGTGTCGCTTCTATGCGAATCTCTAGATAGAGCGTTGATATACTGGGAATACCCTAACTACTCTGCTGAGCGCAGCGAGAGATGAGTTCCCACTGAGGCACACTTGAGTCGCTGCACTTGTCTCCCTTTGTTTGTGTTGTTGTTGTTGTTGTTGAGCTGTTTAGGCCCAGTTCGTGACGTTCGAGTGGTTGCATTGTTGAACCCAGTTGGATTGAGGCTCGACACTGATTCACTCGTCTGTCAAATTGGAAACCAGTGTGCACAGTGTGAGCGAAGCGAGAAGCCTGCGCATTAATCTCTAATTTCGTGTTTAATGCGCCTCTTTTAATGGTTTATTTTCGTATTTGTTTAGATAATGCATCCATAAACAAAAATCGGCCAGCAGAGGCAAACAGCCCGTTGCGTAAATTGTTTATCGACTTACCCCCAACTCCACACACACTCGCACACACACACACACTCGTACACACACACCGTTCCAATTAAAAATGCAACACGCACACACATAAATTTTATATTGAAATCAACTCGAAAACGCAGCAGGCAGAGCGAACATGCGGAACGCTGCTCGGGTTTCTTGTTTGGCCTTATCCAATTTTTTATCATTAAAGGGAGCACTGGGTCTGTCTGGTGCAGCCCGAACCACCGTTCGGTTAGGGCTGGAGTATTTTCGGGAAGGGGGCAGGTCCCGAAATTTGTTACTTATGCACAGTTTGTGTGAAACGCTAATAAATTTTAATGGAATTTTAAAAACATGCTTTATAGCCTTGTCCGCTGCGCCTTGTCCTGCGCATAAATATAAATCTTGACCAGGCCCGCTCTCTTCTCTTTCCTCTCACCTCCCGCTCTCCTCTCCTGCTCTACTTATCTGCATCCCAAATGGCTTTGGCTACCGTTTGAAATGTTTTATTAATTGTGAGCGAGAAGAGTTCGCATAATTCCTTAAATCTGCAAAACACTTTCGGACTTTCGCAGAGTCGATAAACCAGATTCCCCACTAAGGCATAAGTTGTTATATAAGCTGTAAAGGTGTGTGTGCGTGTGTGTGTGTGTGTGCGTCCTGGCAACGACCGGAGCTGCCAAAGCGCTGACCGTTCTGATTGAATGATTTCACTGATCGAGACAAAACATGTTAAAGATCGTGCTGCCAGGCTGAGACAGAGGCGGAGGCAGAGGCTCTTGTCTTTATAGATACACAGAACGGGTGAAGTAAAAAAGGAATGCCGATAAAAAAAGGCAGGAAAGCTTGGACGGAGGCTCAGTCGTCTCAGCTCTGGGTTTGGCTGCATGCAACGGCAGCGGCAGCAGCAGCAGCAAAACGGCTGCTGATAAAAATAACTTGCCACAAAACTTCTCTGAGCCGTGTGGAAAAGCACAAGAATGATGAGCCAGCAGCAGCAGCATCAGCAACACGAATTATGTGATCTCCCTTCTCCCCCTGTCCCCCTTTCTCTCTTGGTTGCAAGTGTGGGTTTTGTGCCTGCGTGCAAGTAACCCAAAACCTGTTGATGATAGAGCAAAAACAGAAAACTAAAGGCCCCCAGCGCCCAAAGTGAAAGAGATCGCAAGCCCAAAAACAGACAAACAATGGCAGCGATCGCTCCCCGATGCGCTGCTCATCTTCCCTTCCTTTTTCTACTTTTCTGCATAAACAATAAATTTTCACATAACTAGGGGATATTAGAAAGAATAATCGCCATCATCATCATTAGCTTCATGTGGTTTAGGGAGTTTTCTTTGGTCCACTTGCCAAGTGATCTCTTTTACGAACTTGGAATAGATTAGCTAAGTTTTTTTTTTTATTACTCAGTAAAAATCCTATTCTGGGGAATCCCTTATTGTAGAATTGATAAATTATATAGAGTATATAAATTATATATATATGGACTAACAGAACCTGCATACATATCTGTTTTTTTATACTCTGTAGAGGATATTCCTATTATACTTTTTCATAAAATGTAACAACAATTTACATAATATTACATTTTTTGATGTTTTCTATTCGATTTACCAAATGAAACTAAACTCCAGTCATAGAGAATATGCCTTATCTTTAAAAATATTAAATTATAATTTAGCTAGTCGGAAAGGCTACAGTCAAGAGCGCTCGACTTTGATATACCCGCTACATAAAATTTGGTAGTTCTCTAATAATTTTCATACATACAAAGGCAGACAGACAGACAGGCGGAGGTGGCTATATCGACTCAATTGACATTGATTCGTTTGCCCAAATGTTATAATACCCTTCCACATTATGAGTAGGAAGTATAAATGATAACTAAAGATCACTCTGCAAGCAAAAACAAAAGTACACTTAATTTAAAAGAATAAACAGAGTTATAATGAATATTTGTGTAAAGAATAATTTTATCAAATTTCAGTTTAACTATGAGTATATCTTTAAGGATTTATCGTAAGTCTTCCATAAGCTTAGGGTTATCCCAAATAGATGTGAACCTACCCGAATCTCACATCTGTCTAGTTTTTTCGGATGAACTTGGCAGTAAACACCGTGACATTAGAGTCATATTTGATATGTGATTTATTTGCACTTTCTTTGAGTTTATGACTTAAGCTAAATGATTTTTCTTTTCATATACTTACAGCTTATTTTCCCAGTGAAATGTTGCGGACTTTCCTGCCTCTGGTTATACAAGACGCGTAATTAGCCTCACTGCAATTGCGTCGCTTGTGCTGCAATCTAATCAACGGTTTGGCCAGCACTTTGCAGTGAAAACGAGGCAAACTTTCATTCAATTTCGACATCAATATCGACAGTCAATACGACAGCAACAACAACGACAACAACGACAACAACGACAACAACAACAACGACAACGAGGGCAACAAATCAAGCAAATGGATTTTATGCAAAACCAAAACTCGCCACGCTTCACGATGCGACGACAAACATGAGGGAAGGGAAGAGGATGGGAGAGGGAGAGCAAGAGGGTTACCCCGAGACAGTCGGAGGCCACTTGACCAGCGAGGCGAGGACCGAGCTGTGTCGCTGACAAGCTCAGCAACAACTACAACAGCAACAACTACAGCGACAACAACAACAGCGACAACAACAACAGCAACGACAACACGGATGACACAAACGACACGTCAATCTTGCCGCTGCCCACATGCGGCATGCAACATGGAACAGGATTTTCCAATTCGAGTCGTTGCCGCGACAAATTAAGCTGGAAAAATGCAAGTACAACTGCAGCAACAACAACAGCAGCAGCAGCAGCAGCAACACCAACAACAGCAGCAGCAGCAACATCAGTGAGAGCAACTAGAACCGCATATTATGCGAATTTAGAACTCGTTGTAGTTCTCGTTAATTAGCACTAAAATAAGTGCGACTGAGACCCTTAAAGAGAACCGCTGGCAGACGTCTGCCACAGAGGGGGTTGCTACGACGGGGCAGCCTTTCGGTTTCTACGAAATCGCCAACATCTTCGGAGTCAAATAAGGCGACAAGGCTGACGCAACATGATGTTAACTGTCCGTTAAGGCAGCTGACAGCCGCCCAGTCAATTGATAGCTGCATGTTCGGCATTACAAGTGGGCAGCGAGTAGGAGAGAGAGAGAGAGAGCTCCGGAAGAGAAACAGGGAGACTCTTGTGGGGAGTATCGAGCTGATATGTAGAGTGTGCCGTTGTAGAACGAATCAATTCAAACGCGGGCCTTTTTGGCAATCTTCAATTTGAATTGTCCAGACTCTAGATCATTCGATCGAACGATCATTCCATCAAGCGATCATTTGATCAAGCGATCATTCGAACAAGCGATCATTCTATCAACCGATCATTCCCTCTTTGATTTGTAACGCAAGTTTGATTTGTCCAGACTCTGGAACGATCGTTCAAACGATCATTCGAACAAGCGATCATTCTATCAACCGATCATTCGATGAAACGATCATTCTATCAACCGATCATTCCCTCTTTGATTTGTGACGCAAGTTTGATTTGTCCAGACTCTGGAACGACCGTTCAAACGATCATTCGATCAAGCGATCATTTGATCAAGCGATCATTCGATGAAACGATCATTCTATCAACCGATCATTCCCTCTTTGATTTGTGACGCAAGTTTGATTTGTCCAGACTCTGGAACGACCGTTCAAACGATCATTCGATCAAGCGATCATTCTATCGTTCTCTCTTTCTCTTTGATTTGTGACGCAAGTGTGCGTCATAAAATGTCAATTAGCCGATCGAAATCTGCGTATGCGCTATTCTTTCGATTTATGGCCAGCGGGGGAAACGTTATATGGACAGAATCAATGGAATGACAAGATCAAGATGCTGCTGCCTGTCCCGGGCTGCGCCTACTTTGTGTGGTACTTTATGTAACGATCCGCCTTTCAAACGTCTCTCGCTTTGAATTGCAAATGAAAATGTTGCTAGCAGGCAAAAAAAAAGGAAAAGAAAAGAAAAGAAAAGACGGACAACAACAATGGCACACGCGATCTTCACAGTGATCCTCAGTGCAACAAATGATGCTGTGTCTGGGCCCCTCATCTATCTCTCTCTCCCTCTCTCTCTCTTTCGCAGCTTGGAATGCAACGTCCATTCGCTCCATTCTCCATGCTCCCTGCGTATGCTAATTTTCTTGTCAAAACATCGATCAGAGTTGCGCGAATACGAAAGAGAGCGAGCGAGAAAGAGAGGAAAGACGAATTGCCTGAATTTCGAGGCGCGCACGAAAGTATGCAATTATTTCGGACTGCCTAGTGAGAGAGAAAGAGAGCAGCGAGGTGTAGCTGCGCTCAGCCTGAATTTCGAAGCACGCACGAAAGTATGCAATCATTTTGGGAACAGCCTAGACAGGCAATTTTGCAACTTGCTCCGCTTCGACTTGCGCCTAAATTGAACTGTCAGTTCTAGTTTTTGTTCCTTCGCTGCTGTAGGCTGGCGAAATTTATTGACGTATTGACGCAGTGCTTTCACGCGGATTGCCAAAGCGATTTTAGAAAGATTTTAGGCTCGCGTGTGAACGCCAACAGCAGGCGGCGAGGCGAGTTAGCGCCGGCGATGACAATCGCTTCTCAACCCACGCTTAATATGCAAATGGAATGAAACAAAAGCCGACGCTGACGTCGACGCGCACATGTGCGTTTTAAAAGCGGATTTCCCAAAATTGCCGCACACAACTCTCGCGCAAGGCTTTTTTACGAGCAGCAGCAGCGGAAGGAGGAGGGGGAGAAGGAAGGCGGGACTGCAGCTGAAATTTATTGCTCGACACGCCTGCGAAAATAGTTTTAGAGAGTGCGTTTTATGACACGCCCCCCGCCCATCCGCACTCCGCAAATGTGTTAATGTGCGAGATTTGGCTGGCGACTTTTTCGCCGCGGCAACACGCGCAAATTTCAAGCGACCGCCTGAAAGTATGCAATGCTTTTTCGTTGGCTTTTTCGTTTTGCAGCGGGCGTAGTTGTGGTAGAGGGGGGGGGCGGTGTGGTCCACTCACTCACTCACGCAAAGTTAACAATTGCAAAAGTGTAAAATGTGTTAAGCCAACTGAAATGGGGAAAAAAACACAGCAAGCTGAGCCCCCAATGCGACTCCCTTTACTCTCCCCCCGCCTACGCCTCTGCCCTTGCCTCTGCCCGGCTTAGCAATTGTTGTTGCTGCGCTGCGACTTAGTTTTGCTTTGATGGATGTAAAGCCCCATTGTGTACGCTCATGTGTGAGTGTGTATTAGACCCGTCTCTCTGTGTGTGTGTGTGTGTTTTCTTGCTGGATTTATTTGTGGCAACACAAAGATTTTTTAATGGCATCTTTTGTAGCTATTTTTTATACGACTCCAGCAGGGGGAAAAAAAACGAAACGAAAAGAAAAGAAAAGAATCCCGAACCCATTTTATAAGTGATGATGTGTTGTGCGTGGGCATGTGTGTGTGTGTGTGTGTGTGTGTGTGTGTCGTTGAGCACTTGATATGGGTGCAAAAGTCTCCCAAGGCGAAGTCGCCAAGGGTGGTTAGAGCAGGAGGGAGATAGGGAGAGAGAACTCTTTTAAGCACAAATAAACTTGCCACATTGTTGCCCTTTCATCGTATCGTACCCCTGCCGGGAATGGGTCGAGGAGTGCGCACTCAAGCAAGGTGTTTGCCTGTTAAATTATATAACAATGCAATGAACTGTAAAATACGCAGCTAAGTGCTGCTGCTTAGTGCGCTGCCTCTCCCTCTCCCCCTCTCTCCCTCTCCCTCACACAAATGGACAGAACTCGCACACATGTGTGGAGTGGGGGCTGGGGAGAGCTGTCACAAAGCCATTATATGGCTTAATTATGACCCAGGTGAAAAGTGCCAGCCATCTCGACAAAGAAACTCTCGCAAAGTGGAGCAAAAACTATAAAGAAGCGGTAGCATTACATTGTACTCCGTTGCCGTTGCCTGCTGCACGAACGAGTTAAGGAGTTGGCTCTAATTAATTCTGTGAACTCTAAAGAGTTTAAGTTTATGGCATAAATGCGGCTTTAACTCATATGTGAAATGTATATTTAATTAAAAGCGTATGATATCATTTGCCAGGCGCTTGATAAATCGCTCAGCATGTCTTCATTTTCGCTCTCTCAAGGTCAGCCACTCCCCGGCACTAAACACGAACTTCAACAAAGGAAAAAAAAAACAGAAATTGTGTTAAATAATGAAAAGCTAAATTTCGCATTTAGATAAGGGAAAATGTGAAAATTATGCAGTGCCTGGGCCTAATTTATAAAACAAACAGCAAGGGCAACGAGGCACGTAGCAAATGTGGGCTAAATATGAATTACCGAGAAAATAGTGCGCAGTTAATTAAAACTTAATGAGAGCTTCACATGCAGCCCCCCCTCCCCCACACACAACCACAACCACTGTGCGGCAGCCTAAAAATCAATTAAAGCGTAGCATACTTTCGGGCTGCGCCATAAAAAAAGGCTGCCTCGCACACTGGAAACACTTTAATGTGAAACCAAGCAACCGCAATTGAAATTCAAATTTAAATTCAAATCGAAAACAAATGACTTTACTTAGATCTACTTATGTCGTGTGTGTCATTCTGGGGGGGAGTGGAAAGCACATCAGTGTGCTATCTCCCCCAATGTGGCAGTCAGTCCCCGCCTTAATTTAAAGATTACTTTTCTGCTCCCCCAAGTATTCTGTTTGCCTTCAATTGTTTTTATCAGTTTACATTTAAAAACAGCACAAAAAAATCGACAAGAAAGGAAGTAGGGAGCGGGAGAGAATGCAAGGGGAGCAAAGCGAAAACAAAAAATAAAACGACAAACAAATAAAAGCCATGATGCTGGCAGAGATTTAGCTGTGATTTAGCCAGCAATCGCTGGAAAACACATAAACTTTTTGCCTCTTTGCTTTTCCTTTTATTGGCATTGCTTTCAGGGGGGAAATGTGAGTGGGGGAGGAGGAGTTTGGGGAACGAATCTGTTGGCATTGTTTGTATTTGCTTCGATTTGTTTCGGCCAGGCAGGGGCTTTCGTATTCGGCTTAGACAGCGGCAAGTGTAAAGCTTCAATCTAATTGAAACTTTGCTCATTAAATGTTTTCAATTGGAAATCGCTACTGCCAGAGAAGGAGAAAGAGACCTTGAAAACGGAAGGGTAGCTGGCGCTTTGGGGTTGCACCAGCCGCATCTCAATACATCAAATGAAATTTTAATGAATTTCTCTCGAAAATATTTGACAAATTCTTAAGCAATAAAATTGAGGCTATGAAATTACAAATCGAAAATAATTGAGAATGAGATTTTATTGAGGGATATTCAAAAAGAAACTATTTTTCGTATATGCTTTGATATTAATATTGATTGCCTTTTGAGATTTACAAGTTGATTGATTCTGAAATTTGAATAAATAAATAAATAATTACAATTGGTTGGAAAAGGTTTTTGATGGAAACTGCGCGAAATAAATCACCTTATCAATATCTTTATATCGATTTATATAATTGCCCATACATAATTAACCTATTATTTTTTTTATGAACATTCAGGCAAAAGTAATGATAATTGTGAAATAATAATAAATAATAAGTTCTGTAAAAGAAAATTGTGATATTGTGCCACAAAATTATTATAGCAATAACTCAAATTATATAAACTGTCTATTCTATATGTTAATACCCGCTATATTATGTATTATGAAGGAGTCGATATATATGTGCTTGTCTGTATGAATATCTATATCGAAGCTATTATAAGATCTAGGGCTACCAAATTTGGTGACAAAATGTCTTGTTATTAAACATTTGTTTTAGAATCTGTTCATGCTTTCAACCATTCCCTTAAATAGAAAAAAAAATTGAATTGCAAGCCTAATTTGCAGAATTAAATCTTTATTTTTGGTATGAGTAGTATTTTTACCTATACAAAAATTTTTTTAGAGTTTGTTTTCGATCGTATAATAAACACAGAAGTTATGCAATAAACTAGCACACTCTGTTTTAGTTTTTTCCTCTTTTATTTTCAATTTATATATGTTTACATTCCCCCGTATTCCTTTCACTCATGTGCAGTTTTTGCAGTGCTTCTTATTCAATTTGTGCGCTGTGCATGTTTTCACATGTGTTTTTCGTATTTTTGTATTTTTTTTTTGTAAGTTTTGCATGCCAGCGACAGGCGACACAAGTTGTGGCACCATTACTCATCCGACGTGGAGCCCGGCGTGGAGCAGCTGCTTGGCAAGTAAGACGTTTGCATTACACGCTCGTCTCGCCTCGTCTCGTCTCGACTTGGATCTGTCTGTCTGCAGCTATGAAATATAATGAATGATGCCACGAGACGAGCGGCAGCTTGTCAAAAACACATGCGTCCGTCTGTCTAGCTGTCTGGCTATGCCTCCATCCCTCAGTTTTATTCCTGACTGAGGTGCACATGGGTCCCGGTATAACTGTCAATGGGGCGTTTGGAGCAGTCAGCGCCCTTAAAAGTAGACAATGATAATGATTGTTGTTTGTGCTGCCAGGCTCTAACTGTAAATGTTGCCCCCCCACCCCGTAAAGAAGCTTGTCTGACGAATGAGACAATTTGTCATTTACTGCAGACGCGTCCAGGTCGCGCACAGGGTGCACAGGGTGATAGAAAGGTGCGTCTCATGTGCGCGTCTTATTGATTGTTGCTGAGTTGCAGCAGCAGCAGCAGCAGCTGAGGAAACTTGGAATAATAATAATAATAATGGCCAACAATGGAAATAAAACTCAAGTGCGGAAATGCAAATAGCTGCGAGTCGCCATTGACGTCGCCTTTGGCCCTTTGCGAGGCTTTAAAGCGACTTTAAGCGAAAAGTGTCCAAATGGCTGAGGGCAACATTGCGATTGTATCGCACACAGTGCGCACCCTGCATAATTATAAAATTTCAGGCCACACGCACACAAACACACAGAGACTCAAACACACTTTATGAAATCGCATCGTATCGTATAAAAATGTAATGGCATTTAAGTGGCCGTTGGCGTTGGTTTTTTATTCGCCAGGCGCAATTAATATTATAGCGTGGCAGCAGAACTTGATGTGCCACACACTGCCTCGTCTGTCAGGGCGGTAGGGGAAGGGGGAGGGGTAGGGGTGGCAGAAGTGTGCCCGACGGGGCAGGAAGCACTTAGCGTAGCAACATGCGAAATGAAAAATTGTGTTGCCTGCTTTTTGGGGCAGCCATTGAACTTGAACGCAACAAGGCAGCAGGAGTCAGAGGAGTGAGACAGAGAGAGGGAGAGATGGGAGCAGGGGCACAAAATGAAAACGAGCATAAATAAAAAATGCTAAAAATTCATAAGTGCTGGCCATAATTCACAAAGTCCCTTTCCCTGATTGTTGTCCCTGTCCAATTACCGTGTCCACAAAAGTTGCCATTGTTGCAGCGTCTTATCGGCCTCTATGCTATATGTATATCAGCACTTTATCAGCTCTATATATGTAGTATATTCACTTGAAGCTCGCCTGCATATGGCTGCGACGCTCTAATTGAGCTAATTCTGTTGATTCAAGTCGCGCGAGCTGCGAGAACTCGCAGCTTATGCAAATAAATATGCGCAGCGAACGTGACCAAGTGCGTAATATGCAAAAAGTTGAGCTCCAACAGCAGCAGCAGCGGAGCCATCATTACGCGCTGAGAATTTCAAATGAATGTCAGCCAAAGGACACACACACACGCAGACACACACACACGCAGACACAGGCAGAGCGACAGCCATGCTCATGAGACAAGGCAAACAGCGTGGAAGATGGCGACGGCATTTGAATTCCTAAGCACAAAAGCAGCAGCAGCGCCCACGCACACATTCTATATATATATATATATATGGTATATATATACGACATGCTTGTCTGGCAAAAGTAAAAGTTTTCGTTTAATTTCACAATTTATTTTAATTTGCACTGCGAGCTGTGAGCTGTGTGGGCTGTGTGGGCTGAGCTGTCGTTCAATTAGTGAGTGAAGAGCAAAGTCAAAATAATGTTGCATACAATTAGGCGGCGCATTCAAAAGCGACAGCAGCAGCAGCCGGAACTGAACGAAGCAAACGAAATGAACGAAGTGAACGAAACATGGCGGAATGGAAGGAGAATTAAGTTCAGTGTCAACGCTTGATGCCAATTCCCGCAGCTGTTCGTGCATTCTAGCAATGCAAAAGTCACCTCCCAAGGCGACACGGTGCGTATGATTGATGTGGTTGCCATTGTGCGCGTGTGTGTGTGTGTGTTAGTGTGTGTGTGTGTGCGCTGTGGCTGCAACAGACGCCGCAAACGTAATTTGTGCTGCTCTTTGGGGAACTCAAGTCGACTTTGACTGATGATGAACTTTGCATAGTTGTTTGTAGTTGTTGCTGCTGTTGCTGCTGCTGTTGGGGGCAGCTTTAATGCGCTGGCAACTGTACTGGAGGCAGCTTAAAGACTCCGCTGACTCGACACATCGATCTTCATTTTGGCAATACGGAATTCAATCAAGTTTTTCCATTTGCGAGCAAATTGAAAACATATGTTCCACGGCATTTTGGCTCATGTGCGCTGCGACAAGTTAAAACAAACGCAGCCATAAAACAAACATACTTCATACAGAGCGAGGGAGAGCAAGAAAGAGAGAGAGAGACAGCTAGCTTGGGGCAAGACAGAGACAGAGCTAGGAATAGAGACAGATACTGAGCGGGCAAACACGGAAAGAAAAGCTACTTAAAAATGTTGCACACGTACGGCCAATTGTGAGCGGGCAAAAGAAAAGGCAGGCCAAGACAGTCGCACACACACACAGGCACACTCACACACACTCACACACACACATACACCCATATGGCTGGCAAGAGAGTCAACAACTTTGCCGACAACGTTGCTGAATTCCCTCGAGAAACCCAAAGCAGCCTTGGCATCATGAGCATGATGACGATGATGATGAGTCTCATCAGCAGCAGCAGCAGCAGCAGCAGGAGCAACATGTCTGCCTGGCTGTCCGTACAATCGTACACACACACATACACACACACAAGGAGTACTAAATTTCACGCAATCACGACTCACACACACACACCCAGACAGACTGCGGGACAGACAGACACTTCCTGCTGTCGCTGTTGTTGTTTTTTTGCCGACAGCCTAATAAAATATTTAGTTGCTGCTCACTGACAAGTTTGCAGACACTGACAAGGTCCTGGCAGCAACTGCTCCGCCCCGCCCCTGCCTCTCTCCTCATCTCCCTAGCGTCTCTCCCTCTCCCTCTTCCTGTGCGGCTTTGTGGTCTCTTTATGCGCTTGTCAGATATTTGTGGCAGGTGTCGCTCGACTCGCTTAGCTAATAATGAACAAACACACAGACACATCTAGAGGCTCATCCGGGCACTTTTACGAGCCTCGATCAATTCTATTAAACTAACATCAAAACGCTGCTCCTCCTCCTTCTTCTCCTCCTCCTCCTGCTCCTCCACACACGCGGAAATAATGAAAAATGCAAAACCAATATTTAAAATGCCATCAAATCAAACAAAGTGAGTGTGAGTATGGGGTCAAATGATCCCTTTGTCCTATGCTGCCTTTCCAGGGCAGCCTGCTTAGCCCTGGCATCAGACGGGCAGGGCATCCTTTGCGTGGCATAAACAACGTTTAATATCTCATCAAGTGTTACGCTTTACGACTACTTAAAAACACATAAAAAATACCAAACAAAATCAACGTTGAAAGCCATAAATTCCAGTGAATAGAAATGAAAAGCCACTGAGCACAGTTCGGGCCAGAAAAACGAAAGCAAATGTAAAAGCGAAATGGAAAACGGAGAAACGGGGAAACGGAAAACCCAGCAACGACAGTGAGAGCAGTAGAAAGCAGAAGCAGAAGCAGAGCCAGCGACCACATCATCCTCACACAGCGAACAGATTTAATGATGCAGCATGATTTGCGCATAAAAAAAGAATGGCACAGACAGAAACAGGAACAGCAGAAGCAGAAGCAGGACGAGCAGCAGGAGCAGGACGAGCAGCAGCAGGACCAGGAGCAGGGCCAAAGGAGTTCCGGACTTCTGACTGAGACTGACAGCCATTGGCGAATGGGAAAAAACAGGAAAAGGGGAAAACTGGCAACTGGGCGCTGTCTTGCTTTGATAAACTGCACTCACTCACATCCACACACAGATACTCACTCACACATACACATACACACACACACACACACATTTAGTTGCGCATAAAATGTTAAAGGCGTTTATAGTATAGTATATATATACTTGTATAGTATAAAGGCAGCAGCAGCAACTCCCCCAGAAACGAAAGTCGTACTACAGCGGGTGAATAAACCTTGCGTACACACTGCGAGAAATATATTTAAATAGTTAATGAAATAATAATGATTTATCTCTTGAATCACTGCAAAAGAAACTACTGTACCTTGTACATATATTAAAATGCATTATCACATTGCATAAGCTAATCGGCTAAGTAAATCGATAGGATATTAGTGAATTATGTTAATCGATAAGAAAAGAAATAGGCAGGGGGATTTGTAGTTGAACCCGGGAAGCATCAAGAAGCAAAAACTGATAATGTGAATCTAATACTTTTTAAATCGACCTACTTGTATTTCAATTATCGTGATATTACTGGTTGCACCCTAAAAAGATGATTAGTTAAATATCAATAAAAATATCATATATAATATATTTTAATCCAATCATTTGCTAAACATAAAACTATTTTACGATTGAGTAACCTAAAAAATTACACATGCCCGGTCATTAAATACGGAGCCAAGAGTGATTTCATTTTAATATGCGAAAAAATTGAAAATACCCGAATCACAAGCGAAGTTTAGAGGCCAATACAATATTGGTCTCTGCAAATTTCGTAGGAAGAGGATATTAAACCAAGAAGCTTCTATACCTTTTAATAGTTGAACATTTTCTAAAAAGGGTAAGTAAGTTTTATCTGCTTAAAAAAGCTCCATTAGAATTGCAATTTATATTTTCCATTTCTTCTGGAAATAGTTATTGATTTTCAGATAAGATTCTCTTCAAAAACATAGTACACATTGGTAAAAAACTGGGGTTTCTTATGGAAAAGCCATGTCAAAGATAACATATATTCTCCAGTTGGTAAGACGCTTGGTAGCAAATCTGATCGAAGATGAAATCCATCCATGATTTGTGGACCCTGTATAAATTAAGAGTTTTCAGATAATTTAAAGAAATTCACAAGTCCTTGCGTATGCCATTAGATGTATAGAGTATTTGCGTGGATTACTTACCACGAAAGGACATTCGTGGTTGATATTGGTAAACTCTCTGAAAAGCTTAAACACCGCAATGGCCAATGGGTTATAAGCGTGTTTAACAAATTTACAGCAATCAATTTCAGCCTTATATAGCCATGGCTTGTATCCATTAGCCTTCTTAAATATTTGACCTTTTACCCATATATCATAAGTTGGATGTAGAACAGTGCCATAGAAGTTCATTGTCGTAATGTTGCGACTTATCGCTTTCAAGCGACAGGTTTGTATGGTAATCCAAGACTCATTGTACGATTTGCAGACCACATTTGTCATTTTGAAAACGATCGCTTCCTGTGAGATTTATTTTTTAAGTCCGCAATTTTTACCAAAAAATCATTTTTGTATATTTCTTACATTATTTGTCACTTTGATAATTGTCCAAAGAAGGATATGTCCAAAAATTATAAAACTTACGCGCATTACGAATATTCACTAATGAACTTTTTGAAAAACAATTTGGTTTTAAACAAAAATATATTTTTTGCCGCATGAATAAATATAATACAAATGAAATAAAAATAATAATTAACTAGCTCTGCTAATTATATATGTATTGTTGTTGTTTATACTCCATTAACCATTGAGAATATTCGGTTTATTTTTGTGAAAGCGAGAAAAGTGACACAAAAAATGGTGGTAATGTTTTTTACCAGTATCAAAAGCCGAGTTGATGTAGTGATGATCGCCTGTCTATCTTACTATTCTATTTTTGGATGCCACGCCCAACGCCCATAAAAATCGGTTACATTTGATTATCGAGAAATGATTACAAATCACACCTTTCTTTTTTTGGACACCTTGCATATTGGTAAAATTAGAACAGATATTAAAAAAAATGGCTACGAATTATTTTGAAGTAGTTCCTGATTTTTATATAAGATCCTCTTCAAAAACAAAGTACACATCAGTTAAAATCAGATCTTTTTTATGGAAAAGCCATGTCAATGATAACAAATATTCTCCAGATGGCATAACGTGGGGAAGCATGCCCCATCGTAGGTAAAATCCGTCCACAGTTAGTAGACCCTAAATATAAAGAAATTGCAGAATATATTTATTAAAATTTCCTCGTAAAAAGATTATTATACAATATTTATACTTGCCACATAAGGACAGCTGTGGGTAAAGTTGGTAAACTCCTTGAAGAGTTTGAAAACAATAATGGCCACTGGGTTATAAGCATGTTTAATAAATTTACAGCAATCAATTTCAGCCTTATAGAGCCATGGCTTGTATCCATTAGCCTTTTTAAATATTTGACCCCTTACCCATATATCATTAGCTGGATGTAGCATAGTGGCATTAAAATTGAAAGACGTAACGTTGCGACTAATGGCTTTTATGCGACAGGTTTCTATGGTAACCCAAGACTCATTGTACGATTTGCAGACTGCATTCGTCATTTTAAAAATGACCGCTTCCTTTGAAATTTATTCATTAAGTCCGAAATTTTCACAAATAAAACCACTCTGTACTCACATTATTACTCAAATTAAGAATTGTCCAAAGAAGGATATGCACATAAATTATAAGACTTAAGCTCATAGCGAATGTTAACTAATAAACTTTTTTAAATACATTATTTGGGTTTTAAACAAAAATATGTTTAACCGCATGAGTAAATATAATAATTAAGATATTATGCTCCATTAAGCATTGAAAGTGGCCAAAAAAAGGGTATATTAAGTTGTTTGCTTATGTGAAAGTGAGAAAAGTGCTAGAGAAATTTGAGTCAATATTCTTGATAAGCGTCAAAAGCTGAATTGATATAGAGATTTCCGTGTGTATATCTTACTAGTGAACGTAGATCAAGTTTGGTAAGGCACTTAAATCTAAAATATTTAAATCAAAAGTGTATTTTAAGGCCAACCCCTAAATTTTTGGTCAGTCGAATATTTTTATTGATAGCAATCAATCTGTGTAAAAGCATTTATGTCAGCTATTATAAAAGCTATAGTTTCCAAGTTTCGCATGAATCATGTTTCTAATTTTTGATGTCACACTCCCCGCCCACGTAAATCGGTCAAATAATTAAGCAAAGTTACCCACTTATTAATTATACCCGCTACTCATAGAGGAGAAGGGTATAATAGATTTGTACCAACCAAAATTGTATGTAACAGGCAATTACCAATATTATTTACACTGATAATTATTGCAATTTTTTCAACACTTGCATAATACATAGATGCAGTGGCTGACTGGTTGTGGTCCCTGGATGTCGAGCGAGAGGGTACGAGTCCTAATCCTACCTATCGTACCGATGTTGATTTCTTTATTTTAAGCATATAAAATATTTTAAGGTTTAAGGTTTCATTTTAAGGGGGTGATAGTTGTGGTATTGTTATACACACACGGGGGGAACTATAATACATATTACAAATCTGGTTGGATGTATTGAATTTCTCAATAAATATGTGAGGCATTATATAGGCGTCTCTTTTACACATTCTTCATTAAAAGTCCTCTAAAAGGTTCTAGCTGGAAAGCACTGAAAGCAAATATCCAATAAAAACCACGTGAAACTTTGGTAGTCAAAACAAATTTGAGACTGCGACTCGTGTTTTTTCCCATAATTGTAGCGGGTATACCACAGTCGGGTGCGCTCGACTGTAGCCTTTCCGAATTGTTTAAATTTAATCTTGAATATTTTAATAAAAATATTTTTTTTCCGCATGAGTAAATTTAAAAAACCATATAAAGAAAATTACTTCGATTTTAATTATAATTTGATATTATTTCTAAACTACTAATATTACTTTTTAATTGCGTTAATATAAATATCCAAGCAAACTTTTATACACGTTACAAGAGAACATGAATAAAACAGGCAGAAGGAGCCATCTTTGAGCCTACAAAGTAACATATATATGTATATATATATTCTTGATCTTGGCCTTTTCGTCCGTTCCTTTTCATGATAATCTCATCTACCAACTTTTGTAAAAATATATATTTTTTATTTTTGTACGAATATCAGGCTTGTTTTAAATATAGCAACTGTACTTTACGATCCCGTAAACCGAAGGGAATCGAATTGCAACGTTTCATTGCTTTAATATATAGTGGTTCTATTTAGTGTAGGCCTAAAATTATGCTACATAATATTAGAATGTTTGTTTTGGGACTAAATTAATATATAAATATTAAAGCTTCTAATCAAATTGTATAGGTAATATAACTTATTAGCACAGATGTTTTACACTTACTGTACAGGGATAAGTGTGATTTAAGTTGGAGAAATCTTTGAATTATTTTTAGACGACAATCGCAATGGGATCGTAGGGATTCTTAAGAAATCGACATACACCAATTGAAGCCTTGAAAGACCAGAGCTCATATCTATTTGCTTTCTGAAATATTTGTCTTTTAACTGAGGTCTTATTAGCCGGTTAGGCGACAGTTTTGAAAGATAAATATAATTTAATATAACTGGTGAATTTTGTAAATATTCTTTCATTGATTGAGGGGTTATTGTTTGACTTACATTATATGATCCTTTTATCATTTTATTTGAAACAAATTCCAGCTAAAATACATAAGTATTTTACATTCACATTTAATTAATATTGTGCACGGGTCTTCATTTTTTAAAATGATTGATTTGACCGATTAAAGTTAAATTTTCCAGTAGTCAGATTTTGTACAGTTTAAATTCACATTCAGGCGGTACGCCCCTGCGATACTCTACAATTCGTTTACATAGTACACACAAAGTATTAATATGTTATATGGATGATATTAACTTTTAGTATTAAAATAAAAAATAAATTACTAATATTTTATGGTTATTGTTTCTCCAAATAAACACGAATTTAACGTATATTAACTTATAGAAAACAATCACTAGTTACGCGAATTTATTTAAGTCAATAGAGCATTATCAAAATAAGGGCTCTTAATAGATTAGGAATATTAACCAACGAAGCAAGCAATATATTGGGTTAACGCCAACTACAAGATACTCTGTAAGCAAATCAGTATATCAGCTTAAATCTATTTTAGTCTAAATCTTGTATCATTACAGCTCAAAGGTAAAAATAAAGAATAATTCTACTTAATTGGAAAACCTGGTAAAATTTATTAAACTTTGGGAAAGTTGTCTTTGTTTTACTTCGAATTGTAGGGTATTATGTGCTCTTTCTTGCCAACATATGAACATATTTTAGTAACGATACTGACCATTGCATCAGCTTTTCCAAAAGTGATGGTGAAATTAACTTCTTTCTTTTAATGGTTTATTTGGCGTGGAAAAAAACAATTTCTTATCTTTCTATTTCTTATCTACAAATACAAAAACTAAAATATTTCAGTACATATTGAAATAAACTGTATTCAAATATACAGTATTGATTTTGAGGTAAGGTCTTTAAATGCTATGCACCTTTCAACCGTCGATCGAGCAATAACGTCGCTGAAATTTATTCTATATAAATTCTGCAAATGATATTCGATCATCTGTGAGAATTGTGTTCTAGCTGATCGTACTATATAACAATCGATCAACTCTTATACTTAATCAAATACGAGCATGTTCGTCTAAATATTGCTGATTCATCCTTAGTGGCTAAATGTTGTTTCTCTTATAATTTTATATCCACTGTGGATACTCCTAGTGAATACCCTATAAATACGATTTTTAGTATAACTAAATACGTATAGTTTTATTAAACATAACAGCGTATCTACTAGTTAAGCTTATTTTTCCTAAATATTAATATAAGAGCGTAAATAGTAGTAGTCGGTTGATTTGTTATCTTATGGAAAAAGATAACGAAAATTATACATATATCCCCGCGGACAGTTGAGCTATAAAAAGGGAAGCATTTGTTAGCCGTAGGTTCAGTTCCAGCTGTAAATTGGAAGTAAAACAAGTTCTGAAAAAAAAATGGGTCTAATTGTGGTGTTAGGATTACTTGGGGCGTTGCTGCTTGTCTATAAGTTGATTACTGCAGGACCAAATGAATTTAGGCGCCGTGGTCTGGTATTTGAAAAACCCTGGCCCATTGTTGGCAATAATTTGGATTTAATCCTGGAAAGGGGTTCCTTTCAGAAGGTCTCTGCCGAGTACTATGCACGCACACAACAACAGTGAGTTCGATTTGAGTAGTATATTAAATTGTGAGATATGTATTTACTATATTATTTTATATTTCAGCAAAGTTGTGGGCTTCTTTAATTTCCTGACACCCATGATTGTATTGAACGATCCTGAGGTTATAAAGAAGGTAACCATCAAGGACTTTGATCATTTTCCCAACCATCAAGTGATCTTCCCGCCAACCGAACGTTTGGCTAGCGATATGTTGAGTACAATGAATGATCAGCGATGGAAACATATGCGTAATACCCTGACACCCGTATTCACCGCATCCAAAATGCGAGTAATGTTCAGCCTTATGAACGATTGTTTTGCCGAGTGCATGGAGCACCTGGACAAGAAGGGAAAGGCGATTGGCAAGGTTGGAGAAGGCTTCGAGCTGGAAATGAAAGAAGTCTGCAATAGAATGTCCAACGATCTAATTGCCACCACCGCATTTGGACTTAAGATCAACTCATACAAATCTCCCAAGAATGAATTCTTTCAAATCGGAACATCGATTGTGCTTCTGCGAGGCTTCGCACTCTACAAATTAATGCTTTGCAATGCATTTCCCTGGCTTGGTGATGTATGCGGGTTTCTCTTTTATAATATCTTACATATTGTCTATAAGAAAACAATTTGATTTTCAGCTGCTGCGTATTAAAGTTCTCAACCAGAAATCTATGAATTACTTTATACGCTTGGTAGTTGATGCCATTAAATATCGAGAAGAGAATAATATAGTCAGGCCGGACATGATTCAACTACTGATGGAGGCCAAAAAGGAATCTACCCAGAAGTGGACTGATGATGAGATCGTTGCTCAGTGCTTTACGTTCTTCTTTGCCGCATTCGAAAACAACTCCGCCGTGGTCTGCACTACGGCCTACGAGTTGCTCCAGAATCCGGACATACAGCAACGACTCTATGAGGAAGTTAAGGAAACTCACGATGCCTTGAAGGGAGAGCAGCTTAACTATGATGTTTTAATGAAAATGAAGTATATGGACATGGTGGTATCCGAGTCTTTGAGGAAGTGGGCGCTAGCTCCGATAACCGATCGTACTTGCTCCAAAGACTACACACTGCACGATGATGATGGCTCCATAATATTCGAGTTTAAAGAGGGTGATCGCATAGCCATACCCATAGCGGGTATACAGATGGATGAGCGATACTTCCCCAATCCAACAAAGTTCGATCCCGAGCGTTTCAGTGAGGAAAACAAGCATAAGCTGGTCCCTTATACGTATATACCCTTTGGCGTGGGCCCTCGGAATTGTATCGGTAAGTTCTATCGCAACACTTACTTAGAAAATATATAAATATCTCACTTTTTATATAAAGGTAATCGCTATGCCCTGATGACGTGCAAGGCGATGTTATTCAATCTTCTACTCAAGTATAGAATTGAACGATCGCCTAAAACATCAAACGATCTATTGTCAGATTCGCGTGGATTTTCCTTGGGTCCTAAAACTGGATTCTGGGTACATATGGTGCCCCGATAGAGCACATGTTGGCATTGGAGTCGTAGACCCTGGAAAAATGTGCGTCTTGTTAGACCTTCTTAGCTCTTGAAGAGCAACAGATTTTGCTATAAAGAAGAAAAAAATCATAGAGTTTTTTAAAGGCAGCTTCGCGATATATGTCTGACTTTGTAAATAATAAAGGTGAATTACAGAAACTGTGAATACTAGAATAAAGTTGTTTCATTTGATTTAATTAAAATTAAGGAAAGTAAAGGGTGGATTTTTTTTAAGTCCTATCTTATTTTACTGTGCTCCCTTTCGCAGAATAATTCAGTGAGTCTGCTGGCGACACATGACACAAGCAACTTGCGAGTGAGTTCTGGGTCCAAAAGTGCCAGTCAAAGTCTGTCAATCAGTCGAGCGAACAAAGCAGTCGGGCACATCATCCATCTCTCTATGGGCAGCTAAACAAACTGACTAAATATAAGTGTGATTTAAGTTGGAGAAATCTTTGAATTATTTTTAGACGACAATCTCAATGGGATGGTAGGGATTCTTAAGAAATCGACATACACCAATTGAAGCCTTGAAAGACCAGAGCTCATATCTATTTGCTTTCTGAAATATTTGTCTTTTAACTGAGGTCTTATTAGCCGGTTAGGCGACAGTTTTGAAAGATAAATATAATTTAATATAACTGGTGAATTTTGTAAATATTCTTTCATTGATTGTGGGGTTATTGTTTGACTTACATTATATGATCCTTTCATCATTTTTGACTTACATTATATGATCCTTTCATCATTTTATTTAAAACAATTTCCAGCTAAAATACATAAATATTTTGCATTCGCATTTAATTAATATTGTGCACGGGTCTTCATTATTTTAAAATGATTGATTTGACCGATTAAAGTTAAATTTGCAGTTTGTCAGATTTTGTACAGTTTAAATTAACATTCAGGCGGTACGCCCCTGCGATACTCTACAATTCGTTTACATAGTACACACAAAGTATTAATATGTTGTATGGATGATATTAACTTTTAGTTTTATAAATTACTAATATTTTATGGTTATTGTTTCTCCAAATATACACGAATTTAACGTATATTAACTTATAGAAAACAATCACTAGTTACGCGAATTTAGTTAAGTCAATAGAGCATTATCAAAATAAGGGCTCTTAATAGATTAGGAATATTAACCAACGAAGCAAGCAATTGGGTTAACGCCAACTACAAGATACTCTGTAAGCAAATCAGTATATCAGCTTAAATCTATTTTAGTCTAGCTCTTGTAACATTACAGCTCAAAAGTAATAATAAAGAATAAATTGGAAAACCTGGTTGGATTTATTTCATTTTGGCAAAGTTATCTTTATTTAACTTCGAATTGTAGGGTATTATGTGCTCTGTCTTGCCAACATACGAACATATTTTAGTAACGACACTGACCATTGCATCAGCTTTTCCAAAATTGATGGTGAAATTAACTTCTTTCTTTTAATGGTTTATTTGGCGTGGAAAAAAACAATTTCTTAGAATGACAAATACAACATATATAAGGAAATATCTACAAATACAAAAACTAAAATATTTCAGTACATATTGAAATAAACTGTATTCAAATATACAGTATTGATTTTGAGGTAAGGTCTTTAAATGCTATGCACCTTTCAACCGTCGATCGAGCAATAACGTCGCTGAAATTTATTCTATATAAATTCTGCAAATGATATTCGATCAGCTGTGAGAACTGTGTTCTAGCTGATCGTACTATATAACAATCGATCAATTCTTATACTTAATTAAATACGAGCATGTTCGTCAAAATATTGCTAATTCATCCTTAGTGGCTAAATTATGTTTCTCTTATAATTTAATATCCACTGTGTATACTTCTAATGAATACCCTATAAATACGATTTTTAGTATAACTAAATACGAATAGTATTATTAATCATCACAGCGTATCTACTAGTTAAGCTTATTGTTCCTAAATATTAATATAAGAGCGTAAAAATTAGTAGTCGGTTGATTTGTTATCTTATGGTGAAAGATAACGAAAATTATACATATATCCCCGCGGACAGTTGAGCTATAAAAAGGGACGCATTTGTTAGCCGTAGGTTCAGTTCCAGCTGTAAATTGGAAGTAAAACAAGCTCTAAAAAAATATGAGTCTAATTGTGGTATTAGGATTACTTGGGGTGCTGCTGCTTGTCTATAAGTTGATTACTGCAGGACCAAATGAATTTAGGCGCCGTGGTCTGGTATTTGAAAAGCCCTGGCCCATTGTTGGCAATAATTTGGATTTAATCCTGGAAAGAGGTTCCTTTCAGAAGGTCTCTGCAGAGTACTATGCACGCACACAACAACAGTGAGTTCGATTTGAGTAGTATGACAAATTATGAGATATTTATTTACGATATTATTTGATATTTCAGCAAAGTGGTGGGCTTCTTTAATTTTCTGACCCCCATGATCGTATTGAACGATCCTGAGGTTATAAAGAAGGTAACCATCAAGGACTTTGATCATTTTCCCAACCATCAAGTGATCTTTCCTCCAACCGAACGTCTGGCTAGCGATATGTTGAGTACAATGAATGATCAGCGATGGAAACATATGCGTAATACCCTGACACCCGTATTCACCGCATCCAAAATGCGAGTAATGTTCAGCCTTATGAACGATTGTTTTGCCGAGTGCATGGAGCACCTGGACAAGAAGGGAAAGGCGATTGGCAAGGTTGGAGAAGGCTTCGAGCTGGAAATGAAAGAAGTCTGCAATAGAATGTCCAACGATCTAATTGCCACCACCGCATTTGGACTTAAGATCAACTCATACAAATCTCCCAAGAATGAATTCTTTCAAATCGGAACATCGATTGTGCTTCTGCGAGGCTTCGCACTCTACAAATTAATGCTTTGCAATGCATTTCCCTGGCTTGGTGATGTATGCGGGTTTCTCTTTTATAATATCTTACATATTGTCTATAAGAAAACAATTTGATTTTCAGCTGCTGCGTATTAAAGTTCTCAACCAGAAATCTATGAATTACTTTATACGCTTGGTAGTTGATGCCATTAAATATCGAGAAGAGAATAATATAGTCAGGCCGGACATGATTCAACTACTGATGGAGGCCAAAAAGGAATCTACCCAGAAGTGGACTGATGATGAGATCGTTGCTCAGTGCTTTACGTTCTTCTTTGCCGCATTCGAAAACAACTCCGCCGTGGTCTGCACTACGGCCTACGAGTTGCTCCAGAATCCGGACATACAGCAACGACTCTATGAGGAAGTTAAGGAAACTCACGATGCCTTGAAGGGAGAGCAGCTTAACTATGATGTTTTAATGAAAATGAAGTATATGGACATGGTGGTATCCGAGTCTTTGAGGAAGTGGGCGCTAGCTCCGATAACCGATCGTACTTGCTCCAAAGACTACACACTGCACGATGATGATGGCTCCATAATATTCGAGTTTAAAGAGGGTGATCGCATAGCCATACCCATAGCGGGTATACAGATGGATGAGCGATACTTCCCCAATCCAACAAAGTTCGATCCCGAGCGTTTCAGTGAGGAAAACAAGCATAAGCTGGTCCCTTATACGTATATACCCTTTGGCGTGGGCCCTCGGAATTGTATCGGTAAGTTCTATCGCAACACTTACTTAGAAAATATATAAATATCTCACTTTTTATATAAAGGTAATCGCTATGCCCTGATGACGTGCAAGGCGATGTTATTCAATCTTCTACTCAAGTATAGAATTGAACGATCGCCTAAAACATCAAACGATCTATTGTCAGATTCGCGTGGATTTTCCTTGGGTCCTAAAACTGGATTCTGGGTACATATGGTGCCCCGATAGAGCACATGTTGGCTTGGAGTCGTAGACCCTGGAAAAATGTGCGTCTTGTTAGACCTTCTTAGCTCTTGAAGAGCAACAGATTTTGCTATAAAGAAGAAAAAAATCATAGAGTTTTTTAAAGGCAGCTTCGCGATATATGTCTGACTTTGTAAATAATAAAGGTGAATTACAGAAACTGTGAATACTAGAATAAAGTTGTTTCATTTGATTTAATTAAAATTAAGGAAAGTAAAGGGTGGATTTTTTTTAAGTCCTATCTTATTTTACTGTGCTCCCTTTCGCAGAATAATTCAGTGAGTCTGCTGGCGACACATGACACAAGCAACTTGCGAGTGAGTTCTGGGTCCAAAAGTGCCAGTCAAAGTCTGTCAATCAGTCGAGCGAACAAAGCAGTCGGGCACATCATCCATCTCTCTATGGGCAGCTAAACAAACTGACTAAATATTTAATTACACACATTTTGTTGTATCGCCTGCGGCCAATTTGCTGTTTAACTGTTTACCGCCAGCTCAGCTGAATGAAGTATGAATGTTTCGCCTATTCAGAGCCAGACTCGACTCGAAGTTGTATCGGTCAATATAATAAAATATTCAAACCGTAAACGTCGAGCGGTTTCTTGGATAGTTTCATTTGTTCGTTTGCTTTGACTCTGGCGAAAGTTTATGTCATAGTCAACATGAATACTAAATTCAAAAGTTCTTATAGATTACATAAGCGTTAATGTTAAGGGAATTATGCCTAACCGGTATCAAGTTTTCAGTAATATTTTTTTTTAGATTGACTTGAGTTTGATTAATTAACTTCTCATCTCATATTTTGTTGTTGACATTGTATTATATAAATATTTAAATAAAACTTCTGAAAGTATTTTTACGCTCTTTATGAAAATGTTGTGAATTTCATAATAATATAAAATTGAGAGTAATTGGGGAAACTTACACAGAAACTTTTTTCAGCGTATATGAGAACTGATATTTATACAATCAAATGTCTAAATCGTTTTGTTATCAGAAAAGACTCTCTTAATTTCGTAGTATGTAGATAAAGTACTTAACCGTAGCATTCTTTCTGTCAAAGCTCAAAAACTAACCTATCTTAATACATTTTAATGAACCATTGAATATTGCATCAGCCGTACTCACAAATGGGAATTCCATATGATTTTTAACAATTGATAAGTTGGTTATCAATTATTATACCGTTCGTTTACTGAAAAGTGTCGAAAAAGACCCCATAAAGTAACTATATATGTGTGTATATTCTTGTTCATGAGGGCTAGACAACTCGATTGAGCCATGTCTGTCTTCCTGCCTATCTAGTTTTACATAGACAATAAATTTTTCAATAAAATAACATTCTGCTTTGGTACACAAAAGAATATTTGTTTAATTTTGTATGATTCCAGACTAGCATAGCAATATAAATAAATTTAATTTGCCGAACTAGCCAACAAATTGAACAATTGATTCTTTATGACCAAGATTGAAATAAAAAACAATTTGTCTAATCAAAACACAAAGACAAGCAAAGGTCATCGACATTGATTATTCCCTACACGTATTTCTGGTTAGGTTGGTGAAACCACGTACAGGAAAATATTATCGGATTCAGACTTTTACATTACACAAAATATTTTATGTTGAATTTGGAATCCTAATGACACCACCATTACTTCAATATTTTAAATAAATTGTATAATTCTTATGTTGATTGGGTCTAATATACAACATTTTTTCTACATTTGAAAGTCT
Source organism: Zaprionus kolodkinae (assembly GCA_018901885.1). NCBI lineage: Eukaryota > Metazoa > Arthropoda > Insecta > Diptera > Drosophilidae > Zaprionus > Zaprionus kolodkinae. The sequence continues at coordinate 1,713,208 of JAEIFM010000242.1, read as the reverse complement.
ACTTAACTAAATTGCTTTCTTAATTTAAGGTTTTATTCATTATTAACTGCGCACTTAGATTAATGTTTTGAGAATGTTTAGAAAATCTAAAATCTTAATCATTTATGGTTAGCGAAAATGTTCGAATAAATGTAGGTAATTCGTTTACACATCGTCAGTTCAGCAAAAAATTTTGATTAAAAAGTATTCAGAATAGTAAAATAGAACAGCTATGGGTCTGTTTGTGTTTTTAGTCCTATTGGCATTTGTGCTATGGATCTAAAAGTGGTCCACTAACAAAAATAATGAATTTATAAGGCGCGGATTACCTTTCGAGAAGCCTTGGCCAATTTTCGGAAACTTTGTCGATCTGGTTCCCGTTTTAAAAGCTGATGGCTGATTTCTATGCACGCACGCGTCATCAGTGGGTGGGCAAGACATAAATACTATATATATATTATATATATATTCGAAAGTTATATCTGTATGATCTTATTCCACTATAATAGTAAACAAGTTGGCTTCTTTTCTCACCAAAGAAATCAGTATTAATGCCTTCGTTCACTTTCCTTATCTTTAAAAGATGTTTGTGGGTAAGGATGTCTATTTAACGACATCTGTGAAAGAGAGTGTTGCAGACTGCATAAAACACCGGGGTGAGAAGTCCAGGACGATTTACAAGCCCGGAGAAGGGTTCGAGTTGGAACTAAAGGAAGTTTTCAATCGACTTTCAAATGATTTAATTGCGTCGACCGCCTTCGGACTGAAGAGTTACTCCTACAAGTTACCCGTGAACAAGTTCTTTAAAATAGGACAAGCACTAGTCTCATTTTGTGGAAAGCCACTGTACAGGTTCTTGCTGTCGGTAACACTACCCAAAATCTATAAGGTAGGAGAGTCTATAAGGTCTTTGAAGTATTTGACTATGAGTAAAAGATATATTCGCATTTCAGTTACACTGCTTGACCCGATCCAGATTGAGTATTTTATACGAGGCGAAGAATGAGGCCTGTACAGATGATATGCTAGTGGCACGGTGTTTCGTCATCTTCTTTGCAGCACTCGAGAACAGCTCGAACTTTATCTTTATCGCAGTCTATGAGCTGTTCAACCATCCAGATATTTAGGAAAGACTCTACGAGGAGATAAAGAAAGCGAAAGAGTCCTTGAAGGGAACAGCTTAGCTACGATGCGGTAACAGGGATGAAGTACATGGATATGGTCGTATCGGAATCCCTAAGAAAGTGAACGCTTAGTGCTGCCACCGATCATCAGTGTGCCAAAGATCATACCCTACGTCATAAAGATGGATCTTTTCTATTCGAATTTAAAAGAAGTGACCGCGTTAGCTTCCCTATAATAGGCCTGCATTGGAATGAGCGTTATTTTCGAGATCCGATGAAATTCGGCACAGTACACTTTAGCAACCTGAACAAGGGCAATATGGTAATATGTTTAGGTACCTATTAATATATACCCTTCGGAATCAGAGTTTTAATAGAAATCGTGAAGACATCTTATAATTCCATATTTTTTTAATGCAGGAAACCGCTGTGCAATGATAGATGTGAAGGCCGTGATATACAATCTTCAATCTCCAAGAACTGTAAAGGATATTGTAAAATAATCACGTGCCTTTACTTTGGAACCCAAAGGTGGTTACTGGGTTGATGAGGTACCGAGATAACGAGCTATTTTGGATGTATTAATGAACTTACATATTTGTTCAACTGATTAAAACCTTTTTAAATATTTCAGTCTATCCACAAAACAAATGTACTCTAAATTTTCTTTATCTTCGTGTTTATACCCATTGACAAAACGTGATCAGATATGATAAGATTTTGCAGTTCAAAAAAATAACTGTTAACAAAGTATTGTAGTATTATTTTTTTGGTTGTATAGGTTATTACCACTGGTCACTATTGTTTATAAAGATATATTGGTTTTTACCTTTTAAGGTGCTGAGCTATCAATACTACAAATTTGATGTACAGAAATAACCTGCGAGTGAAATCAAGATATGGGGTTGTGAGACACTCAACATGAACTAATCTTATGTAAATCAGAAATATAAGTTTAAATTATAAAAAAATGAATTCCTAAGGGAAATTTAATGATGCAATTTGATTACATTCTGATTAATTTAGAATTTAAGTACTTGATAGAGATAAGATTAGGTATAGGGAATTTTTTGCGGTTTGTGGTGGATCAAATAGGCATAGATGAATAGTTATTTGATCTTAAATTATTGACTGAAAATAAATAAATATTTTATTTTAAAGTGCAAGAAAATATTTCAAGATGATTTTAAGAATATAATAAACAAAATTTAAAAATAGTTGAAGTTTGTTGGAAGGGTATTTCGTAGTTGTAAATTCCCTAACAGAACCTCCCTCATTATAAGTGTGCCGGCAGAGGAAAGCAAAGCAAAACAAAAAAAATAAATAAACAACAAGTGTAAAATACTATATAGTATATTCTAACAGGTTTATTTTCTGCCTTGATCTTGAGTGTGTGCGTTGTTTCCATTGCCCGCTTTATCACTCTCCCCTTATCGTCGCTGAGATAGGCTAAGTACTGTCAAACACCCCGAGAGCGGGGCCTTATAAAAGCGGGTTTGCTCAATTGTACAATCAGTTTCAATTGAGCTTCGTGGGTGATACAAACGTTACGCTAGCTCCCGGTTTCCAAGGTTAATTCAGATCGAATTTCACAAAAATGAATCTATTTGTGTTATTGGCCATAATTGGCCTGCTGTTCTGGATCTACAAGTGGGCAACAGCCAATAATGATGAGTTCATCAAGCGTGGATTGCCCTTCGAAAAGCCAGTTCCACTTTTCGGAAATAATATCGATATAATTCTGAACAGGAAGTCATTCCAGCTGTTGATGGCCGAGTTCTATGCACGCACCAGAAAACAGTGAGTAATGATAGATAATATAGTATTATCATCACATTAAACCGATGCAAATCTTCCAGCAAACTCGTGGGTTTCTTTAACTTTCGTACACCAATGATTCAAGTCAACGATCCAGAGAGTATCAAGAAAATAACTGTCAAGGACTTTGAGCACTTTCCCAATCATCAGTTGCTCTTCGCCACGGATGAGCGATTGATTAATGATATGTTGAGTGTAATGAAGGATCAGCGCTGGAAGCATATGCGAAACACATTGACGCCAGTCTTCACCTCGGCCAAGATGCGCAGCATGTTCGGCCTGATGAACGAGAGTTTTGCCGAGTGCATGGAGCATCTGGACAAGCAGGCTAAGACAGTTCCCAAGCCTGGTGAAGGATTCGAACTGGAACTGAAAGAGGTATGCAACAAGCTGTCCAACGATCTGATTGCCACCACCGCCTTCGGACTTAAGGTCAACTCATACAAGACGCCCGACAACGAGTTCTTTGAGATTGGAAAATCAGTGGCCTTCTTCCGGGGAAAGGCTTTGTTTAGGTTTATGTTTTCAGCCATATTGCCCTCACTTTTCAAGGTATGTTCCAACTGATTTCATTTGTTATCCATATCTCAATCTTCTCCTGCTTTATCAGCTTCTACGTTTTGAAGTATTCGACTCATCGAAGACTGATTTCTTCATACGCCTCGTTGTGGATGCAATGGAGCACCGCAGAGTGAACAACATTGTTAGGCCCGACATGATTCAGTTGCTCATGGAGGCCAAGAGTGACAACAAGGAGCAGTGGTCAGACAATGAGATTGTGGCTCAGTGCTTCATCTTCTTCTTTGCCGCATTCGAGAACAACGCGAGTCTGATCTGCACCACGGCCTACGAATTGCTACAGAACCCTGAGATACAACAGCGTCTCTACGAGGAAATCAAGGAGACCGAGGAGTCTCTGAAGGGAGGACAGCTCACCTACGATGCCGTCACGAAGATGAAGTACATGGACATGATTGTCTCGGAGTCGCTGCGCAAGTGGTCCTTGGCAGCTGCCACGGATCGTGTTTGCTCTAAGGATTACACCCTGACGGACGACGATGGCAAAACTCTCTTTGAGTTCAAAGTGGGCGACCGTATCAATATTCCCATCTCGGGACTGCATCTAAACGACGAATACTTCCCCGAGCCAAACAAGTTTGATCCGGAACGCTTCAGTGATGAGAACAAGGACAAACTGGTGCCCTATACGTATCTACCCTTTGGAGCGGGTCCTCGCAATTGCATAGGTAAGTTCCGATTGATATCCTATCTGGGAGTTTCCTCTCTCTCATGGACTTCTTCTCTTCGTAGGCAATCGTTATGCCCTTATGCAGGCCAAGGCAATGCTATACAATCTGTTGATCAAGTACCGCATCGAAAGGTCTCCCAAGACTGTCAAGAACTTGTTGACCGACTCTCGCGGCTTCCAGCTGACACCCAAGAGCGGCTACTGGGTGCATCTGGTGCCCAGATAAGAACATAAAAAAATCCCCATCAAGAATGAAAGCTTTGTATTTGATTTTACGATAAAATACACATATATATGTAAATATTTTATTTTGATTATGTTTTTCCATACACACTGACATTAGTTTTACATGATGATATAGTTCCTAACTTAGTGGAAATTATAGACAATTACAATTACAAATACAACTCATCATCATCATAATAATCATAATCATATAATATAATATGTCTGTGTTTCGAGATAACATCGTCGCATTTTTTAAGTCTTAAGCCAAACTTTCGGTCCGGTCGTAAATTTCATTCGCATTTTTATTACAAAACTTTCAAAAATTCTTGACACATTCATCCGTTGCTTGATATAGTATAACTCTTTCACTTTCACGCTTGGCGAAAGCTGAAAATTACATAAATTCACAATAAAACAAAAGAATCTCTCTCTCCCTCAAAAACTTATCAACGAAAGCGAAAACCCCACAAAACTCAAAGAAACCATTTCTGTAAGTATATATATCATATATATATATATATGTGTATAAGAATTGTCTGTCTGTATGTGGCAAATATCTATGTAAATTGGAAGTTCCTTCGTCTTGCGAGTTAAGTATTGCACATTTTCGATGCGAAAACTTTCGCTTTTCATCGTTGGTTTCTCTCATTCTCTTCTCTTCTCTTCTCTTCTCTTTCGTTGTTCTCTCTGGACTCATTAACAATGGGCTGTGTTGGCAGTTTAGCGAGCTAAATTATGCATAGATTGTATTCTTATTGTTCGTTGATTGCGTTTCTTTTGTTTCGCTTAAAAGTGGCAGATTCTTGGCTCTACAACTACAATACTTAATCTTAATATAATAATAATAATAATATATATATTGTGTATAAGTATAGTTTATGTCATATGATATATGTATGTAAATGCATTATTGATATAAGTTTTAGCTTTGTACAAGGTTTCAATAAGAGCAGCGACTTTTGCTGCCTCTCATTCTATATGTATATAGTAAAAGTCGGAATACTTGCGAGGGGAGAGTGGGAGGGGAATACAATTTACAGTCAACCCACTTGAAGATTACCCTTAAGTCATCATCCTATATCATCCATCGATATGTCTATTTACATTACCCAATACCAGCCTCACTCTCCCTACACACTGTAGAGATGTTGCCCATTGTTGGAGCGAGGCTTGCCCATTCCGAAGAAGTTCCAGAAGCGCCTCAGGCAGCCAGGTTTCTTCTCGGGCAGCAGGCTAAGACTCTGCTCCTCCAGTATGGTGTCCAGTATGTAGTAACTGCTCAGATTCAGCGGAGGCGGCGGCAGCATGGGAGGTGGTCATGATATGGTGCAATTCTTGCTCTCGTGCATGATCGCTGGCATGCCCAACTGGGCACTGAATCCGCCACCACTTGCTGCTCCTTGATGCAAGGCAGATGCATCACTGATCTGTGCCTGAGCCTGCTTCTTCTTGCGCTCATAGGCCAGAGCATCGTTGGGCACATAGGCAACCCTTACGCCTCCATAGTGCTTCCGTGCCGGCAACCTGTACACGTAGTCGTCCATGTCACTGGAGGAACTGGACGAGCAGGTCGAGCATATGCTGGCCACATCACAATTGTCCAGATTGTTGAGCAGATTCAGTGCACCGCTGCCCGCCTGCGTCTGTGCGTTGTGCAGTCGCAGATTCGTCTGATTGATCTGCATCTCCGACGAGCTGCGCGATTGATTCCTGCGCCGGCGACGGCGTCTGGCATTTGAGTTGTCCGTGTAGCTCTTCGATCGCGACATGGTGTCCTGCACGCTATGGAAACGCACCTCCTTCAGGGGCGGTCGGTTGTCTAGCTGCTCGTGCTTCTCCGCCTCCAGGTCGTCGTTGTAGTTGCGATTCTGGCGCTGCTTTGCGCTCAGCAGTTGCTCGTAACCATCATGGGGCAGCTCCGGTTCGCGCACCGAATCATTGTCCAACTCGAGCTCGTTGGCCAACTCCTGTGTGCTCTGCGTCATGTCCGAGTTGCTGGGCGAGTTCAGATTGATCTTGTCGATGCTCTGATAACTGTGCGAATCCTCCGCCTTGGACAGCAGCATGTCTGGCATGGAAGATGTGAGCTGGGTGTCGCCGAAAATGGACTTATCCCCCGCACAGATATTGTCCAGGCTGATGCCCAGCTCGGTTAGATCAATGGGCGGAGGATGAGCAGGACGAGGCATGCCGGGCACACCGCCGCCCAGCAACAGATCGGCCACACCGGCAGTCTCCATGCGCTTGCGCTCCTGCCGTTCCAGCAAGTCTCCGGCACTGCCCGCACTCTTCCCACCATGGTGTGGATGATGGCTGCTCTTGCTGGCCGTGCTGCGTCCCGTCGTTTCGCCGGAGCGTCGCGGCGAACGCGCTATTTGACTCGACGTGGAGGCGCGATGCGTGGGACGCAACTGTGGACCCGAACTGGTATCCGACGGCGTTGGCGGCTCCCCCTTACTGCAGGCAATGGAGCAGTAGATGGTGCCACGTCTTGGCAGAAACGGACGACCCAGCAACGAGCAGCGACATGTGCAGCACGAGAAACACTGATCCGTCGCATGCCAGTGCTGTCCATCGTGGCTCATCTGGCCCTGATCGACGCCAATCACCTCGCCGCAGTAGTCGCAGTACTCGGCGAACATGGTGTCGAAGCAGCCCAGGCAGTAGGGCTTCCCCTCCCGCATGATGTACCGCTGCCCGCCCAGCTGATGCTCGCACTCCTGGCAGGCGAAGTGCTTCATGTGCCAGGTGCGACCTTCGGCCTCGGTGCACTCATCCGAGAAGATGATCTGAGGGAGAGAGGAGGATGCGGGTGAGTAAGGGGTTTTCTGAGGTATGAGAGAATCGTTCCCTAACTTTAAGATATCTTTACTGTGTTATTAGCTAGTTTAGACTGACTAGACTTTACGCTCATCTCAGGGGTTAAAAAGGTTGGGTGGCAGCTCATAAGTAGGAACCCTATGGAATATAAGAAGAATCCTTCTCCTGCTTCAAAATTTACCAAATTTAAAAGATATCTTGACATCCACTAACTCATTTCTACTAGTTTTGATACCTTGACTAACTCCACTCTGAGAAGAAAGGAGGGTTGGGATGTAACAGAGGCTGTAATTCATGGAAGATTGATAAAATTACACTATGGTTTACATGTACCTAGCTCCAAGTAAATAAAGTATGGAAGATATCTTAACTATAGCAAGGTCAAACACATTTCTTCAAGCCTAACCCCAATCTTACATTTATTTGCGGAGAGAAAAGGGTTGGGAGGTCGCTCGTAAGTACGAAGCTTATAAGAAGAGAATACTTCTTCAAACTCTAAACCAACCAAATATGAAAGATATCTTGACTATGTCATCATCTAACTCATTTCTACTAGTTTTGATACCTTAAGTGACTTTACTCTGGGAGAAAAAGAGGAGTTGCTCGACAGCCGAGGCAGTTAATAAGTTTTTGTTGAGATTAAATGGGGTACTCCAAGAGAAATCATAAAATACAAAAAAAGAAACTTCACTTAATTTAAACCTCTGTAGGCTTTGTAACAAATTAAACAATGTAGGCATTAAACGACCTATTTTAAAACAACCTATTTCTGTAAAACAGGGAATACATCTGTTAAGGCTCAAACGAATATTCCAGTGAGCTTAGGAGAATGAAAAATAGTTGTTAGCCAATTCTCAGAGTTATACGTATTCGGTACACCCCTTTCGTGTTGGCTTGGCAAAAAAAAAGAAACACCACAACACGAGAATTGCATATTCTAGATACAAAGGGCATTTGCCTCGATCCTACACTCACCTCATCGCATGCAGAGCAACGCGGCTTCTGTGTCTCGGCATGATGGCGTCCACAGTAGAGATTGCCATCGCGCTGAAAGTATATCAGGTCGACCAGGAGCTCCTTGCAGACGCTGCAGACAAAGCAGCCAGGATGCCAGCACAATTGTGCGCCCAATCGCTGTGCGAAGACCACAATGTCACCGCCGGAGAGTTGCTCCTCGCACTGCAAAGAGAGAGAGAGAGGGAGAAATGGTAGAATCGGTATAAATAACAGAAATATGCTAGAGTTGTTGTTGTTGTTGGGCTACGGAGGCGATAGAAATCTGCAGCGTCTGCTTTGGTGCTGGCAAAATATTTAAGCGACTATAAATGCTAAATAACGGTAATAAAACGCTTAAGCCTCCCCCCAAGCGAGGACAAGTCGAAACCAGCACGAGAACAGTCTGCAGAGTAAAGTCCTAGCCCCCCCCCCCATCCCAAGCTGAAACCCCTCGCCCTCGACTCAACCTCTGCCCGCTTTGCGGCTTTGCTTTTTCACAACGGAAATAATGCAAAAATTGCTGCCGGCCATGTTGGGATTGGGAAAGAGGACGGGGAGGCTAGGTGGTTGGCTGTGCCAAGTGCTCCCCAGGGAGCGAAATGGAGCAGACTTTAAACTGTTGGAAAAACGAAACGAAAACGGCCTCAAGGAATACGGGGAAAATGTTGCTGTTGCTAACGCCGCCATTGGTGTTGCTGTTGTTGCTGCTGCTGTTGCTGCTGCTGTTGCTGCTGTTGTTGTTGTCACGGACTCTACGACTTTTTTAATGACTCAACCTCAACTCGTTAGTGCCATAGGCAATTCGCATAATGAACTCATTTAGGCTCGACTCGGCTCGTCTCAGGTCTCCTCCTGAATGGGGTCAACGGGGCGGATGACTTTCCAGGAAGAACTGTAAATCTGCTTACGAGTTCATCCTGCGCGCATTGTTGCCTCGCCATTTTATGTGGCAAGCCAAGCAATTAGCACAATTGCCCTGATTTATGTGACCCCGAAAAAGTTCAACACATGCGATGAGCCCACTTTGCCCTACGCCCCCAAACCTCCTTGCTCCCCCGACCACTTCCTGCTGCTGTTGTTGTTGCTCCTCCACAAAAGCCTGTGCCAATTTGCGCCATTCTCGCTTTGACTTCCGCACGCAAATTACCCAAGTTGCCACGAAAGCCACAAGACGCTGCCAGAGGCGCGCAGCAGAAGGGGGATAGGGGGGCCTCGCTGTAGTATAGTGCAGCTTCTTAACTTTCCAGGCTATTAAACCTCAGTCCCTCTGTCGCCGGATCCCCCTCCCATCCCCCCCTACACACAATCAGCATTTACTTTTGCAAGCCATTAAACATTGACAGCGCGTACCCATCCCCCTTCTACGCTACGCCCCTGCTGTTTGCTGCACAGGGTTGATAATTTCCATGGAGCAAGTTGGCCGCACTGCATGCGTCGTTAATTGTTGCCAACTCCGGAATTTATCGCCGAAAAAGAACTGCGTGGAGCACTTTAATTAGGCACCGTGAGGTGGATGAGGTCCTGCTCGCCTGCTGCCTCCTTTTGCCTCTTCCTGCCTTCTCCTGCCTCCTCTTCCCTCCTCCTGCATCACATTGTTGCCACTCAGCCGTCGCTAATGATGTATTCCGAGTTGTTTCTACTTTCCTTCCAAGCCTGCTTCGGCTTCTTCCTCCTTTGCTGTGGTTTTGCTGCAACTTTTGCCGGAAAAGTGTTTAAAGTAGTTTTGCAAAAGTTTTGTCGCCTTTCAGCAGTTGCTTCTCCCTTCCCAGACAGATCTGTCCACTTAAAAGGACATTTTTCAGCCAAATGTCATGGCAGGAACAGCAATCGCTGCTCATCTATCTTATCAATCCAATTAATCCCCCCGCCCGTTTGAAGGAGAAGAGGAGACACGGCGTGACCTCGCTACGTACACTGCAATTATGCCATTGACAAATTGTAGATGGCGCCACCTGATGCGAGCGAGGCGACAACCCTCAACCTAACCTCACTCCCAACCCCATAGCTAACCCTATTTCTTCTGTGTCCTAATCCAACTTTGGCGCTTTGCCTGACAAACTTTGCTGCAGACAAGTAAGACAATTTCCTGTCCTTCCTTCTCCCTGCTCGCACACCTTCGTCCCACTGTACTGTGCACAGTGGCTCAAATTATTAATGACGCTCGTTATCGTGCCCTTTTCAGTACATAAACTTTTCGCTTAACACGCGCGCAGACTTCGCAGCATTTCCACCTTTTTTCAACTGCTTTTCTTTTTGGCAAATGGCTGCCGAGAACCCTCCCCCCTCTCCCCTGGCTACCCCTCCTCCTACAACCTCTCTGTCCTGGCCGGAAGGTATAAGTATATTTCATGCGCCGTACAAACTGAACTGACTTCTCTGATAATTATTTTGTATTTCATCGTTGCCCGGACGACCTTCGATGTCACATCCTTGTCAAGTTGCCAGCTGAGCTGCTGTCACATCCGCCCGCCCTTCCCTAGTGGGAGGGGATGCCACGACTCCATTGCTGTTCGTGTGGAAAATCGAGGCTGGCCAAAATCAGAGCCAGTTAGTTCTCTCTCTCTCGCTCTCTCTCACTCGAACTCATTCACGCTTCACTGACTGTGAGTGCTTTCTGGCAGCATCATTCAGGATCATTGAGCGTTTTCATAAATTTCCCTTAAGTATAATTTCTGCTTCACTGTACCCACGCTGGATGAGCCCGCGCGATGTGGCAGCAGTCAACGATGACAAGATTTGAGCAGAGGCGTCTGAATGGGGGGGGGCGGGTAAGCGGAAAGGGGCAACGCCTGCTTTGTTTGCGCTTCAACGTCCGTTTAGCAGGTCGGTTATGGTTGGTGAATTTTAAGCAGCAACTTCGCAGTTTGGGAGCTTCTTGTCTTGTCTACCCTGCCCTGCCCTGCCCTGGTTCATCAATGTCAGCCTGTTGTAGCATAAAATCCAACTTGGCTTATCTGATTTCATTAATAAAGCATTCATCTGTAGTTGCCACCTAATCGAAATTTGATTGCTACCCACAGAGAAGACCTTTGATATCTCAAGGGAACATTCCCAATGGGCAATAATAGCAACCTTTTTGAAAATAATAAATTAATAAAATGGAATTTCATAATATGCACATTAATAAATTTGTGCTCTATAGAAAAATTTCATAAACTGCACAGTTCTATATTTTCACTTTAGAGATATTTTCTTTAAGCTCCGTTTATTACTTGAGTTTGACATGGTAAACAAACCATTAAAATATATTAATTATAATATATAAATTTCGACTCTAAAGAGATTACTACAGTCTCTCAGTGATTGGCATCTAATTGAAATTTAATTGGACATCAGAGAAAAACTTTGATATCTCGAGGGAACTTTGCAATAAGAAAATAATAAAATTGATTTTAAATAAATAATTTATCTACAATTTCATAAACAACATGGTATAGTATTCTTACACTATAGCCATTTGTTAGTCTCTTCTTATTCAGTTTCTTTCGCATATTGAAACCGGAAGTGTACTTTTAAAATTAATAAATGATATAATATTTTACAATAATATGCTCCCTAGAAAATATTCACAGACTTCTTAAGCTGAATTTTGAATTTGTATATTTAACAAAATACTTTAAAAAATAAATACACATATAATTCTATTCAATTTCCACTCCATAGACATGTGTATAATCTCTAAAAACTCCGTTTAACTCCGTTAAACAAAATACTTTTAATATAAATAAGGTAAACTAAATTTACACTCCATAGAGGCCTCTGCAGTGTCTTTTAACTCACACTATCGCTGCAATTAAATCAACCACGAATGTTTATGGAGTTTCAACCTGATCTCATAAAGTACGCAATACCGAAATGTCCCCTGTGTTTCGTTTTTGAGATAAACCACTTTGGCTGGCATGCGGTTTAATCTCTCTTTTTTTCTCGATATAATAATTTATCATTTGCTGCGATAATGCGGGAGCTCTTAAAACGGGTCTCTCACAATCTGTGGATAATTGTTAATGGGGCACTGCAAATGTTTAATGAGTTTTATCGCGCTGATTGGCCAACGATTTGTGTACAACTTGAACACCTGTAGATCATTAATCCCAGAGAGAGAGGGAAGGAGGGAGGTAGAAAGAGAGAGGTATGAAGGTGTAGCACCATATATAGAGAGTGCTTTACTCAATCGATGTCAGGTCTTATTTAATTGAATTGTTTTCTGGCTTTCGTCTCTTTAAGTTTCAGTTTTGTCTCCTAAAGTCTTCAAGGCATCCCAAGCGGACTTGGAGTCAACTTTCAAGTCACCCATGGTATACTCCTCTCGTGCTCATAAATAATCGCTGCCTTTCGCAAAAAGTTCCATGAATCATTGATCAAAGATATTAAATCAAATATTTGCCTGCACCTTTTGACAGAAAACATGAACGAGCAAACTTATTGAAAACTTCACACGATGTCTGCGCTCGTGTGTCTAATGAACTCTAACCTGGCCTGGTCGGATCTGGCCTGGCCTGGCCTGGTCTGGTCTGGCCTGGCCTGGTCTGGCTGCAGGGCAAGCAAGAGAGCGTGCAGCTAGTTGCAAGTTGCAAGTTCTTTTGCCATATAAGTCGCTGTGGCAAGCCAATTTGGACTGTCCGCAAAGAGACCAAGAACAAAATCACTGAAAAGTTTTTGGGGAGCGCAGCTTAAAGCGCAGGCAACACCTCGACAGGGCCACAACTCGCCCACGCACGTAGCAGACGACCCTGGGACAGGGAGCAGAAGGAGGAGGGGGATGTGGTGGAGCTGCATGCTGCACGCAGCAGCAGACACGCAGCCGCCGTGTGGCAGCATGCGGCATAAAGTTTTTAATAAGTTTTACGAGTGGCGAATGTGAACACTATAAAATCAAGCTGGAAAGTAGCAGTCGTACCACAGGAGGCAGCCTGGCCGGCTACTCCTCCCCCCCTCACTCCTTCGCACTGAGGTTGCACGCACAGACACGCTCGCCCAGAGAGACTTCCAGCTAATAACAATGCAAATTTTTGGCAGCAATAGTGAGGTAAGAGAGGGAGGGAGCTGCCTAACTGAAGGGGTAAAGCTGCTAAAGTTGCCACTATTTTATGCCACTCGCATTGTGTTTTAGTGCCATTTCACTGCGTTGCAGCATTCACTTTTCCTCTCTCTCTGGGTTTATGCGTAGTTCACTTCATGCAACCATTTCATGAATTGGCAAGAAAAGTGTGTACATAACCAATTCTCTTATTTGCTTACACACGAATTTTGACTCACGAGTTTCAGCTTCAACGCATGAAATGTTGTGACATAGCCAACTTAACACACCACCAAGTGGCAACACTGTGTAGTACTAAAAAGCAACCGTCGATAAACTCAATATTATGAATTTTGCAAAGTTTATATTTATTTTGTTTGAATTTTAATTGCAAATAAGCTCGTTTTTGATTAAGTTAAATTTATAATCATACTTTGTCTATTTTTTTGTATACTTAATATGAAATGGAGTTGCCAGAGGTATCTCGTGTAAAGCAAAAAATTGCTTAAATAATTAGGAGAAATAATAACCAGACAAGTTTTGAATTTTTCAAAAAAATTAATAATCTTCTCAGTTAATAGGCTTTTAATCAGAAGAATAACGAATTCATTAGAGGATATGGCAGCCCAAATTTGTTGTATATCCATGACATGTCTAGAATCTAATATCCTTACATTTTTTGGATTTTCATAGAGTTTATTCTTCTTTAGAATCTGTTTATTTAATTTAATTCGCATAGGAAGGAAATATTTTCTTATTCCATATTCATGAATTCATGTCGCACACTGCATAAACGTAGTACAATCATAAACTCCGTAAAAACATCAACTTCGCAGTCCGACAGCAACTTCAACTGTGACTCTGTCTCTGTCCCTGTCTTCTACTACGACTCTGTCTTCTACTCCGACTACGACTACGATTCTGTCTCTGACTCCGACTCCGACTAAGAGTCCGACTCCAACTGCTGCTGCTGTTGGCCTTTGTGTGTTGCTGCAAGTTGTTGCAATTGTTTTTGCAACAACGTTTTTCATTTTCAACTTGCATTTTTCCCTCTCTCTCTCTCTGTCTTCCTTTCTTTCTTTCTTTTTTTGCAGCACTTTTCCGTCTGCTAAAAGTGTACTTAATGAAATCTTTTTGTCATCTTTTATTTGAGACGCTGCCAACTTTGCCGCGCAACGTTTGAAAGTTCCAACTACAGTCAGCGATCCCCGACCCGTCTCCGCCCACGCCCCCGCCTTGTCACAGCATTGTCCGCTCATTGTTTCTGGCAGGCGCCATTGTCAATCTTTTTTTCGCCCTCCCCCCTCGCAGTAAGGAACCCAAAGCTGTCAAAGAATCGCTGGCAAAGTTTGCCCAGGCAAAAATGAAATCGAAACTCGCCATCTTTCGCTGCCTTTTGTTGCTCATAATAAAATGCAAATTCTTGTGCTTATAATTAAGATTGTTAGTGTGGGGAGTTCATGGTATGGGGGCTATATGAATGCCCTTACTTACCCCCTTGCAGGGCCTTTCATCGGACAGCAGACGCACCGCACCGCGACCGAGCGCCTCCCGCTTCCTTTGGGCCGAGAAGATGCGCAGCTCCTTGCGCTCCTCGTCGCTCAGCGAGTGGCAGTAACGCACCTGCAACAAAGATGGAGATCCTAAAGTTTTTCATGTATTGTAAATTTTAATTAAAATCTCTTTTACTACTACAGCAGCAGCAGCAGCAGCAGCGGCGGCAACTTTTTTAATCTCGCGTTGGGGGCGTGCTTTGATTTTATACAAATTCTTTTTGCTTTTATTTTTGTTTTTTTTTGTGTTTTTTTTTCTGAAACTTTAACTGCAGTTTTTTGTATGCCCTTGCAGAGGGTATACCCTGTTTGGATAGCAGGTCAGGTCATTAAAAAAGGCAGTCAAATTAATATTTGCTTATATATATTCCTGATCAGTATTGTAGCTTTATTCCTTTCTCTAAATATATGTTTCTGTTAATAGTATAAATAAATATATAATATATCTAATTTATCTTGATTTAAGCTAAGTTTACTATTCTTTAAATTATAAAACTAGTCTAATTCAAGAAAGATATTTATATACGTTTTTTTTTAGAATACGCTTAACTCCCTTAGCTATAAATGTATCTGAATGAAGCATAACAAACATAATTGTTATGCTTTGCTCTACATGTTTCCTAAATTTCATCAAAATCGGACAACTATAACTCTCTAGATCTAAGAAATTGCATTCAACAGTTCGAAATATGTTTGTTATATCATTGTTCATATTTTACTATAATATTATTTAGTTAAAAGGTTTTATATAACAAAACTTTTATAGTAAAACTGATATATTTTCACGTGATACATATAAACTTGAAACTTTTAGTGATAAATAATTTTTCTTACGTTTGAAAACCTTTTCTAGTTGTAAATATATTTCAATAACAAGTAAACACACATATTATTTACATGCATTGCTCAACATGCTCTGCATAATTTAGCTAAACCGCTTAACTATAACTCTCATTAACAAAATAAAATAGCATAAAACGTTTAACAACCTATAACATCCTTAGTTTAAAATGGAACTTTATGAAATTTGGCGTATACTATTTCTTTATAAAGCACCACAATCTCTTTAAATTTCATCAGAATCAGTTAACTATAAATCGCAGAAAATGCAAAATAACAAAAGAAAAGCGCATAAAATCGTCGGCATTTGCACAGACAATCTCTACTCTCTATTCTTCCTTGTTACTTGCTTCCCTGGTATTTTCTTTGCTTACAATTCTGTTGGACTGGGCATGGAATATTAACTGCATTTTTATGCTCGACTCCCTTTTGGCTGCCATTTTTTTTTGCTTTTGGCTAATACTCACTTCGTTATCTTGCGGCGGCAGCTGGTGCAGCAATTGTTTCACGCGATACTTTTCCCCGGGACTGTTGACGTACGGCACTTTATCGTCCGGCAGTTGGCTGAAGTACAAGCGAACCTGTGTGCGAGAGAGAGAGAGAGAGAAAGAGAGAGTGGGAGATTAGGGACAGTAGGGAGAAAATGAGATACTCCTCCTCCTTCTCATCTTGGCCAGTTTATTGAGCCATTTGACAGCGTGTAAACGCGTTAACTCATAACCAATTAATCAACTGCCACAAAACGCTTTCACCAGCAGCAACAACAACAACTACAACAACAACAACAATACACACCCACTGGAAAAAAGAGGAAAAATCGAAATCGTGGAAAATGAACATGAAAATGTCGCAAAAAACCTCATGTCACGAGGCCGCAATGCAGACAGAATGCAGAAGAAAAGTGAACGAAATTGAGGTTTTTCCCAGACGTTTTTCTTTTTTTTTCCCCGGTTATGTAACTCTCTTTTTGTTGCATTTGTTGTTGCAGCTGGCATTTTGGGCCGTGTCTTTGCACCGCTCTAATTGCGGCCAAATGCGGCTGAGCTTTTTAATTGCCAATCGCTTTCGCTTTCGAATCGATTTCCAGCTTCGATTTTGGTGCGATAATTTTCGATAACGACCGAAATGCCGCGAAAAGTTGCCCCATTGCATTTCCTTAAATATGGTGGCAGCCATTGAACTGAACTGAGCTCCCCCCCCTCCATATGGGCGGGCGGGCCATGGCCCACAGCAGGTGGCCGAATTGGTAACGAAAGCGGAAAACGAAAAACAGAAAAAAAGGAAATCGAAAAGCCAAAACCGAAACCGAAACCGACCTGAAACCACATGGAAATTGCTCCCCGCTGGCCACTTGCGATTTCACCTAATTAGTTGTGACAAATTGCCAGCGTATGTGCCCCTGCTCAAGTCCCTGCCCCCTGTCCCAGCCCCGCCCTGCTGCTCACCTGATCTGGCCGCAGACCCGGCGGCACCCAGGTGTACTCCTCCAGCGCACAACCACTATCATCGTCCGACTGTGAGTTGCGCTGGAAGTCCAATTGCTGATGGTGGTTGCTGTGGTGATACACGCTGGCGGTGGCCGCCGTCTTGTAGCTGGCGGTGCGCAGCGGCGACGATGCCACCACCGAGTTCAGTGGCAAATGATTTGGCGGCTGGCAGTGGCGACGCTGCAGCGGCGAGACAAAGTGCGACGACGACGATTGCCCGCTGCTGGCCATCGATGTTGCATCCAAATTGTTGCATGTTGCTGCCGTCGATGCTGCTGCTGCCGCTGCCGTTGCTGTTGCTGTTGATGATGCCGACGCAGAAGCAGCTGCACTCTGCGAGGTGGAGGCCAGCGACTGCTCGCTGCGATGTGGTGGATATGGTGCTGCTCCGCCAGCCTCCAGCTGCAGCAGCTCACTCTCCGTCTGCGTGTAGTAGCTGCTGCACGGTTGCTGCATCTTATGTTGCGTCCTTAGGTTGCTGCTCTTGCTGCACGTGCGCGGAGCCGGTGTTGGCTTGTAGATGCCTCGAGGCGGTTTGCTGCAAGCAACAAGAGAAGGAAAGATCGGTTAGTTTGATGGTACAATTCGTTTGCTGAGGGTAGTTCAATGAGTTTCATTTAGATACTATATCCATTAGTTGCTTAAATAATAAAAATTAAATTAAAATTAAAATTTTCAATCGACCTATTTTCAAACGACCTATTTCTGTTTAACAAGAGTGTATCGCTAAATTTCTCAGTAAATTTGGATCTGAAGAACATAAATGTCGACATGTTAAAGAATCCAAATCATTCATCCATATTTTTAACCGGCATGAACTAAAGCTTCAGTTTTATTTTCAACCTTAAATATGTTATTTTAAACTTTTCCCAAAAAATATATACCTTTTATGTACTACACTATAGTCTATATTTTCTATTTGAGTTATTCAATGCAACGATATTTTATACAAAACGAAGTAGATGTTGCTGAGGTTGTACATAAAACGATCTCTTTTAAAATGACCTATTTTCAAACGACCTATTTCTGTTTAACAAGATTGTAATTCTTGAGGCGCTAAAAAATATTCTAGTTAGGGTTGTGAAAAATAAATGTTAAACGATTCTGATATCTTTGGCTCTACACACAACATTTTAATATGAATTGGTGCAGCCATTTGGGACGAGTTTGATAATAAAACATGAGAATTGTATGCATTGGAATAAGTTTACTGATTTGTAAATGCGATTTTAAGTCTTTTATTTAGTATTTTATTTACTGGCTTTTCACTATGCATTCATTGCATATTTTTAAAAACAGTAGCTTTCATTATAAATTACACAAATAATGTACTTTTAATTAGTGTATAAAACGACCTATTTGAAAACGACCTATTTCTGTTAAATTTGAGTCTCTTCGAGCGCCAACGAAATTTCGAGTTGAGTTAAGGTTAGGAAAAGTAGTTTTTTACCAATTCTTAGATCTAATCGATGTGTTTACAATATTTTATTTTACAGAAATAGGTCTAGCTGTTCTGGATGAGTTTTTAGGCAAACAACATGACAAATGAATTTTGTACATGCAATTTAATATAATGAATTATAAATATGATACTAAATATTTCATTTATTTTTATTTCCATGCTGACCACTCTGAAATTCAATTTATGCTCTCAAATTGTTGCTTTCATTCTTAATTACACCAATTATTTATTATTAATCATTGCAATGCAACTAGTAACCGTACTAGTTGCATGTGGCAAGTTGCAACTTGACTAAGTTGTTGCGAATATTTTGAAAGAATTATTTATGGCTGCGGGTCGAGTTGGATTTGGAGTTTTATTTTACAGTATGTTTTACCGCCAACCTTTTTCCCGCTATCTGCGTGTGTGTGCAGCATGTTAATTTAACCAAAAATTGCGCATACGTAATGTGGTACCAGGTGGGGCAGTTGGGGTAGAGTGATAAACTAATGCGAGGCAAGCATGATGAATGCCGGACAAACCCGCAATTGGCAATTAGACTGCGCAGAGCGAGAAACTCTGCGAACAGAGTTGCCATTTCTAATGGGTTCTGACTGCGATTGCGGTCGCCAGAGTTGTTGCCGTTGCAGCAGCAGCAGCAGCAGCTGTTGTTGTTGCAGCTGGCATTGCTGCTGCTGCTGCTGCTGCTGCGCATGCGTGTTGCTGTCCAATTTATGAAATTTCGAAATTGCCATCAGCGTGAGGCCATCAGCCAAGCCAGCAGAGACGTCATAAACAGTGCGAGAGGGAGAGAAAGAGAGGAGGAGAGGGAGAGAGGCAGAAAGACAGTGGAACAAAGCATGCTTGACCGGTGCGGAATCTTCTTTTCGCCTGCTTTCTGCTTTCTGTATGTGTGTGTGGACTTTCACTAGCTTGAGCCAAGGCGATTATGCAGCCAAGCAGCAACAACAACAGCAGCAGCAACAACAGCAGCAACAACAGCAACATCAGCTACAACAACAACAGCTACAACAATTTAGAAATTCCGTCGGCAGCTTTAGACTTTGTTGCCACTGCATATGGCACCCAGCGGCGGCCATGTTTCAGTTTTAATTCGCTTGGCCGTTGGCAACAAAATTTGTTGTTGTTCTTCTTCTTTTTTTTAATTTTCGTAATTAACGTCATTTGTGTGACTTAACGCGGTAACTGAAGAAGAAGCAGAAGCAGAAGAAGAAGACGCTGCCTGCCACAGGTGCGTGTCACGGCAACTGCGTTTTCATTCACATTTCATTCACATTTTCATTCGAATCAACACTTTGATTAGTATCAAATTGCACAACATTTGGAGCATGAATACGAAATGAATACAAGATGAATACGCAATGAATACACTGGGCCAGTCTGGGGGCCTAATCGGCGTGAGAAGCGGCAGCTGAAAGCAATTTGCCAGCCTGCTGCTGCTATTAATCTCGCAGCGAGTTGTAAATTTATGCAAATTAATAACAACAAAAGCTGCATTTAACCTTCTGCCAACGCACCGAAAGCCAGGCCCAAAGCCAGACACTTGGCCAGGCCCAAAGCGAGTGGACCCTTTCGCTGAGCCAAATTAATGAGCTCGGCAACGGCGGCGGCGGCAAAAAGTGAATGTGCATGTGGCAGGCGCAGTAAACACATGTTGCAAGTAAGTACCTGCCCCTTCCCCCCCCCTCTTTCTCTTCTCCTACTTCTCACATTACACTATGATATACTTCGCTCAAGATCAACAGATCAGCGGATCAGTAGCTAAAGCAATATCTATGCAAATATATGGCTAGAAAGTGAAAGTTTTGTTTATTTAGCTTTTTATTCTTTTCTTTATTTTATTTATTTTTTTCCTCATTCGTTTTATTTGTTTTTCTACACGTTACAATGCAAATTCATTTGTTTTCAAGCCTAGTGCCAAAATATGCAGAAAAAGAGTGAGAAGAGAGAATGGAAGAGAGAGAGAGAGACAGCTGTGTCTCCAGCGGTGTGCGATCAATCAATGGGGGCTTTCTAAATCGATTTATCGACACGATCGCTGATCCATTCGAATAATTCGCCTCATTCGTTCCATTCATTGCGCCTGTCCGAGTGCTGACCAAACAAAGTCAAGGCATAATCTGTCACAAATGAATTGTGCGCCTTCTTGTTGTTGATTGACTCTGCACACAGGGGCGTAGTAGTGAAGGGGTGGCAGGGGGGCTACCAATTCAAATCTAACTCCATTCGAATATCAAACAAAATTCGATTGCCAAATATGGTTGCCAGATCGTTGGACACTTGGTTTTCTCTCCCCAAAAACCAAAAACCCGTTGAAGCTCAACGATTTTCTATGTGCTATGCAATTTTAGACGGGGCCTGAAGGGGGGAAGGGGACTGTGGAGGGGGGCTAAAGATATCTCTAGTCCGGCCCAAATGCTGCACGAAATTGACGTGCATCTGGCCAACTATGGTGCGATCTCTGACACATGCATAAATTTGGGTTAAGAAGATTTTGAGTTTATTTGGCTTGATGTTTGTCATTTCCCTGATGTCTGTGTGTCACAACTCTCGGATCGCAGATCTCACAGATCTTGCAGATCTCAGCTCACAGATGCTATGCGCAATTCGCAATGGTTACTCGCACTCATGAGGATAATTAAAAGCAAAATGTCTTGACGATTATTGCAAATGGAAATGGAAAATATCAAATGGAAATGGCAAGACGAGTTTTTTATTTTCGGACCACTGAAGGGGATTAAGCAAGTTTCTCATGCATTCTGCAGCTGTCAATCTCAATGTTCTGGAATTTCGCATAAGATTATAATCTGCTTTCATATCCGTGTCAAATCGCTGAGCTTTAGAGCTGAAGTGAAGTGAAACTTGTGAAATATAACGAATTTATTGTTTTCGGGCCATAGATCTTAATTAATACTTATACGAACGTAGACAGATTTTATAAATCTCATGACTCATGCATATTTCTGTCAAAAATCATCAGATTTACATAAGAAATGTACTTAATTAGCCATCAGTCTGTTTGTCCGTCTGTTTGAACGCCTAGATCTCAGTGGTTTTAATAGCTAGGAGTACCAAATTTGGCATTTATATACAGCTACAGCTACTATTAAATATTGAGTACCACATCCAGTAATATTGCAATTCAATAATTTGTGATTATTAAGTTTAGTTATAAGGTCTCAACTTTCTGCTTCCTCATACACATAGATGCAAAGTGTATATACTTATGCTCCAAATTTCTACCCTATCGCATAATAGCTACAGAAGATATGTTACATGTTAATGTTATCCATATTTATGAGTTTCTATGCGGAATTAATTAGTTGTGATGTATTTTTAACTCGGCGAAGAGTGTCATACGGCCGGATCCCTTGAAGCAATTTCAAATTTGCATAAAAATCGCATTAAAAAGCTTCACTTATAAGTTTATTTAAAAAAAAAAACTTTATTTTTTCGGAATGTCGCTTTTGTTTAAATAAAAACTAAATTAGTAGATTTGACATTCATATTAAATAAGTTAAAAGAGTTTGAATGGGTTACAAATACCATGACACACCCTATTAAAATAATCAAGTTTTTTTTATAAATAATTTTACAAAAAATCAGCTTTAGATCTAAATGGAGAAGAAACCGCAAAATAATCATATCCATCACATTTCTGACTTAAATTTCTACAACTTCTGCTTCCCAGCACAGTTTTAACCATATTCTCTTTATTATCTATATTATCTACTACTGCTTTCCAGACTATATTAATTCATATTGTCCGAATTATCAAATTAAAAACTATATTTAGACCTAAATGTAGAAGGTTGCCCTAAAACCGCAAAATAATCATTCTCATCATAATTCTGACTTCAATTGACAAAAATAACATTATTATACTTAATTTTCTGCAATTACTACTACAATTACTAAGATCTACCACAGCTTCCTAGAACATATTTATCCATAATATCCGTATTATCCGAATTACCCAAGAGAACACAAATTGACTCATTTGCAGCCTTCGGACGTGTGTTTTCTTCACTCGACTGTTGTTTTGTTTTTGTTTTTTTTTTCTTTTGCAGATCATTTCTATCCGCATTACCCGGTGCACAGTGTTGCATTTAGGATCGGCTCATCCGGCATCCAGAGCTCACAGCTCACAACTCAGCTCAATCCACAGTTCATTAGGTAACATTTCAGCAATTGCGGCACGTTTAATTCAAATGCCAATGCCGTGCCACATACCTAATAATATCTCTCAATTATACCCGCTGTCTATGCGAGAGAGAGTGAGAGAGGGAGAGGGGAGAGAGGGAGAGGGGAGAGAGGGAGAGGGAGAGGGAAGAGCAGTGCAAATGCATTTCAATGTTGCTTTCTTAGCTTCACTTCGCTATGACGGCGATTTCATTAAATTTTTAGACACGCAGTTTCCCGAGAACTGGAACTGGTAGGAGCTGGAGCAGGAGCAGCAGCTACACGTAACTGGTTCAAAATCATTTAGGCACACACACACTCGCACACACTCACTGGGGGCACAGTGGGAGCTGCAACCAGTTTCCCAGAAAACAGACAGAGAGCGCGAGAGAGAGAGAGAGAGAGAGAACTACGTGGAAATTAAAACGAAACATGCAATTCGTTGTAATTGAAAAAGAAAAACAGAACAGAAAACAGTGGCGTAGTTGCAGGGGCACCAAAAGGGGGTCTGGCAGCTAGTGCATCAATCCGCATTAAATTACTTTCACAATTGGTCAAAAGATAAGCCTCAGCGCCCAATTTAGTCTGCAGAGTCTATAAATTATCTCTCTCTCTGTCGGAGCACACGATCTGCAATCTGCAGGTTGGGCCTTTTAAGAGGATTTCAGGCTCAGGCTCAGGCTCTGCTCCAGAATCGAACGCGGTTAAATTAAAATGTTGTTGTGCTGTGGTGGGCGTGGCAAGCAACTCCCCCCGTCCAGAGACCTTTAGCCGAGGTCTGCATTATGAAATCGGCGTGGCAACCTTAGCCCCAGCCTCAGTCGCAGCCCCAGCCCCAGCTGGGTGCCCTGACCTTGTTGCGTGCCGCCTCTCTCTACCTTTTTGTGTTGCCTACCAAGTGGGCGTGGCATCCAAACATCGCAGTCGTAAAAAAAGCGAGCGTAACGTTTATTTCTTTCATATTTTATGCGACTTTGGGGCAACTGCAGCAGTTGACTTACGTCACAAGCGGAGACAAAGGCCAAAACCAGCGATAAGAATCGCGTGTGTGTGTGAGGTGTGTGTTTGTCTGATTTGTGTGTGTGTGTGTGTGCACAACACGTGTTGATGTCGCTCAAAAGTTTATGCATTTTTTATGAACATGCACACATCATGTATGCGCTCTGTCTCTGTGTATGTGTGTGTGTGTGTGTGTGTGTTGTTTGTTGCCCTGTCTGCGCCGCTTTTGAGTGCTGCATGGCAAGGCAACCTGTAGCCGGGACCGTGCCCCAAGTTGTTGCACAAGTTTTCCAGGCAGCAACAGCAGCGGCAGCGGCAACAGCAACGCCTCCTTAAGTACCGCGAGTGATTTAGTGCAATTGTGCCGTTAGATGCAGCATGCTGCACGTTGCTGTTGCTGTTGCAGTTGCTGATAAGCTGCTGCAAGTTGCAACTAGCTGCGGCATTAGCCACATCAGCAACATCGGCATCGGCATCTCCATCGACTTCAGCACAGTCAACAACATTGGTTAAAATGCATAATTAATCTGACTGGAAGGCCGCCGCGGCAGCAGCAGCAGCAGCTCCGCAGAGCGAGAGTGTGTTGCATGCCACATGTGGCACCACTCGACATGTCTTTGAGCTGAGCTGAGCTGAGTTGAGTCGAGTTGAGTTTGTTTTTCCCTCGCTTGAGTTGACTCGCTTCTGGCCATCATTAACATCTTTTGGCTAATTTTATGCGAACTCATCGCAAAACGGGAAAACGGGAGAGAGAGAGAGAAAAGCCAACTGCAGCGAGGCTTCACTGTGGCACAGAGCACTGCCCTTGCAGCACTACGACTCCAATCTCTTCCTGCCTCCTCCTCTTGGCCCCCTTTGCGTGCAGCTGTCAACGGCTTAAGACACGTTTCAGCGATTTCCATGTTGCATGTTGGAAGCGGTCGCTGAAATTTATGCAAAATGTTCTCCTCCACTGCGGTGGTAATTCAATACGCCCCTGCCCTGGTACCTTCCCCCACTTCTCGCACTACTACGCGAAACTCTATCAAAGTCAAATTTCGGCCTCAAGTTCAAGTCTCGCCCCGCTGAGGGTCGTTTTGTTTATTATTGATTTGTGTTTTATAAACGAGAACAAGAGCTAAACACGATTATAATGGATAGTTTGAGAGTCTCGGAGAATGGCGGATGTTGAGTGTTCCAATTGAAACTAAGCTGTGAATTAGTTTCAGCTTAAGTGAATCACAAATGAGTCGCATTACAAGGCTTATTTCACTAATAGTGCCAGTAGGGAACACTGAACCAGTTCCCTGGGAAACAGCATAGCGAATCTTTCTGTAATTGCCACAGATTGGGCTGCTATGATAGACCCCGAAAGCAGAAGAATCCGGGAAAAAAACTCCCACAGTTGTTGGAAAACTTAATTCAGACATTTTTCTTTTATTTTCAGTTATGAAGCCGATGCCAAAGATGATAAATGTAATTGCTCTCTCTCTCTCGACTGTTCTCAGCTGCTCTCATCATCAACGTCATCTCCCATCATCATCATCATCTCCCATCGTCAAATTAAGCCACATCATATCACGGCAACACATGGCATCGCATTAGAAAGAATTCGTTTAAAGCGAATGATAATAAAAAGTCAACAAACAAACAAAAAAATAAGTTGATTAAATTAAGCGCACGAAGACGTAGACGAAGTAAAGAACCAAAAATAATTGACACAGTAAGTTGGAGGAGAAAAAGAGGCGACAAAAACAAGTACAAGAAAGTTACTTTGGAGAGTGATCAACTGGAATATACCCGCTACTAAAAATTCAACTGCACTCAAATCATTTCCTTAAATATTTCTGAGAATGTTTCATACTGTAGACAGCTTAATCTAAGCCAGCATTTGATTTTTTTGGAGGCTCAATAGGGCGAGGCGAAATTCTAGGAATAGTTTCCTATGCGTGCAATATTAAGACCTCATCTCATCCAATTTCATAGTTCTATCTCGCATAGTCTCTGAGATATAACTGTTCATACAGACACATTTACATAATATTAGCTGTAAATAAGGTTCAGGCCAAATCAAAGTATTAGCTGTAAAATTACTTAAGCAGTCAATATTTTCTCTGTTTTTAGGAGCTTAATGGGGCGTGTCAAAATTCTAATAACAGCTTATTGTATGTGCAATATTAAGATATAGTTTAAACAAATTTCACAGCTCTAGCTCGCATTGTCTCTGAGTTCTAGGTGTTCATACAGACACATTTGCGTTATATTGGCTGTAAATGCAGTTCACGATTAAATATCAACTTTATACACACATTTTTGTTTTAATACTCGAAAACAAACTGATTATACCCTCTGGGTAACAGGTAGCATAAAAAAAAGAAATCGTTGTAGTCGAAGAAGAGACAAAAAAAAAAAAAAAAAAAAAAAATACCATTAAATTTATTGTCTGGTCGCGTATGACAAAACGCCGCTAGCAAATCAACGAAGCGTATAGCCCATCGCAGCTGATGGATAAATGTGTCTGGGGAAATGGAACTGGAAGTGAGAAGGAGGAGGAGAGGGAGAGGTAGAGCAGAGCGATACCTGTTGAAACGTGGGAAACTATGTTAGTTAGCGACCCCTAAGTCGTGGCAATTACCAAAAAAGAAAAAGAACAGGGTAGCTCCTTGGCTAGCAACCCCCTCTATGCAGAGGAATACTCAAAGTCAGCTGAGCGTGAAGCAGCGACGCCAGCCAAGGATGACCAAATGGGATGCGCTTCAGGGGGCAAGTGCAACAACAACAACAGAAACAACAACAACAACAACAAGTTGCTGCTGCACTTTGACTGCAGCGGAAGTGTGGCATATAATTAATTATGGCACATGAATCACATGACGGACGCATCAATACCAGTGGAAGAAGAAGAACCCGAAGAGGCAAGTGAGAACGGGGAGGGGGGAGAGAGCATGGGACAGCATTTTCCAATGCGCTTTTCTCACACGTCACATGCAACGGCAATTGGAAAATGTGCAAGTGCATTGAGGCGTAAAAGGATTAACTTTGCATGGTCCAACCCAATGACGCACTTTGATATTGCCGCAAGTATGTGGCATGCCCCATGCATGCCCACTTGGACTTCCTTGTTAACTGTAATGTAACACAAGATGCAGTCGGGTGGGTCCCTCACTCCCTGCTCCAGAGACAGCAACATTTCAATTAAACCAAAGAGCAGGGAGTGCGAGAGATGGATGGATAAAGAGGGAAGTGTGCGTGAGAGAGAGAGAGAGAGAGAGGGAGAGGGGTAGGTGGATAGACACATCTGCGTCTAATCGTCGCCTGTCAAAACACAAAGTTCTAAAGGAAACTCGACAGATCTGTGTGTCTGTATGTCTGTCTGCCTGTCGGCTCGTCTGTCTGTCTCTCAGTCTCCCTGTATCTTTTCTCGTATCGTTTGTCAATTTGACTGACTGTCTGTCCTTCTATATCTCTGTCTCTCTCTCTGTTTGTCTGTCTGTCTGTCCTTCTACCTCTCTGTCCGTCTGTCTGTCTATCTCTCTGTCTCCTGTTTCTCTGCCTGCCTGTCTGTCTGTCTGCTGGTCTGTCTGTCTGTATGCTTAACAGTCTGTCTGTTCTTCTCTATCTCTGTCTGTCTGTCTGTCCTTCTATCTCTCCGTCTGTCTGTCTATTTGCCTTCCTATGTATCAGTTTAGCAAATCTGTCTATGTCCATGTCGTACCTCAATTCCGAGCTGGAGACGTCGTCTGTCTGTCCGGTCCCTCCGTCTCTGACTTTGTTAAAATGCGCAATTAAGTCATCATACGCGTTGCAAGTGTCTTGCCGAGACTCCAAGTGCAACAACGCATTAGCCAAGCCAACCAGGAAGCCAATGGAGCAACCAACCAGACGACCGACCACGGCTCGGTTAACCAGTTAAAACTTTTACTATTTGACCAGCTCCGACTTGGAACTGGGAACTGGCAACTGGGAACTGGGAAGAGGGAACTGGCTAGAGCTGGAGCTGGAGCTGAATCTGGGCAACTATTTGGCGACTAATGAAGCCTCAAGCGCAACTCGAGCAATTCTGAATAGGAATTAGTGAACAGGATCTTGTTAGCGTTAACAAAATGCCGTTAGTTGCCCAGTTCAGCGGGCTCGCTTGGCTCGCCCAGTTTGGGAAGCGCATTCATGCTTGTTGCACTGTGCTGGTTGCCACCAATTTATCAAAATGCAACTGGCAAGTTGCAACTTTGCTCTGAGGGCTTAGGCGGCTCATTAACGCGCCACTTGCCGCAGTTTCCCCCAGCGTGGGCGTTGCACAGTGGGCAAGGGTTTGTGTAATTACTTGAGAAAAATTTGGAGACTTATTTTCAAAATTTTTATAATTTTAACTTAACATTAAGTCTGACAACCAACATTCAATATAAAATAAATAAATTCTAAAGTTGACATATGACTTTTATACATTTTTATCAAAATAAATGTAAATTTTATTACAGCTTTTAGGTTTTCAGTTTTTAATAAAAGGAAAAAATAACTTAATATTTTAAATATAAGTATATTCGGCATACGCATTTTCAAATTCCAAGAAAACTTAATTCCATTTTGTAAATTAGCCTAAGCAAATGTATTAAAGCCTTTTAAAATCACTCAAAAATTAGATATATCAACTTTTTTTTTATAGATGTTCGCAAATAGAAATATGAAATATAATGAAATATCTCTTCTTATTATATCTAATAATTATTTGTAAGCATCTCATATTGCATCATAAAAATATCACTAACTAAAATTTTAATTAAAAAACTATAACGAAATCTCTGTAAAAATTATATATGATTGATGGAATATCCACATTTTTTATAAGTGTATTACAAGTGTTATAGAAACCTAAGCAAATATCAATTCTCATACCCCAACTTCAAATGATTTTAAATCATAAATTGCTTTAAGGTTTCCGCAAGTATAACTATTTTTCTCTACTCGCATAGCTACAATGATTAAAACAAAGCAGCTCATAGCTCACAGATAGCTTTACTCATTCCATCGTAGTGCCAAGATGTCTCTCACATATTATGCCTGCTGCACCCACTGTGCGCTCTGCACTGACCCGTCGTCGTCGCTGCTGCTGCCTTTGGCTTTTCGGGCATGCCACTCACGCCCCGCTGCTGCGCCGTGGCATCGCTTAACTATCTGAACTATCTGTGTACCTGGGCCCAGGAGTCGGGGAAGTTACACATGTTTTTTCAACTTAATTGTGACGCGAAGACGCGAAAGACTTGAATAACAAATGCAACGATCTTGGTCCGATCTTGGCCCGATCTTGCGCCGATCTTGCACCGCGCACTGCATTAGGTTGCACTTTTTTTTGTGGCTCAGTTCTGGTTAAGTAGAACGGGCAGGGAGGAGTGAAGTGAGGTGGGGGAGAGGGGTGCCGAGAAGACTCTCCACAGCTGCCGCCGTTAACAATTTGCGCAGAAGAAATGAATCTTGGCCAAGAGCAGCGGCAGCGGCGGAGGCAACGTCAACACGCCGCGTTCGTTTGCGGCAAAGTGGCAGAAACATTTCAAGAAAATCACGATTTTCTACTCAAGATCTTTTTGGGACTACCGAATGGGAATGCCGAGTGGATGCTAACGAGGAGAAGGGGCGAAGGGGAAAGCTTCTGCAAGCTGTGCGGGCGGTTTCGGCATCGATATCGCGGACACTTTCACAAATCGAAGCGAAATTTCAACTCAATCTTTATATGACAGTTGTACCCAATTCTCCAAGAATTTGCATGTAGAAAGAGAGAGAGAGATGGAAAGATAGATCTATAAATCGACATAGAGATCTATAAATACTACCGCGATTTATTTGCTTTTAAATGCAATGACAAATCAATTTGTAGCCCCGAGGGTCGCTTATTTCATTTGTATTTCTGCAATTGTCTAAATAATTTGAGAGAAGCTGCCCTCGGGTGCCTACACACTGCTTTTTTGGCTACTTTCTGGCTAAAATTGAAGCTGAGTGTGTGTGTGTAGGCGCTGTGATTTCTGTTGGCCATTAAATTAATTAATTTTCGTTGAGGGCTTTTAGCTCAATTTTCAATTAAATGTTGATTACAAAAGCGACTCCCTCCCTCCCCCTCTCCGCCCGCGTTCACTTCTGCCTCAAATCCGGTTTTTTTTAGCTTTATTTCATGGTATAAAAATAGCCACATAATCGGCGTTTATCTTGCAGATACACGTACTAAACAAGCCACGACCTCTGACTGACTTATGGCCACTAAATTGCGTGCGGTGCGAGGGAGATGGCAGTGTAGGGGAGAGAGAGAGGGAGAGAGAGGGAGAGAGAGAGACAGACTGCACATAATAACAATAATCAGAGAACTGGAAACATAATAAGCTCACAGCAACGCCCTTCAATTTCACTGTTTGCTGGTTAGCACAGCGACGCCTCCCCCCCCCGCCCTGCCCTGGCCACGCCCTCTCTTCCCCTCTACGCCCTGTTGTCCCTTTTGGCTTTACGCTAATTTTATTTGCGGTTTTTTTCTACCTTTTTTCTACCTTGTTTTATAAACACATTTTGAGTTGCTTTTCCAATTTGAAGTTGAGGCAGCATTTTTGATTGATTTTTGTGTGTTTTAAATTGAATTTCCCAAGCCGCGAGGCGAAGACAGAATCAATCAGGCATCTCCCCCTCCCCCTCTCTCTTTATCTATTTCTTTTTATTCTTCTGTGTTGTTTTCTGTCATTCTTCTTGCCTTGTTCTTGCCTAATGTGTTTTACAGGTCGTGGCAATAAATTTATCCATGTAACACCTGGCCAAGTGTGTTCCCAGTTCCCAGAGTGGCCACAAATTTATGCTTTAATTGGGCATAGACTGGTTACAACGTTTATGCTGTGTGCAACATGATTTCTTGAATACGTGATCAAAATAATAAAATTATATTGGCAGGGTTGCCAGATAAATAAGAGGTAAAACTTGGAGACAACATTTACAATTGTACCTATAAATTAATTATCTGGTTTTATTGATTTACAATAATCAAATGTTAATTGGAAATAATTATTATATTATTTTGAATTATTTTCAATATTGCTTAGTTGTGAAAGTTATTTATTTTTTGTTAATTACTCACAAACCCTCAGTTTATTATATATTTAGAAAAGCTGTGATATACATAACAATTGAAATGTTAAATAAATATTTGAAATTGAAAATTATGAAAATTATGTTATATTAGACCATTATAAAATTTGTAAGCCCTTTAGTAACATATGAAAATAATGTATAAAATTGTGTAAAGCCTTTTTTATCAGGCAACCAATAAGTCCAAAATCGTATAATTATTTTAAATGTTTCAAATTTTTCAAAATAATTCTCCGAATTCCGATACTCCAATAAATCAAAATTGTTTTAAAAGTTATAAAATTAAATCAATTCTAATTTTAACGTCTTAAATTTTCTTTTCATAGCCAAGTGTTGCCACTTAGTACTACTGAGTTAAGTTGGCTGTGCCTTAATTCACACTAAATTTACGTGTGAGATTTTTTTGGCAGCATTGCCAGAGTAGTTTAACTGAGTTAAGTTGGCTGCGGCACAATTCACACTCAGCTTGCTTGAACTTGCTTTCTATTCCTAATTCATGAACTGCGCAACGCATAAACACCGTATGAGTCTCTCTCTCTCTCTCTTTGCTCGCTCTGCTAGATTGGAGCACGTCGTTGTCTTTGGCTTTTACGATGCCTCGTAAATTCGCAGTCACTTGTGACGTGTGCGTAATTGAAATCTTAGTTTGCTTTTTCCCCCCCTCTTATTTTAGCTAGAAAAAAGCAACAGTACAGTTCTTTTTTTTTGCCCAAAAACGCCCATTGTTGAATGGAAAAATTGCGCATACGCCCCTTTGAAATGTATATAAGGAATATAAGAAAAGAAAAGAAATGAAACTAATTACAAAACGAGGCGAAAACTATTTGCTTAGCGCTGCTTTTGGTAGGCGGTCACTTGATATGTCCGCAGATCAACTCGTTCCCCTATTCCCTCCCCTCTACTCTTCTTGGCCTTTGCCATTTCAATTAAAATGCCATATATCATGGAGCTGGAGCTGCTCTTGGAGCTGGAGCTGGAGCTGCCTCTGCGCACATCGAATGCAATTAAAATCAAATGCTCGGCTCCATTTTTAAATCAAAGCAAATCGTAAAACGATAAGCCGCAGCAGAGTTTCATGGAGTGTGGCAAGAGGAGGAAGGGGAACCCTCTGGACCACCCGTACACAGCAGCCCGACTCCATTAGCCTCTGTGGCCATTGCCATTGGGGCGCATCCTACTCCAGCGATTCCACGTATCTTATTTATATAGTACTTATATTTTATTGTGCACATTTCGCTACTTGGCAGCGTGGAATGCCAAGCTAAAGTGGTACTACTAGGTACTCCTCCCCCCCTGGTACCCTCTAGCTTAATCCTGCTTAATTACACTTTAAGTAGCCGCGCAGAGAACTGCGAGAGTTTCCGCAGCGGATTTGCAATTGGAATGTGGAGGCACGTTTCCGTTTTTATCAACTTGGCAAACACTTTTTTAGGCCCTTTCAATCGAAGCAGTCTGGTTAAGGTGAAATCTAATTAAACTGGGGACAGATTTATGAACGAGGGGTACCCCCACATCTCGTAAACAAAAGATCTGCAGCTACTGCGGGAATGCAAATGAAGCAGTTGCAGTTGCAGCTACAAGATACAAGATACAAAAGATATGTTGCAACTTATCGATATGCAGTCATGTGGAAGAGACCAGAGAGAGAGACGCAGATCTCTCAATTTATCAAGGTACAGATGGGTCTGCCCTGTCCTGCCCCCAACCCTAAATATGGGTTTATTAAAACGACATATGGAATTTATGAGAGCGCAGAGCCTAAGGCGATGCTGCCTGCAGACTCGCAGGGAATGGCAAACAGAAGATGACAAAGAAGCGAAACAAAGAGAAGAGCAGAGCAGAGCAGATGGCAGAAGGAGGCAGCAGGCAGTAGAGGGAGGTAGGGGGGAGCCGGGTAGGATTGCTGTCTTGCCTGCAAAGTTTTGCCAACTTATTTAAGTCTGGGCCACTTTTGAACTGATGCTGCTGCTGCTGCTGTTGCCACTTAGCTGCATGCAATTCATTTGCCTGTTAACAAAACTTGACAACAGCAATGGCTTCCCCCCTCTCAGTTCCCCCTCTGCTCCCACTCCTCCCTCTTGGAGTCTGCCACGTGCTGAGCTGTTTGATAAATAACTCTCGGTGTCAGTTTTGCAAATAGCTGCGCATTAATAACGCCTTTTTAGTCTCCCCCTCTCCAAGAATGTTGCATTCTCTTGTATATGCTGCAGTTGTCCACTTTTGATAATACGAAACCCCGAGAGGAGCACGCTTTGCATACATATGACAACCCTGTCACCGCAACCAAAAGAGGCCGCTCATCTTCTTTCTTCACTTTTTCCGCCTCTCTGCAGCTTGTGCATAAATTATTTAATTAATAAAGAAGAATCGAAAAAGATTGTGTGATTAATCAAGCATTTAAAATATGCAGATAATGCTTTGCTAACTGAGTGAATATATATAATCTTAGACGGGAAACACTTCAGAAGAAAACACATTATAATTATAGCATATTGCGAAAGCTGTTGCATAAGTTTGCTTAAGTGCATATTATAGAACATAAGATAAATAGATAAATAATCTAGAAGATATTATTATAATATGCAGATAACTCTTTTATTAAATCAATTATATTTGATATATGTAGATATTGTAGATATATAGATAATTGTAAACATTAATTTTTTTCAAAAACTCTGTTATGCTCTTTAATCTTGAACCTTAGTGAGGAAAATACTTAATACAGTATACAAATTCTTTTGCGATGCTCTCCTATATAAAGACTTTATATGGAATTCTCTTAGTTTCAGTTAGAAAGATTAAGGTAAATAAACTGTCTATATATTCTTTGCTTGAGCCAACAATATCTCAGATTCTATAAGAGTTAAGGCCATAAAATTCCTCAATACTTTAATGTTTTAAAATAAAACTTCTTATCAAATTTCAACTACTTTTTTGGGTGAAAAGAAGTGTGCTTAAAGTTAAAAGCAAATACTAAGAAGCTGTAATACAAAAGAACATTGTAACAAAATTTGATGGCGTTAACTTTTATAATCTCTGAGATCTAGGCATTTTAACTGTCGAACATACAGAGAGACAAACCGGCAGACAGGCAGGCAGACAAACAGATAGGCAGGGAGACAGATAGGCAGACGTACTTGAGAATATAAAGAGAGTAACAAGATTTCTGGCTTCAAAAATAATGAATAAAAAAAAAATAAATAAATATATATACTAATAAATAATAAAAAAGAAAAGGAAAATAAGTACCCAAAACTGTCTAAGTCGATAATTCTCTAACTATAAGAAGTAATAAATAAGAAAGGTTATATTGTATATTTAATTTTCTAATATACCGAAGTTCTTTTTCAGTTTGATTAATCAGTTTTCAATAGTTTAGAGCATTTCAAGGCCACATAGAGAGAGTTGATTGTGTTCTATGCTTGAGCTATAATCGCAATTAACGAAAACTATAGAAACATTTATGTTTTACACACACAACTTCGATTGGCCCCCAATTAGGTAACAAAGACTTTCCATAGTCATCTTCGACTTTCACACACAGGCATATCTAATGGGTGTGTGTGTGTGTGTGTGGAGTTAGTTGGGGCAGCTGTTGAAGGTTTTTACGAGCATTTAGAAGCAGCAGCCATATAAAGCTATTAAACAGCCATTAAACTAGCCCATAAAATACTCTATATAAATGGACCGGAGTGTCATTAATTCTGAGTTTGAATTCCCACAGGTTTTGTAGAGATGTAGGAGGGAGAAATTGGAATGTAAAGCGCGTCAGAGAGTCGCTTCTCTCTCCCTCTACTCCAATTAATTCCCCCCACTCTCCATTCCACCACACCCACAAACACACCACACACACACACAATTTGGTGGCTTATCTCATGTTCTCCGATAGGCGGCGCTTTGGTACTAAGTGGATTCGAATGTAGAACTCACGTTTTGGCAGCTTTGCCGGGTCGATGCTGCTCCACCTTCTCCTCCTCCTGCTCCTCCAGTTTCTCCTCGAGCGGCTTCTTTGAGGGGCCATCAAACCTGGCCAATTGTTCTTCAATATCGCTTAATTGTATATCATCAGCTGCAGTCAGAGATCCGCCTGATCCTCCCGCAACTGATCTCAGACCCGACTCCCCCGTATACGGCGCCTTGTGCAGCCAGAGGGCGCTGCGATTCCGGCAAACGTTGAGGCTGCGCAGCTCCAGCAGTGGCAGCACCGTGGCCGATCTTCGCTGCTGCTGCTGAAGGCGGAGCAACTGCGTCGCACTGAGGCTGCCGGTCAGCATGGCCACCTCCACATCATCATCGGTTTCGCCATTGCAGGAGATGCCCGATGAGTGGAAGTGCTCCTCGTGCGGGCTACTCAGCTTGGAGCAGGAGGAGAGATCGCTGCTGATCAGGCTGGATTGCTGTGAATGCAGCGCCATGGCCAGGCTGGGTGTGGGCTGCTCCAGCGATGTCTGGGCGGGCAGCTCCAGTGCAATGTCATAGGGTGCCAGGGTAAGCTGCTTGGGCTTCGTCTTGGTCTTCACGGCGGACTTGACCACAGCTCCTCCTGCGTTGCCTACGCGATTCTTGGAGCAGTTGGGCTTGGGCTTGCGCGGCGTCAGCTTGGTCACCGTGGACTGACGTGACTGATGTCCGCTGCGCTCTGGCTGCTTGGCAGGCACGGTGAGGGGGACGGGCGCTGGAGGGGATTCCCTACGCTCACCCGAGGCAGAGCGACGTCTACTACGCCGTATGCTAGGCATGTTGCGTGGAAACAGCTTGCCCGCATCCGGCTGGCTGCTCTTGGAGGCGCTGTCGCAGCTCAAGCTCTGGCTGCGACTGCTCCCACTCCCACTGCCGCTGCTGCTGCTGGTGTCGGTGGCGGCCAACACGGATGCGCATTCGCTGTGCATGATGATCTCGCGATAGTTCTTGCCGGGATCAGGCTGACTCTGCTGCGGCAGGCAGCGCTTCCACCAGCGCTTCTTGGCCAGCAATTTGGACATGTTGTCTGGAAGCCAATTAGCTCACTGCACACGCCCCTTTTGTGGGCAAACGTGACACTTGGATCGATTGACACATTAACGACACACACACACACGCACACACACACACGCACAAGCGTGTTGCAGTTGCAGTTGCACAGCAATTACTGTCAGCGGCAATTAACGAGCAATCCGCTTGTTCTAATTACGTGCACAAAATCAATGAGAAATCACTCCCCTTCTATGGAGACAGAGAAACGCACGAGAAACGCGCGCGATTTATAGGGAAAAACGCGAAGTGAAGCGAAGCGACGAAGCGCAAACGAACCGCACGCATTGAAGTTGCGATCACAACTGAAGCGACTCTGCGTGCATAGAAAGTTAGGCGGCCCTGAGATCCAACAAGCAAAGAGAGAGAGAGCGAGCAGAACAAACCCACAGGTTGATGCAGGTCAAACCCAACACAGCGGTTGATCAAACTCACCACAGTAACTCAACGTTCGCTTGCTCACCTTGCTTGCGCTCTGCTCTCACTCACCTTGCTTGCTGCCTGCGCTCTGCGCTCACTTGCTTGCCTGCTGACAGCGTTCTGCTCTCTGCGCTTTTCTCTCTGCGCTCTGCTCTCAGCTCAGCTACACTCTCTGCGCTCCGCTGCCTGCTGTGGTCAAGTGCAGCGCAGCGCAAAACAGGTGCCGGTTGCCAGTTGCCGGCGCCGTTGCCACTGCCGCTGCCTCTGCCACTACCTCTGTCGCTGCCCGTCGCGACGCTTCACTGCTGTGTGCATTTGAGTGGGGGTTGAGTTATTGAGCCGCTGAGTGCTTTCTCAGCTCTTCATTTTTGAATTTTTGAGCACATTTCTGGTTTTGCTGCCGCATTCTGTGCGCTCTCTCGCCTATTAACAAGTTATTGGTGTGAGCGCGGTGAGTTGTGAGTGGCAGGCAGGCGCTACTGGTTACCTGATTGGCTGCCCCTGCAGGCGGCATTTGACACATTTCAAGCACTTTAGCGAGGAGACTGACCCATTTCATCGAGCCGAAGCGGAGCGGATCTGAGACTCACCCAAGCTGAGGGGTCTGCTAATGCCACTGGGCGTTTCTTTGGCACATTAGCAACGTCATAGACGATTATGGACGACTTTGTTGCAGCGGGCCGGAAGGGTTACAGCGAAACGAAAATGGAAGAAAATGGAGAAGAAAATCGCAGCACGTAACGGTGAAATTTGCATGCAAATTTTCACCACTTTCTACGCGCTTGTGATATAACATGCATACTCGTATAAGACGTGCTTGATGGACCCATAAATATTTTCACGACTTGAACTAAATTCGAAGAAAACTCTAATGAAACTAAAACAATTAAGTTGGAATTTTGTATTATAATACCTATTGACCATTAAAAATGATTTAACTAACTATATTTTCCGATTATAAATTTTATTGTTAAATCTTATCTATACTTATTTCTAAGCAGAAAATGTCATTAAAAGCCTAAGCTACTAATTAAAATATTTTTGATTCACTCAAACTTGTGTTATATGTATATAAGAAAATGTATCTTATTTATATTTGTGTATGTTTATTTTTTTATTTTTTTCATACTTATTTATATTAATTTCTATTTACGTGTATATTTATTTATATATATTTATATTTATTTATCTTTATTTACATTTATTTATATGTAATTATATTTATTTATATGTAGTTATATACATTTATATGCAATTACATTTATTAACATTAAATTGTGTATATAAAACAATTGTAAACTAAAGTTTCAACTTACTTTTAATTGTTGCCGCAAAGCGGTTCCATTTCGCTGGCCAGCACTGTAAACGATTCGCAAATTGTTTGACAAACTGTAATGAGAGCAAAGCAAAATAAATTAGTACGCGCTCTTTGCTCTTTCTCCCGCTCTCGCGCTCTCTCTCTTCAAAGTTAAATAAATTTGTGCTCGGGTAAATTATCTCAAAATGTACAACTAATTTGGAAACAAAAACAAAACACACAGAAACGCAACTCAAACAAATAAACAAAACGCGAGTGCGAAAGTATTTTAATTACCCAAATTGCAATGTCATCAGCAGGGGAGGGAGGCGGGGGCGTGGCAGCTGCCCCCTGCGTCAAAACTTTATTTGACAGTTCCAACTGAACAATTCATGAAGTGTGAGCAGGAGAGGCGCGGAGAGAGAGAGGGAGCAGAACGAAACAATTTTGATTAAAACTGCGACACGCTGCCAGAGTTGCCACAGTTGCCAGAGTTGCCGCAGTTGCCCATTGCAAATGTCAGACAAATGTAGTTGGCAGCTGGCAGCATGAAGCCGAGGAGGGGGGGACGGGGGACAGACGACAAGCGACGTGTTGCTACGTGCAGATTCTCTGACAATTGCCATTTTGCTAAGTACGACGCGAGGGGGGTGGGCAACAGGTAAGAGTCACAATGTCGCACACAAAAAAAAACAAGTAGGTAAGGCTACAGTCGGGCGCCCGACAGTAAGATACCCTTCTCCCAATTTTTAAAATCCGTTACAAACGTGTAACCACTTTCATAGTTTCAAACAGAGAATTCTGCATAAATACTTCTACTACATATAGCTTACTCGCTCGCACTCACACAGCGACGCGCGTAAAGAGTAAAGCAACACGACGCAACGTCGACGCCGGCGTCGACTGCTCAAAGCAGCGCAAAAGCTGCTGCTCGTACCGAACATTTGTACTGAAAACGTTGACTTTAATAACTTCTGTGTTATTGGTCCGATCGGATTGTAATTTGGAGATTATGTTCATATTGCATTAACCTTTATACATACCAAAGCAGAACTTTATAAGTTTAATACTTTGCTTAATAATCGTAAATAACCGATTTGCGGGGGCGGTGGGCGTGGCATCAAACATTTGACATAAACTTCACCTGCCCCGAATATATAGGAACCTTCATACCAAATTTGGTGTCTCTAGCTTTTTTAATAGCTAAGATCTGTTGTCTCAAACAAACAGACGGACAGACGGACAGACGGACAGACGGACAGACGGACAGACGGACAGACGGACAGACAGACGGACATGTCTCAATCGACTCGGCTAGTGATCTTGAGCAAGAATATATATACTTTATGGGGTCTGCCACGCCTCCTTATGCCTGTTACATACATTTTGCACAAAGTTAGTATACCCTTTTTTGACCATTTTCAATGGTCGAAGGGTATAAAGAGAGTAAAAACGTCGCAGGACAAGCGACAATGCGAACGTCCCCCGCGACGCGACTGCAAAGGTCGTA
Organism: Zaprionus kolodkinae; assembly: GCA_018901885.1. Classification (NCBI taxonomy): domain Eukaryota; kingdom Metazoa; phylum Arthropoda; class Insecta; order Diptera; family Drosophilidae; genus Zaprionus; species Zaprionus kolodkinae. The sequence continues at coordinate 1,674,128 of JAEIFM010000242.1, read as the reverse complement.
AAAGTTGAGATTTTTACTCGCGCTCTACACGTGTAGCCTGCACGCGGCGAGTGAGAGAGAGAGAATGCGAACGTGAGCAAGCGAGAGTGAGCGCCAAAGAGAGAGTGAGAGTTGGTGTCACAGCAGTCAGCGTCGCATCGCGCACTTGGGCGCAGCTGACGCCAGGCAGCGCTGCAACTGCTATCGCTGCCAAGATGGCGTCATAAAGCACTAAAAAGTATTAAAACAATTTACACTTTGTAAAGGCAGCAGCAGCAACGGCAGCGGCAGCAGCAGCAGCGACAGCAACGCAACAACATCATAACAACTACAGGCGACAACTGTTGTTGTGCGGCTTGTAGCCTGCACGTGCCCAAGCCTAGATATAGAGAGAGTGAGAGAGAGAGAGAGCACACTGCTCTGTGCGTGGTGGGTTGCCCCAGCTACTCCCCCCGCCCACCATGCTAGCACTTGATGTGTTATTAACTTTTTCATCTGCTCAACATGGCGCCCTGCGCTGCGACTGCGGCTGCGACTGTCATAATCATAACGGTTCTCTGCCGCGAGACAGGAGCGAACTTGAGCGAAATCAAGGCTTGGGCGTTGACAATCGCGTTAGCGTAATTCTTTTCGTTAAATTCAAATAGCATTTGGCGCGTTATTTGCATAAACAACGTGAAAGTCGTAAAGTGAAAAATTGCATAAAACATAATAAGAATGGGGAATTGGAGTGCAAAAGGGAAGAGCAATGGAATATGCTGCAATTGTTAAAGGCAAAGCGACAAAGAGAGAGCACAGTGGTGCAAATTCAATTTATTACTACAATAAAAAAGTTATTATTTTGGGGAAAACCTCATAAATGAGTTTTAGAAGTGCGAACGAGATAATTTATTTACCTCTTGGAAATTATGCATATTTTAATAAAAACTAATAAGAGCAAATTCAAAGTTTTAAATTGAATTTTTTAGCAAAAATTTAAAATATTTTATATCGATAATATTTAAGAATTACTTAAAATTATATAAGTAACTTTAATTTTATTTAAATATAAACAGTATATATATATTTTATATAATGCAAAATACTTGGAAAAAAAAAGTATTTCTTATTTTTTTACATCCTAATATTTGATATGATCTCCTTTTATTGTGAAGATTAGTTTAGAGCTCTCTCAATAATTCACACTTGAGCCCACAGTGCATCATATTCATATTCTTTCAGTTTGCAATGACTACCGTTATATCCGTTATAACGGCTGACGCTCCATTCCCCATGAAAGGCGCACAGCACGTGTGTAGCCCCATCGTATCCCAGTGACTTCCCCCTCTAAGACAATAAGCAGAGAGCGTAAATTCTGGAGTTGGGGTTAGCAGAAACAGCGGGAGCCGAAACAGTCGCATTGAGGAGCTTCCTGCGTAGGCGGCACAACGATGTTGCCCTAATGATGACGTCGCGCTGCGCTGCTTGAAAAACATGTTGCTGACGGAGTGAGGGGTGGGGTGCGGGGGGAATATGGCAAAAGTCTCAAGTGGAGGAGTTAAGGTTCCGTAATATTTATGAAAAATATTTTTTATATGAAACGCGATGACAAAACAAGCAGGCGCGCAATCATTGCGTTGATTTGCAAAATGGCGATGATGACAGTCGGCCTGGGTTGAAAGGGAGCCGGAACGGGGCAGGCCTTGGGGGTCTACTGATTTTTAATTAAAAAAGCAACAAGAAAAAGAAGAAGCAGCAGCGGCAGCAGCTGGGTAAAAAAAAGGAGGGAAACACAAAAAAAAAATAAACGGAACTGAAGAAGAGACCGGAGAGAACTCAAAGTGCGCGTCACAAGGTTTCCTTTTGTTAATCGACTTGATTGTAAATATTTTCTTGCCATCATCATCTCGCACCGTGCTGCGCCCTCTATGCTGTTCATCAGGCACGCCCCGCTCCGCCCCACCCCATTCCGCTTTCATCGTGTGTTTGCTTCTAACGGCACACTCACCCAGCCCCAGTGTGACAGTGTGTGTGTGTGTGTGCGTGTGCAGCAGCCAGGCGAATTTCGCCCCTGTCCAACTCAGTACCCGCACCGCTGGCAATCCGCACCTGTCCCTTTTTGCAGCAGCAGCCTCCCCTCACGAGTGTGTCGCAACATTTGCCTTTGTTATTTATGGCAGCATTGTTCGCACTGTTGTTGTTCCAGCGGGTCCCGTTGTTGCTGCCGCTGCTGCTGCGCTGCTGCTGCCGCTGACGTCGTCCCTGCTGAAGCGTTGCGCGTTTTTTCACGCGCCAAGCGTCTGCAGCAAAACGGGGGCGGTTCAGGTTTGTTTCTGTCATTGCGTTTTTAATTTTGACTTTGACACAGCAACAGCAGCAGCAACAACAACAACGACGACTGTCAACAACAGATGAGCAAATTATGGCAACAAGTTATAGCAACATCGAGTGACAAACGAAGTAGCAGAAGAAGACCAGAGGAATAATCCTGCATATCTACAAGAAATTCAGAAAAGAATTTACATACAAATAAATTCAATACTTTCAGTCACTTTGGAGTACTTTTTCAAGGGAGATTCTCATGAGGTTGACGAATTTAGAGCAAGTTCTATTATAGCATAGTACAAGAATCAAGGCTTGAAGGGAAAATAAATGAAAAATGCATCTATACTTATATTATGCTCTGTTATGGCATAGTTAATCAGTTTCACAGTACATAAGTTAAACAATTTTAATTACTTTTAAGAGATATTTATCGAATTTACAGGGCAGATTACAAGCACCAGCAGTTTCAATATTATATTGTATTTTATTTTCTTGAATTGAATTATGTTGAATTATTGTATTATATGATTATATTGTACTACATTGTAATACATATATTGTAGTTATATTGCATTTTAAGATTATATTGTATTACATTGAAATATATATTATATATTGCAGTATATTTTATATTACACAATAATATATAATATTATTATGTTACAACTTTCAGTAATTTATAAGTCCGACAAAAACTAGAACATTCTGCACAGTGCACAGTGGTAAACAAAATTTACAATGAAAATTGCAAGAAGAAGCAGGCTCTATATTATATTGTATTTTATTATATTATATATATATTATATTATATATTATACGATTTTATTGTATAATATTGTAGTATATTTTATATTATATTGTATAATATTTTATTGCATTATAACTTTCAGTAATTTATATAACCCGAGCAAAAACTAAAACATTCTACACAGTGCACAGTGGTAAACATAATGACATGAAAGTAGTTAGAAATCAAAATAAATCAATCAGTAATTCTTTCATTGAAATTGAAATTATCTGCCAAAACCAATCTAATTATAAAATAATAATAATCACTTGTTCCAAATGGATAATTAGTATGGATAGTGTTTGTTTTAAGTCCACATCGTTAGTTATAGTCGAAGGGTTAAATAGAATAAACGCAATTTTAAGTTTCACATCTAAATGTGTGTAAATAAATCCTTAGGTCAAATAGCACTAATAATCATCCTAGCTATACCCCTGATATGGGGTGGATTTAGGTTTACAGGACTCGAGTGTCATGCGGTGGATCCAACGTTTTGCGCCTTCGTCAATTGCACCATAAAACCTTTAAGACGTGGCGTGAAGGAATTTAATGGAGCTATACGACTGTTTAAGGTGCCAGTGGAGAACATTACGGTAAACATTTTTAAGATATATCTTCCGTAAACACTTCTAATATATCTAATCTTTGTAGATTCGCGCCAGTATTTATCGACGCGGCGACAGTAAACACGCCCTGTACACCTTCGATATCGATGGTTGTAAATTTTGGACAACCAAACGGAGGAACCCTGTGGCCTTTGCAATGTTCAAGCTGCTAAAGCTTGAGACCTATACAAACATCAATCACAGCTGTCCCTACGATGTGAGTAGTCCTCATCTTATTGGATTTCAAATATATTATATGTTTATTAATTATTTTATTAATTAAATAATTATGTTTATTGACTTCTCCATTCTCAGCACGATCTTATTTTCGATCATTTTATAATCGATGACAGTGTCGATTTATATCTGCCCATCGCATCTGGGGACTATGTTATTAAATCACATTGGATTGCCTATAATATTCTACGAGCCACGGTCGATATCAAATTTGCGATTAATCGAGAATAAATTTAAACTGAGATATATCACTAAAAAACGTCTTATATCTTAGTTCTTCCAGTTTAAAAATACGTTCTGAGGATTCTATTCAAATCAGACTAAAATAATATAAAACAATATGGCGAATTTTTACTCTGGAGAAGCATGTTTAATGACAATAAATGGAAATGAAAATTAATTTATTATTATTTATTTATTTTCTTATTATTATTTTCTTTTTTTTGAATAATAAACTAGGAAATAGTTTAGCTAACTGCTTATAATTAATATTATATCACAATCATACATCAGTCCAGCTTTCGAAATATTTCACAACCCTCTCCGTATTGTAACCAAATGAGCATTAATGAGAAAGTGATGAATATATGTTTGTATACGATATCATTTTCAATGATAGTTTTTTAGTATTATTTCTAGCTGGTTTTTAGTGCGCTGGCATAGGCTCTTGAGTTCGGTCGTTTAATATGACAGCAATGAGAAAAAAAAGTATTTTAGTTAAATTTTCGATATTTTCTATAGGTTCCTGATTTGTGCGATGTTCTGTTTGGGAAAGCAAATCAAAATTACATCATTTGAATGTTTCTGAATGGATCCCACGTTTTGTACCATCGATTCGTGTATTTTGAAACCAGTAAACCATAGTACTAAAGAGATCTCTGCAGTTATGCGATTACTGAAACGCCCCTTGACAAATATACGGGTAGAAAGTTCAATAGTTTTGCTAAAGAACTGTTCATTTTTGTAACAACTTAAAGATTGACGGCGAAATAAGACATCGTCATTAGCATCAGGTTATCTACAAATTCGATATTGATGGATGTAAATTTATAGAGACCAAGATGCGACATCCCGTTGCAAATTCCGTTTGAAGTCTACTGCGTATGAATGCCTACACCAACATTAATCACTCGTGTCCCTACAATGTAAGTGACTTCACCAACGTTTCAATTACTTTTCTTTTCCTTTCTTAATAATGAGATATCAAAGCATGATTTTGTACTAGACCACGTGCCTATCGATGAGGACATTAACCTGCAGCTACCCCTTGGCTTGGGGGACTGGCAATCAGAACAAAATGGATATCCTCAAAGATTCTGAGAGCCACAGTCAATATGAACCTGATGATGTCGGATTAAAAAAGATTGTACAGCTGGCAATAGTTTAAAGAGGAATTTCTGTTTTGGAAATACTTTTCTTTTCAAAAAAGTTTGCATTTCTAGCCTGAACTGAAAGAATTGATTTTTTAATTTGCCAATTTTAAAGTTATGATCTTTGAATGCTATACAAAAAGTATAGATGAACATTATCTTTTACTTATCATACATTTAGTATATCTAATTTTTGCAAAAGAGTATTTTACTAAAATAAATAAACGAGTAATCACCGACCCTGTGAAGTATATTCATTCCAATGATGTCTTTGCAAAGGCGTTAAACACCGCAAACACCGCATTGTTGATTCAATAAAAAAGCTGCATGCTTGTATCTCTGTTTTAAAAACATTTGTCATGCCGAAGAACCCATATCTCTCTTTTATTATTTACCAATGGGTAACAAGGTTAATTTATTGATGGATCTATACTCTAGAGTTTAGTTTAGCTAGTTTATAGCTATTATTTTATAATAGTTTTTTTATTATGGCCCAAAATCAGCTCAACGATCTATGTTAATTAATAGTTTGTGAAATACTTCTGATAAATAGGAACATAAATTAATAGTAAATGAAGAGGAAATACCAACATAGTAAACCCTATTTGAGTGTAAAGTGCGTAAAACTCTTCAGAATATTTGCTCATTTCATCAGCAACTTGTTGACACGCAGTGGACACGCACTTTTCGGTGGCACTGTGTCTGGAAGCTGGAAGGGGCTATTCTTGTTGTGTACATAATTAAATGATGTGTTGCATGCCCCCTGGTTCAATAAACACAGTTGAACCGACGCATCGTCACCCTCAATTAGGCAACGTGCAGAGCAAACAAATAAACCGAAGTAGGCGAAGAGAGGGAAGAGTAGAGTGAAAAGTGCAAGTCGCACTGCTTATATAGGTACCCCCTACTCCGTTGGAATATGAAGAATTATGAATATTGAATGGCTGAGTGAGTGTATGAGTGTGAGTATGAGTGCGGGTACGAGTGTGTGTCTAGGCTGTCTCGATTCTGAGAGCTGTGTAAATAATTAAATTCCTAATTATCTCACACTCACATCGTAAACTCTTGTAAACTTGTAAACTCTCCGCCCCAGGGTTGCCACCTGATTAGCAGTCGCATTAAACTTCATTTGCAGTTTTTGCCTGCCCCGAGGCAGAGTCACATTTAATTAAGTTTAATAATTCATACGTCACCGGGTTATAGAGTGTGTGCAGGGTACTTGAAAGTCGGTGATGTTTTCCCATCGACTTAATGAACGAATTAGTATTCATTATTAGGTGCCGCCTCGGGGCGATAAGAGTTGCCTTGTGGTTTTTTTCACTGCATTTGCATAATTCGCCAGTTTTATCACAGTCTGACAACAGGGCGGGAGCAGAAGGGGGCGTGGCAAAAGCAGAGTGTGCAAATTAAAATAAATGTGCGCTCGACATTGTGTAATTTTAGTGTAACTATATGTATTAGTACCCTATCAATGTAGTGTAGTGTTAATGTGGCACGTGAAAGTGTTGCGTGTTTGCCATTGTCTCGGGGGAGATTTAACTAGAATTCAGCCTAATCATATGGGTTATACTTAAATTAGCCATTCATATCACATGACAACTGACTGACTCATTAACCAGACCCCCCCTCTCCCTCCCACTACATAATTAGACGCCTCTGGTAAAACTGCCTTAAATAATCTTGAAGTTCATTACGCTTACCTCGACTCGGCGACTCGACTCGACTTCTAATCCAATTAGAAATTTACTACCGGGCACGTCTTACACTCTCTCCCTCTCTGTCTCGCACTTGTACTTGCCTCGTTAGACAATTTGCTGCCCGACTATGTCAACTTTTGCAGGGGGTGGGGAGGAGGGGGGTAACACAGTGCAAAATTCAATTCAATTTGTTAACATTTCAATTTTCACCTTCGTTATTCAATTATGCACAAATGCAGACACACGCGACTCACACTCACACTCACTCTCTCGCGCTCGCACTCGCACTCGCTTGCTAATGATATGCGTTGCTTTTTGTACCCTTAGCTAGGAATGAGTACAAATTGAAATGAGTACAAAGCACACACACACACAAAAACACTCGACATCGAAGCGGAAATTGTCGCGTCCTGCTGGCAAACAGTTTGATTTGATTGAAGGCAGGCTCGATATAGTACGCGAATTGGAGGCAAAGGAGAAATGCGAAAAATAACGTTGGCGAATTTCACTCGGCGATTCTTCCGTTCGCTGCGCTTGCACGTTGTGTTGTGCCGCGTTTGCAAACCGCAACTGATTGTGCCACACGGTAAGGACACGCTGTCTGGCGTTGCCAACCTGATTGGTGACGCCAAGTCTGGCATCGAACAAGTGTCCCAGTGTGTGTGTGTGTCTCTCGCTTTGCGTGGGTGTTCGCTTCATTGTTTTGGTTTGCTTTGCCGCCGGCAGCGGCGACTTCAAACCGCGTTGCATACGCACAGGCGCACTGCGAAATTCTCTCTTCGCTTGCAACTCGACTTCAACTTGACTGAGTTTAAGAGAGCCGCACGCACAGTGTCGCGTTTCTCTTTTGCTTGCTCGATTGTTTTGATTGTGCTAATTGCGCTGGCGAAATTTGATTATGTTTATTCAGTTAATGTGGGCGGGCTGACACCGTTTAGACAAGCTTTGCAAACTCTTTCACTTTTTTAAAGCTGTATAATTAAATGAAAAGTTATGAATATTTGATATATTTAATTATTTTTAAGTGCATGCAATTTTGCAGTTTGATTACGGGAATAATATTTATAGGATAATATACCATATTTAATTATTTAAATTGATAATTATTATTTATAGTTGTCAGACAATATAATAATTTGTTTTTGATTTTATTTTCCGAATAATTTAATATTTAATATTATATGAAATTCGCATTTTAAAATATTTTATATTATTTGTAATTTTCGAATGATTTAATATTATTATTGTATTAAATATAAAATAACTTTGAACTATATCTATACATGTATACTAGAATTTATGAAATACTATTATAACTGTTATACTAAAATAATATTAAATTCAAATACAAATACTTATGTGCACTTAAAACAAATACAACTAATTTTTTTAATTTTTTTGATTTTTAAAGTATTTTCTTGTCTTCAAAATTTGAATACCGCTAGATCTTAGAGACTTTAAGAGCTAGAGTAATGTAGTTTTTTATACGTATATAAAGGTTACCTTAGAGTTTACCCGTGACCCAACCACACTCGTAAAACAACAAAAATTGATTTTTGATTGTTTGTGATTGAAGCGTAATTTTAATGCTAAACCAATCAATATTGGAGTGTACTATGATAATCATAAACCAAATTATTTCAATGAATTTGATTACAAACGCATAAGTAACATAAGAGTTATTAAAGATATTAATTTATTGAGTGGATTTGGTGACTTTGCACCTCAAAGTATGCAAAGCAAAATGCGCTTAATATTACATCTTGAATTTTGGAATTTATAATCTTTTTCAGCATTTAAAATTCAGCTTTCCTGGCATTAATTATGAGCTCCCTCGACTTGTGACTGCCCCAGCTACTTACACTTTCGATCAGTCTCTCGCAATCGATCGCAATCCATCAAGCTGCTGCTGCTGCTGCGACGCATCGCGACGCTTCAAAGTCGGCCAATAAAACGTAATGAATGTAAATGCATGGGAATTAAAATCAATCAGTTTTAGTGTTAGTTAAGCCCCGACAATAATGCAGCCACTTAAGCTATCAGCCAGGACAGCGTCAAGCAACGAAAGGAGCAGCAGCAGGAGCAGCAGGAGGAGCAACAAAGGAGGAACTACTTACTACCAGTGCCAGCCAACTGGCCTGGCCAAGTTGAAGGACAACATTTATGCCACCCTTGAGATTTGGCATTTACGAGAGGCGGCGTCGTCCTTGCGGCTACCCCCATACCCGAACAGGCAACCATGATGACGATGATGATGCCGATGATGGGGATGGGGATGAGGGGGATGGAGAGCCCTGGCCTGGCCAAGTGCCTGAGAATGGGGTCGCCTTGTGGCTGACGCAGTTTCGCGGTGACTGGACAGGGTTGCGACAAACTTGAGCTCGGTCGTGTGCCGGGACAGCTTTTGCTTAAAGTTATTTGCAATTCTTATAAATGTGCATGCGTTACGCACCGCTGGCCAATTCGGCATGACAGGGGGGCAGGGGGCAGGGCAGGCGGAGGAGGGGGCGGGTGAGTCGAACTGAGACCAATGAATAAAATGTGAGCATACTTAACTGACGATGGGCTGACGATGAGAGAAGGTGAAAGAGACTTGAGCAGGAGCGGGAGCAGAAGCAGGAGAGGCAGCAGCACCGTTGAGGCGGTTCAAGGTGCATTTACCCCTCATTGTCGTTTTCAATGAGTTCTCCACAGCATTCTTTCCCTTTTCAGTGTGACTTTCCCCCTTTCCATGCCTTCCCCATTTTCATTTGCCTTTTTCTTTGTATACTCTGCGTATATTGAAAGTGGTCAGAAAAGAGGGTATTCGCACTTTGTGGAAATGATTGAAGCAAGCAGAATGAAAGACTCTTAAATTGTATGTACTCATCAAATGATTAATCGATCGATTTGCTTGTGTGTCTATATATTAATCTGCCTATTCTAATCATCTATCTGTCAATCCAATAATAATTCAATAATTCTATCTACCTATCTGTTTATCTGTCTGTTTATCTATCTATCCTTCAATTTATATCTAAATTTATATCTATCCATCTATCTATATATCTATGTTATCTATTTGACTGTATGACTATCTGACTATCTAAGTATCTGATTATCAGTCTATCTACCTTCATACCTCTCTATCAGTCTATCCGTTGTTCTGTATATCTTTCAGTCTGTATGAACACTCTGATCTCAGCTAATATAACCGCTAAAAACCCCAAACTAGGCACGAATGTTGCAGTACATCCAAATCATCAGAAATGTTTTTCAAATGATGGATGTCACGCCCACTGCTTCCACAAATCTATAATTTGCGATTATTTGACAGAGTATTCAAGTTTGTACTTTCTGCATTGACATATAAATAACATTTAAAAAGAAATATGTACAGAATTTTGCTCTTAGATATAGTAGGGGTTTTTCAAATCGTGTGCAGAGTATCCGAAAGTCGTTCACACTCATTTCTTGTTCTTTTCTTCGCTGGGGGTTGCTCATGCGGGGGAGGGCAGAAATCGAAAATCTGTGATTGAAATTACTCCGCAACTGGCAACTTTTATTGTCGCCTGCATTTCCCGCTGCGTGTGGCGGGAAAAACGCCAAAATATGCGCCAAATTAATGTGCGAAAAACGCGCAGCAAAATGGCCGACTTGGTCAGGGCTGCGCTGCGCTGCTCTGCTCTGCCTGTCATAAAAGCCGTCTACTATTAAACAGTAATAAACTCTGCCAGACCCTGAGAGAGGGAGGAGTAAAGTGAGCCCAGGGGGAGGGAGGGGCGGCAGCACAGTAGTCAACACTTTGTTCGCATGTGTCAGTCGCAATTTTACGATGGGGAAATACTTTGGGCCAAAAGTTTTTACGTTCAGGAACGGCAACAAGCGGAAATGGCATTTTTACTGGCCATCTAAACAGTTCGAGCAGCTCCCCAAGTGCCGCACAGATTGTGTCCAGGCAGGCTCCAGCTGTGTGTGTGTTGGGCAGCAGGAGGGGGAGGGTAGTCAGTTCCACTGATGGGAAAATTGAAAACTATGAGCAAAAAGGGAAAACTTTTGTGAGTGTGCGAGGGGGCGAGGGATGGGGAGGGGAGTACGAATTGGGCAGCATTTTCTGCTGCAATGGCACAAAAATTGATTTGTTGTCGATTTCAGTTGGACACACAACCCTGATATACCCCTCCTCCTGCTCCTGTCAAGCTCCCCCTTTGCGGGATTCGTTTTCAATCTTATTTATGGCACTGCAAGTGCAAGTAAACATGTGCGACAAACGACCTCATGATGCCCAATGCGAAGCTGAACTTTTATTTTGGCCAAGCTGTTAAATAAAACAAGTAGAAGAGCAAGTTTGGGAGTGTGCTCGACTGTGATATACCCGGTATAGAGGTGTTTAATCGTATAAATAATTTATGTTGCATACTTTGCGGTGCTCGAGTGCCTAGTTTAGACACTTGAACTAAATCTTGTATAACTTTGGTGTTTATTAAGCAATTTCAATAAAACTTGCAGAAATTATTAATGTATTTATTATAATTATACTTCCCAAATATAAAATATAAAGGCCCAAACTACGCTTACAAATCACACTAAACTAGATGAGCCTTTCAGCCAATTTCAAACGAACTAAATGAGGTATAACTTCGTTGTTTATTAAGCGATTTCCATCAAATTTACAGAAATTAGATAGATATTTATTGTTAGTATGCTTCTTAAATATGAATTATATAACCTTACAAATAAGCTTGAAAATCGCATAAGACTAAAACAGTCTTTTAGCCAATGGAATGTAAAGTTCATGTTGAATAACTTATTTATTTATTGTGCAATTTCAATCAAAAATCCAGAATTTGCTTATATCTCTGAAATATGCAAAACATAGCCCTAAGACTACGCTTTAAAATTGCAGAAAACAAGCAGATTCAAAAAAAGTTTATTTTACTTAATAATAATAATTTATAAATATACATAATCTAACCCAAGAAAAATATTTGATATTCGCACAAAACTAGCAGACCCTTTTTACCCCACGAGTAGAAGGGTATTTAAATGCCACAATTTTTTGGTTTATTGGAATTTGAGCTGGCTGCAGCTGGCCAGGATGCCCTGTCAGCGACAGCCAAGCAGGCCATTTGTCTTTGACGTGTTCGCGCCAAGATCGAGTGCGAGTGATCGATGGGGCGGGCAGCAGTAGAAAGAGAGAGAGAGAGAGAGACAGAGACAGAGACAGAGACAGAGACAGAGACAGAGACAGAGACAGAGACAGAGACAGAGACAGAGACAGAGACAGAGACAGAGACAGAGACAGAGACAGAGACAGAGGCAGAGACAGCTCAGTCACTGCGATAGCTGCAGCTGTCATCGGTTAATCCTCTCAAGCTTTTCAACTCATTAAAGTTCCAGGCATATGCAAGCAGTAGTTTCTTTCTGTCTATTTATCTCGCTGCCCTTTTAACTCATTCAGCATTTGACTATTACCCCTCTGCCCCCTCCCCTGGCATTGACTTAGCCACGTCTCTGTCCACCTACTTAAATTATTTGAAGTATTCGCACAATTTTCACAAACATGTTCGGTTTATTCACTTAATTCACTTTTTGCTGTCTCAGCGAGGCAGGGAGAGGGAGAGGGAGAAAGAGAAAGAGAGAGGTAGAATTGAGAACAGGTTGCCGGGCAGCTACACCCTGTACACACACACACACACACAGCTGCAGTTGGCGCAGATAGCAGCCGCACATTCCTTCGCTGGAAGCTTCGCATTTATGCCAAAGTTAAGTGAACTTGAAGCAGCGAGACAGCAGCAGAAGCAGAAGCTGCCCCCGGTTACCCCTTACCCCCTGCTGCCCTTATCTGCCCCTCTGTCCCTGCTTAAGTTGTGAGTTTTTTAATTGCAGTCTAAATGGACTTCAATGAATGCAGCAGCAGAGGCAGAGGAGCAGCCAGAGACGACTCTAGGCAGCCCTGGCAACCGGCAAACTGGCGGCAGTTTATCTTTTGATTGTTGCACGCTGCACTCGAAGCGAAACAAAGTCACAGAATGAGGCAGAACGAGGCAGAACGCGAAGGCGACGCCTTTTACAGTCAAAGATTTTAATTACTGCGCGATGGTTGCAACATGCGCTGAGTGCACTCAAAACTCACAGTTGCCGCACTCACTGAAGCGTTGCAGTTGCAGTTGCGATTGTGATTGTGATGGTTCATTGTATTGGCAGATATACTAAAGCTGCTACCAGGAGCAGCTGGAGCAGGAGCAGGCGCAGGCGCAGCTTAATGCCACGATTGATATGGCACATTAAAATCGCCGGCAAGTGGCAGCGGCTAAGGCAGCAAGATTGATGACGCCGCACGCTCCCGCTGCTGTTTCGCTTATCGTCTGCTGCTCCTTACCGCAGCAGGAGCAGAGCAGGTCTCTACTTTGTCTAACTGCCAATGCCAACTGCAAACTGCCAATGCAGGCAGCCGGCAGCAGGCAGAAGGCAGCAGGGGCAGACGCTGTATTGGCCACATGCCGCGCACGGCCACAATTCGTAAATTTATTAAACGTCAACACGGCACTGAGCCAAATAAACTTGTCTCACGACAACAACTGGCCAGATCCCGGCCAGCTGTGGCTGCTGCAGTGGCTGCTCGATGCCTCAGCTCTCAGGTTCTGGCCAGGCTTGTTCGGCACGCAGCAAACGGTTAAAATTAATAAAGCATCTTTGCTTTCCCCATGAGCAGCAGAGGAGGAGCAGATGCAGCAGGAGAGAGGCAGAGGCAGAAGCAAAGGCAAAGAAAGAGCGGGGGGAGGGAGGTGAAGTGCCACAGCCAGCTAGACAAAGATGTGCTGCGCAATCTCGGGCTCGTCTTACCATTTCTGTTGACCACTTTTTCCAGTCAACTTGACCAGAAAGTTGCCCCGTTGCACACAGCTTCTTGCCTCTTTGCCTGCTCCCTCTCTCTCGCTCTTTTCTCTCTCTCTCTCTCTCTCTCTCTCTTTTATCTCCCTATCTTTCTCTGTCTGTCTCTCTCTCTCTCTGGTCGTGTGGGTTTTCTAACAGTGATATTTATCTACCAGTGCAATTACCGTTGTATGAACTCGATTAGGGTTTGGTGCTGTACTCATAACTCGGAAATGAGCAGCGGGTACCCTGTTTGTATCTATCTCCCTCTCTTTCTCTCTCTCTCTCTCTCTCTCTCTCTCTCTGTGTGTGTGTGTAACGCATACGTATTAAGTATCTGTAACTGTCCCAACTTGGTCTTCGATGGGTTGCATTTAAGTATTCCAAGCTGACAGCTTCAGCGGCCTCGTATATCATGTGCCATCTTTGTTGTACCTTCATATAATGTGTAAAATATAAGAAAGATACAAGACATATATAAAGATAGACCTTTAAAGGCTACTCAACACAGGTTTGGTTGGTTATGGTTACGATTTCCACAAACGATCTCAAAAAATAAAATACAACTAAATAATAAAACTAAATTTCCATATGAAATCTTGATCTAAATAGTTTGAAAATGTAAAATATAAAATAATTTAAAATACTTTGAAATAAAATAAAATAATATAAAATAATATAAAAGAATATAAAATAATATAAAATAATATAAAATAATATAAAATAATATAAAATAATATAAAATAATATAAAATAATATAAAATAATATAAAATAATATAAAATAATATAAAATAATGTAAAATAATATTTTATAATAATATAACTTCATATATTTAATAGATAGAAATATGTTTAGCAAAACTGTTTAAACCAAGCTTAGATAGTACTTTCTCATTAATTTCATCGGATTAACGCGTTAAATTAAAAAATTGTGAAACTTGACTAGTATATTCTATTTCTTTATATCTATTAATAACTTTCATGAAAGAGTAAACATATAAGCAACACTTAAGAGCCAAGTTCAGATCAAAATTTAAAATCTATTCCTAATTATTCTCATCAGACAAACGTCTTAAGGATTTTGAATATAAATACATTTCATATTATAGGAAGCTAAGCTGTTAGTTTCAGCTCTATTCCTAATATTATATATTTATAAAATTCAGTAAAACTGAACGGATATTAAAAATCTTTCTCGGAAGACTCAAAAATGTATAAGGTATAAAAAATAAATAAAGAATACCTTTAGAAAGAGGCACATATAGTTCAAAGTTTTCTTTGAATGATTAAAGATGATATATAAGTTATGAAAACTTCACCCATGTTGTAAAACTTTTTCAAAACATTTCAAGCTAACATAGGCTTGTAAAATAAAGCTCTATCTTCATTGATATTCATAAGACCAATGCATATTTAACATTTTTTTTTAAATTCTACCTGTTTTACATGATTATTCGAGACCATCGTGTAGCCTAATCGACTGCCTGTGCGATCATGCCTAATCACGCACTTTAATCTCTGCACAGTGATTAGAAATTTAATAAAGCAACTGCAGCAAGAAGAACAAGAAGAAGAACAAGAGCGAGAAGAACAACAATAACATGCAACATATTAAGTGGCAAAGAGGAAGAAAAACGAAAACAGATCTTAACTTGTTGCTTGACTTTGTAATTGCCTCGAGAGACCTCGGAGAGAGAGAAAGAGAACTGCGAGATGGACTCGGGTTGCTGCCGGTGCTGCTTCTCCTCTTGTTTATGCAGCTCGTTTTGTTAGTTGTTGTAATTAAAGTACGAAAATGGACGGTTGCAACAAGATACGAACGCGCAGCAGAAACAACAACAACAACAAGACGATTAAAAAGGAAATTTCTGCGGAATTGAATAGGAACTTACAGGGGAGGGGGGCAGGGTATACAGCTTGGGAGTCTTCGCTTTGATGATCATGCTGGAACAACAATAACAACAACCACAACAACAACAGATCGTAATTAGAGCGCGTTGCAATATACAATTCGAGCTTTAATCTTGTTAGTTTAATGCGTCGAGCGACCCCAGCTGAAAGTGCGAGTTGCTGCTTGGATCGCGTGTTCCTTTCTTCCATCAGGATGTGGGTGTGGCACGCCCAAACACGGCCAGCAGCCACGCCCAGCTGAAGAAAACGATATGTAGCTTACTAGTGCCAGTTCGACGTGGCATCGAAGCCATTGATGGCGTCTCTCTTAGCTCACACCAGAGCATATACCCACAGTGCTGCCAATTACGCTTTTTTCCCGTCAAATCTGGCTGTTTTTAAAAACTAACAACTTGAAAAACTGCTTGGAAAAAGTAAAGAACTGCTGGAATACTGGATTTTATATTATCCAATTTCCTTTTTCCTTCGAATCATATTTTCCCTTCAATTCGCTTTTTTCCCCGTCAAATCTGACTGTTTTTGAAAAATAACTGCGGGAAAAATTTAAGAACTGCTGGAATACTGGATTTTATTATATCTAATTTCCTATTTTACGTTTTTTCATGAATTGTCAATTTTTTCTATAATCTTTTTTCCCATATTAAATGTTGTTTCCATAATTTCTAAATTAGTGGAGTCAATTTCATTATAACATATTGTAATCTTAGTATTTTTCTTAAGCTTTTTTACAATTTTTTCTTTCATTAGAAATTTAGTTTGGGTTTATTTAAATATAGCAGCCCGTTAAAAACAGATTTTTTTCCCATTTTTGTTATAAATTTATTATCTTTTTTATTTATTTCTTTTGAAAAGTTTGTTTTAGCTTTTTTTTTACATAGTTACCCATCAACAACAGTTTTTTTTTCCCAAAAATTGCCAGCACTGCATAGCCTACTGAAAGTTGTCTTGTCTACAGGGTAAACAAAAATTGAGCCGTTCGTCTTGCAACTTGGGTTGACTCTGTGACTTATGTGGCAAATTACAGCGCCTTCCTACAGACTGAAGTTCCAAGAAATTGAAATAAAGCGCCAAATTATCTGCAATGTGTTTTATTGCCTCGACCAGCAGCAGCAGCAACAGCAGCAACAACAGCAGCAGCAACAGCAGCAACAACTACCCCAACAACAACATCCGCAACAACAACTCTTTCGCCTTGATGCGCAGCGTGGCACGTCATGGGCGCCTAATTGAATTTCACATGGCGGCGCGCCCTGCTCCTTGAGCTAATCCTTGCCAGCTCCATGCCACTCCACTCCACTCCCCATAGCGTGTGCAAGCGATAGCTTTGTTTTGGCTTAAATATGGCTGCCGTTGAGCGCCGGCATTGGCACTGTGGAGCAAAGTAGGCAACGTAGTCGGAGTCGGAGGAGGAGTCGGAGTCGGAGTCGGAGTCGGAGTCGGAGTCACAGCCGTAGCTGAAGACTAGCACAACAATTAATTTCACACAGACACTTGAACTTTTTGGCTGCACAAATCCCTCGGAAGGCAGGAGTAGGCAGGGGGCAGGAACCAGCAGGAGGCAGGCAGAGGCAGGGTAAACTTTTCCCGAATGCGGCATAGTTTTGTGTGTGTTTTGTGGCTTGTGCCGAGCTTGAGCTTTAGCCAAAACAATTTACAGGCTTCCTCAACTTGCCTGTTTATTGTTTATGGCATCATTGTGCTCCATTGTTGCCGTACTTCTCGCACTCCGCTCACGCTGCTCCTTTGCGGCGTTGCCAAACTTAAATCCTTTTAGTGCTTTGTTTATGAACATCGCATATAAATTCGTATATTTTTCGCTCTTTTTTGTGTAGCCAGATAAGCCGAGTATGTGTGCGTGTGTGTGTGTGTGTGTGCGGCATGTGTTGCATAAATGAGTTGAAATTGCTTTATTAAAATATGTTGCTAGTCTGCTATAAATTTGCTATTAAGCTATAAAATAAGCAAAATAAAAGCGTGATTATGGCAAACTCAGAAGGCAGCAAAGTGCTGGCTGTGCTGACAGTGCTGAACTAGCTGACAGTGTTGGCTAACGCTATTTACAGTGCTGCCTATTTCCCTTATAGCTTTTTTAAGCAAATCGAGCTTTTTCTTAAGAAAATAAAATTTAAAGTATGAGTTATGAGATTTCTAGATTTTTATAAACAAATTTTTAGTTTTTTTCCGCAATTTTGTTCTTAAAAACATTTTAGGCTATTAAATTTATCTTTAGATAAATATGTATATATGAATATATGTACATGCAATAGATTGAAACCTAAGATTGATAAAATCTTTGCAATATCAAAGGAAACTTTCTTTCTTGTTTTGTGTGAAATACTTTTTGCCGTTTATCATTTCGAAGACCGTCAAAAACCTTTAAGTCTTTTCCGCCCTTGCAAATATTTGGATTAATGTTTCCATTAAAATAGATTTAGTTTCTTTTATAGTGTGTGTTGTATTTCCTTTTTATTACGTTTTTTTTTTCAAACATCAATTTACTAAAAGCTTTTATGTAGAAAAAATATGGCTTTTTGCCTTTCTGTTCAAAGTTGTTCGATTAAATCAGCTTTCTTGTAAGTTGTCAGCTCTTGAGACTTAAAACTAATTAAAGTAACTGAAGGTTTTAAGGAATCATATGTCTCTTTGCACTCCCATGCCTGCATTTTAAGGACCATCTAGCCCTACAGTCCCACAACTTGTCACAAGTCATGCAATTCATACCTTCTTCGATCAACTTAATCCCACTATGCAGCGAGTCTGATACTCCTATGATGGGAGGATTACTTTCAGCGGGAGATCGCGCACTGTCAGCTTTGGCATTGCGTTTGCTCTGTGACATTAGCATAATCTCGGCATGCTAATGCTGCCACTAAAGAGTGGAGAGATCAATCCACTGCGTTGCGTATGCGGCGGTTCTATATCTATCGCACGATACACGATCCCCCCCCACTCTCTCAGCCGATAACCGTGTAATTTGATGGGTGCAACGAAGATGTTGCCCAGGCCATTGTCGCTCGTTACTTTCATTAGGCAGTCGGAATCACAGTCGCAGTCGCAATCTCAGCCAGAGCCTGCACAGCACTTGACAATGATGTATCCGTGGAGTATGTGAAAAATTGAAGTTGTCTGACGGTCGGTCAGCTGCAAACCTGCTCGCCTGCCCCTGCTGCTCCTGCAACGCCGTGAGAGACAAAAGAGTCGCAGCTTAAATTGGGCTCCGGTTTGGCTTTTTTGCCGCTGTTTGTTTTGCTTAAATGTTGCATTGTGTGTTGCAACTTGGACCTGCTACTTGGGGTCCGCATTTAGCGTTCATTTGATGAACAATTCAGCAGCAGCAGCAGCGGCAGCGATGGGCTTTGCCTTGCACTTGTTGTCCGTCGAGGCGTGGGCAAACAAACGGTAGCTGCCATCCAGGTGAGCTGGGAGAGAAGCGAGCTCCGAGCTGCGAGCAGGGAGTCGCCATCTCCATCTTAAATGTTGCTGTCTGCTTGGCATGTTTTTGTTGCTGCTGCTGTTGTTGCTGCTGTTGTTGCTGCTGATGTAACCACTCCCCAGCCCAAATGACTTTGACATTCCTGCTGTAAACATTTCTCTCTTTGCGTAAAGTCGCTGGAATTACGCATAAGCTTTGAATAGTTTTCATATATAGTTTCATATATTAAATAAAACAAATATGTACTTAAAAATGTATATACTTATGAAAAATTGGAAAACAAAGAGAATTCATTCAGTAATTGGTATACAAAATATCTCTAAATGCTTTTAAAAATCGGTGCAAAGAATTAAAAATTTGTTTAGCATGTATCTTAATAAAACTATATATGTACATTTTTAAATATTTTAAAATCTTCTTAGTAGTTTAATTCGTCGAAGTAATTTTTTATCGATTGAGATTTGATTAAAATAAAGTTAAATATATTTTCCTTGTAAACAATTTTTATTCCTAGTTTTTAAAAATAAGTTTTTTTTTTATTGTAAAGCTCTTCTTACTTTTTGAAATAATGGAAATAACATTTTATCGGTTGTCGAATTTGTTGCATATAATATTATAATAATATAAAAAGTAATATTTGTTTTAATAATAAGAATATTTTGTTATTTTTATGAATTCACATTTTATTTCTTCAATTGAATGTCGTACTTGAGAAGTTTAAGATAAGCTTGATCGTATTATTATTGCAACACACTTAGCAAGTTTTCTAGGGTATTAAGAGTGCGACTTGCTGCAGTTTACACATTGTGGCATTTTCTTTTTTCCTCGTCTGCTGTGGCATGTTATGCGATTGCGATTTGAATTCAATCAAAATGAGGCACATACACACAGTCACACACACACACTGAGGCACTCACACAGACACACACACATACAGTGGCTGACAAAAGGCAATGCCGCTAAATTGGCCGCTGGCTTTTTATGTTTCCTGTGACGATTCTTTGTTTATTAAACTAGCAATTTCTACTTTTATTTCACAATTTAAATACGCCGCCACACACACACACACACACTGAGACACACACACGTGATTACTGGACTCCTCCTAGGGGCAGAGAGAGACAAAGAGAGAGAGAGGGAGAAAGGTAGTCATGTCAGAAATGAATACATGAACCCGAGTTTGACCGCCACAGTGGAGATTTATGTGCGCATGCTCCGGCTGCACTCTGCACTGTCCTCGGTCCACAGTCCACTCGATCTACTCGCTCCACTCCGTGATCTGGTCAGACTGCGTCTGTGCCGCCAATTGACGTTAATTTATGGCATCGGCATCATGCACTCTCGCGATCCCCTAACAAGCCCCCAAAATGCAAGCGCAGCCTGCCAATCTGACTGCGACTGCGACTGCGCCCGTTCCCTGTTCCATGTGCCTGTGCCTGCCCAGAAACAAAGCCAAACGCAAAACGCAAGTTATGAACTGCTTATGAGTATTTATTTTTATAGAAAATAATCAGAAAGTCTGGCAAATTTATGGCACCACAACAGATCGAAGCAGAGCAGAGCAGACCAAGCCGTGCCCAGAGACAGAGACGGAGACGGAGACAGAGACTTGTCTCCCATGGTTTCTTACGCTTACGAATCCCCCGATTCAAGATTTGCGACTTGCGCAATTGCGTTCAATCTGACCAAATCCCCAACCAATCCCCGAAGGCAACATGCTCGGCTCCAGCAAGGACTTTGCCTTATCAGCGGGCGCTTAATGCGCTGACTTGTTCAATTTTCGGGCGTGTTCGATAAGGAATGCGCTGACGGTGACGATGACGCAAAGCAAACAGTTCGTTATGTAAACGAGGGGGGTTTTAGTAAGTTTCGGGATAGACAAGACAAAATTGACAATATTCGAAATGAGAAAGGTAAAACACAATAGTATAAAATAATAATAATATCTATATATGTATAACATATTAAACTTTTTGTTGAAAAACCAGTAGGTAAGTAAAATATATAATAAAAAAAAAATTAAACGATTATACAAAAGTATATTAAATATGAAGAGATAGAATATAGTTATACGAAAAAAAAATTTGAACACATTCCAAAGAAATGATCTCAGCCCAAAGAGAAATATTCGATATACCTAAAGTCGACAGGTGAATATCATATATGAATAGATGAAACATTTTGAGTTACAGAAAAACTAATAGAAAATACAGAAAATAGTTTTATAGAAGATATAACTTTCTGGTCAAATTTCAGTTATGATCTTAACCAATTGTTAAAGATTATCTGTTATGTGAGAGACATATAACAATAAATTAATATTATATTAAGTAAAAGAAGTGATGGAATTTATTAAATAAGAAATATTTCAAAACCTAAAAATGTATTTAGAATTTTGTATATATTTTGAAATCATAAAATAAATAATATGTTTAACAATATTCTTAATTAGAAGATTTACATATTAAGAAGATATATTAAAACGAAATATGTATTTATATATAAATGAATATTATTTTAAAGAAGAAGATAATTTTCTGCTCTGAAATTCGTTTATACATACGTTCTCTCACTTTCTTCAAATCCTGTCAAATTACTGAGCACCCCTCGCTGTGCCTGCAGCAGCACCTGACGAGACCACCAGAACGCCAGTCTCAACGAACTTAATGGCGCTTTGGAATCCGTATAAGTTGCGCTTACGCCCGATCCGAAATTATCGACAATTCTCGTATCATTCGGATGCCAAAACAAAAAAGAGGCTGCCAGGCTGGACAGGCCATTAAAGGCGGCACGCTAATTGAAATCGAAAGGAGTTTAAAGTGTTTTCGATACGAGGCAACTTTTGTTTTTGCATACCAAAGCGATACACCAGTGTTGCATAACGTTTTAGTGTCGATTTACAGTGGCGATTTGGCCAACAAATGGCGTCAAATGTGAATTATTTATGCCAGAGTCGTGTATATCTACGCCCACCCCTCTCTCTCTCTCTAACTGCTACCACTTTTCGGTAGTTAACGTACATAAAAAACATAAACATTAACGTTTGGCTAAAACGCAAACAACGCGAGTTTATCACGCGGCTTATTTCGGCCATGCGTTTTCGGGGCGTTTTCTCGTCGCGCGCGCGAGTTTTATGCGCGGTTTGCGGTTTTCTCTTCGCTCTCTACGCATCCTGCAGATGCTGCGGCTGTGGCTGTGGCTGCTGCCGCGCCGCAGCGCTTATCTCAGATGGCTGGGGACAACGCAACGTGCAACGTGCAACGTGCAACGTGGGGCAACAACTGTCGATTTTTTCAATCTGGACAGTAAAATTACATGCAAATCCAATTAAGTTGTTAACTCTTCGCCCGATATCGCGACGTTTTTCCTTTTGCTTTGCAATTTATTTTAATTCTTTTTTTTGTATTTTGTTTTTATTTTTCTTTTTTACTCTGTATTGTTGTCTTTCGGCTGAGTGTGTGTGTGTGTGAGCGTGTTGTTTAAGCTCTTTAGGGTCAGTCTTTGCGTTTTTAATGAGCACTTGCTGTGAAGTCGATTCGGTTTGGGGCTGCCAAAGTGTTTGGCGTTTGGGCCAATTGCAATTGACCAGCTGTGATTAAATCACAATCCATGTCATTGTTGTTGCTGTTGTTGCCCTGGCCAATTACTCGCTTATTTACAATGCAAGCAAAAGCCAAAAGATTTCTGCTTTAATTTAGTTTCGTTTTCTCTCTCGTTTTTATTTTAGCTGGTTTTATCGCCAATCTGGCAACCCGCTTATAATTGGCAATTTAGAGTCAGCCACAAAGCGCATATTTAAATCAATAGACTGACCAAAAGTGCAGGCCACAAAACCAGCGATTAAATTGCCCAATGTAATATTACTCTAAGCTGGGGGTAATAACAGACTGGGAGTAGGTAGCGTAGTTTATGTTGGCATTAAACTAGTGTACAAACAGTTATATAAGAGCTCTAATCAGATTTTAAATATGTTATTTATTTGGTAACAGCTTAAATAAGCTTTTAAATATGTTATTTATTTATTAACAGTTTGAATAAACTTTGAAATATGTAATTTATTTATTTGCACTTAATTAAGACTTGGGTTAACTTGAATTAAGGTAATACAAAAGCTGTTCAAGGTTAACCAAACTTTTATACACTTCCAAGAAATAAGTCAATTAGAGTAGTTTGATCATCAAAGAGACCTTCACAATTTTATTCTGCTATTTAACTACTTTAAGCTCATTAAAGCATTGCTAGATGAGATCAATGTGCTTTCATACAAAATATGTACAATCGAGATAAGAAAAGCTTTATTGTAAACCCAAGACTTGCCCAAGAAAGGCATACATTACGTTGAAAATAAACCAAATAAAAGCCTAAACAATCTATTAATGCGATTTGAGTCTTGAAGGCTCATTAAAAATTGCAATTCAAGGAAAGCTTGATAAAGCCTTTATTACTTTTCGTGTAACACACCTATACGAATTAATCAAGTAAAGCTTTATCTTCAGAAATTCCTAAACTATCTTATATTGCAATTTGTTTATTGAAAGCTCATTAAAGCCTTGCTACGCGAGGTTAAATTTGCTTTTAAACTTGCCTGTATAAATATAAATTGCTTTAAGCTTGCAAAGTTTATTAGAGACAAAAGATAAAAGCTATTGAAGAAATAATAAATGCTTTCAATAAATAAGTAAATAAAAGCTTTATCTTCAAGTTTAGTTTAGTTCCGATTTAAAGCACCTGCAAGCTCTACAACAGAAACTCAAAGAAGCTTTCCGCCTCAAGCGTGTTTCAAGCGTTAAGCTAGTGTCATTAGTGCACTACCCCGAGTTGTACAGAGCACAGACCTGCAACATTTCTATGCTCAGCAACCATGCCACCGCGACTGCCACTGCGACTGCCACTGCGACTGCCACTGCAACTGCCACTGCACTTTGGTTGCCACGCCCTCGCCATTAACAAACCAACTGGCATATAATCTGCATACTGGCAGTACATGGCTGCAGATACAGATACAGTGGCAAAAAGATACTAAAAGATACAGATACATAGGGACATATGCAAACAGATACTCACCGAGTGAGAGGCGACTATGCTGGGTAATCCAATGGAGGCAGCTAACCTATAATTGAATTCAGCTAACTAATGATCCATAAGCAAGGTCCTCAAACACACACACACACACATGCACACAGATGCACTACCGTGGAGAGGGTCGCTTGGCAATTGCGATAAATGCACAAATTGATGTGAATTTAAACTGTGATTTTCACGCTTTAATTACCCAGGCGAGTAATAATAGTTTTCCCTGCCCAACTGGGGTAGCACTACATAGAGACGACAATCCGAGGACGCGACGACTCGACTTGGAGGCATCCACGCATGCCCGGACCGGGTGAACTGGTCGCGGGGATCTTTCCTGGCCGCGGGCGGGCTGCCTTGGCTGCGTTTGCTACCTTATCCAAGTGGAGCCGCCAAACGGAACGCGAAACTGCAACCGTGTAACCGCTGCCACTGCTACCGCTGCTGCTGCCTCTGCGAGGGCGGAGATCGAAACGGAGGCGAAGGCGATGGCGATGGCGTTCACAAATTTCGTTTGGCCTCGCGGCGTTTTGGCATTTAATTTATTGCACAGTTTTGTCGGCTTGTTTTTCTTTTCTTATATACAGAGAGGGTGCACTGCACTGTTCAACAAACAGGGAGAGAGCGGGGTAGAGAGAGAGAGAGCGAGATCGAGATCGAGTTCGAGAGATCGCTGCTGCACTGCATCCGTCTTGGGGTTCTGCACGCGTTGAGCTTTGTTTTCGCACTGCCTCAGCCGCTGCCTGCAAATGAAGTCGGCATTTCTTTGCAGCGTTGGCTCTGCGGTCGACGCCAGCGCCGGCTGCGCTGTCAAGAGCAACGAGTTTCGCGTCTAAAGATCGGGAATGGGAATGGGAATGGGATTGGGACTGGGACTGGCTGGTGCACAAGTTCTTTTACTCGTTGTGCAAGTTTTTGTGCTATGCTGCCATCAGGTTCAAACTGAACTTGGGGAATGCGCGAGAGCAGAATAGAATCGAAGGCAAAGAGACAAAGAGAGAGAGAGAAAGGTTGGCACAGCGTTGCCACCTGGTGGCACTTGGTAATGCGTCTGTCTGTCAGCTTAGCGAAGCGATCGTTGTTTATAGCCCGATCCACTTTGCGGCTGATCTGATGAGTCCATGAGTTCAGGCTGAGCATCATCATATTTCATATGCAATTTGAGTGAATCCACCCGGGCAGATAGAGACGCTAATGGGCTCCGATCGTGGCCCTGCAGCGACTGATCTTCAGCTGGGGAATGGGCTCATTAAAGTTACAAGCACTTTATGCTATATTTAATTTAATTGATTTCCAGGCACCTCACCCAAAAGAACCAGGGATAGCAACATTTATGCCATTAGATAAATGATAGTGTTAATCATTATCATCATCATCAGCTGCCCAGTGGGAAGGATGGAAGCCTGTTCTCGCTTTGTTGCCAGGGCAGCAGCATTTGGCCAAATCATCATTGACCATGTTTTATGATGTAAGTAATTAAGCCATAATCGTAAAGTACCGTTGTTTTCTCATTTAAATTAACATACTAAGTGCCGTAGGCAGGCGCAACAAACTGGAGCAAAAAGCTGCCAAAGAGATGTTCGAGATGGAGCCGGGGCTGTAGCCGAAGCTGTTGCTGCTAACGGATCTGCTAACCAGACGCCTTTGGCCATCCGTCTACGTCCTCGTCAGTGATCTTGGCGACAACGACAGCAGCAGCAGCAGCAGCCAAGAAGAGGAAGAACAAGAAGAATAGAAAATCAACGAAGGTTTTATACCCTAGCAACCCATGGTATATGCTATAAATCGAATATTGCTATGATTATAATCATAATTATGATAAATCATAGTAGTAAAAGTAAGAGTAAATGTAAATTCAAAAGGTTTTCAGTTTTGATTGATTGTTCCCATGAAAACTACAGATTATAATCTATATAGTTATAGTTGTTCGATTTCAATAAAATGTCTTTATATATAATATGTATTTTATAGGTATTTTTACAAATGAAACTAATTTCAAGTTTGTTTTCCATGATTCTATGAAAAAGACCTCATATGGAATGATTGTTTCTGTTGTAGCTAGGTATATGTAAAAGTGATCCAATTGAATTGAAATTTAGCCAGCATATTATGTTTATTATGAACAACAGATATAGTGAGTTTGATAGCAATATCTTGTAAATAATTACCTTTCTATCCAGCTCATTTCGACCAATTTACAGCAGGTGGAAGAGTCATATGGTCCAAGTTTAAGTAGAATAAATCGAAATTGAGAGATTAAGCAAGCTTTCTGGACTTCCCTGTTGTTCAAGAATATATATATATATTTTATAGCATCGCAGATATCTCATTGCAAACAACTTGCCTGAATGGAATATATCCACTACAAGTGTATAACAAGAGCACAGCTCACGTTTGGATTGATAATGATGTAGAGCACACACAGTGCCGATCTCCAGTTGGAGCCGCCTGTCGCCTATCGCCCGAACGAACTGTGAGTTTGAGAAATGCAACGCCATCGATGGCAGCGGGCCACATAAATTTCCGGCCAACAAGTCGCTCTGCTCCCTCTCTCTCTCTCTCTGTCCTTCTCTCTACCGCTTCCTCCTGCTCCCGGGCAGGTGCAACCCACGCCCTGATCCCAGTCAAGTTCAAATGCCTATTACCATGATTAGCATAAATGTTCAACCAGGCCCATATCATTTAATAAACATAAACATTCCGCCAGGCCAGACGCAGTTCGATCTGGCCAAGATCTCCCTATCGCCCTCTCTCTATCTTTCACTCTATCTCTCTCTAGCTCGCTCTCCCTCTCCCAGCAAGTGCTGAGCATCAATTTAAATTGCTTTCTAATTTTACTTACAAGTTGCTGCTCGCCGCAAAATGTTTCGGCCATTTATGGCCCGCTGCTCATTAGGCTCGAATTCTCCTCCTCTCCGTCTCCGCCATCTCCTCTCTCTCCTTCTAGCCATTTTAATGGCCCATGTCTGGCTGACTTCTGAGGCGGAGGCACTTCTTTGGTGGCATAGCTGCCAATTTGCAGGTGCATCCAAGCAGCCAAACAACGCGTAATTACAAATTGCAATCAGCTTCCAGTTTGGTCTTTATGCTTTTCCGGCTCAAGCCTTAAGCCCCCATTGTTTTTGTCTCCCTCCCCTCCCCCACTCTCCATTTTTATCGAGCCAAATCTGTGCGGATTAAGCGTTTACATTTAACAGTTGCGCTAATTTGCATTCAAAATGCCCATTTTGCTGAATTTATACTGAAATTTCAATATATTAGCCATATGCAGTATTTCTATGTGTGCTCAGTTATGGTCAGAGCGTGCAGTGCAAAGAAAGAATGAATAAATTGTCGGGATACTCTTTTAGGCAGGCTGAAAAAAAGTGGCATCTTACACATTAAATATTATTACTTTAGATATTTAGAGACAATAAGGTAAAGAAAGAATAGACAAATTATTCAGTAGAAAACTGTATGGTTTATTTAGGAATTATCCTCAAACAAATTGTTGGAGTAAGTATTTTTTTGGGCAGGCTTAAAACAAAGTGGCATACTACAAATTAAATATTATGTCTAAAAACTATTTAGAGACAGTAAGGTAGAGAGAGAATATACAAATTATTCAGATTCATTATTTAAGCTAAGAAAAGCATGAAGTTTATTTGGGAATTATTATCCTTTTATATATTTAATATAAATATTATAAATAATTAATAAATAATGAAAAATAATGTGAAGTAATCAACTAGTGCTTTAAAAGCTTTATAAAAATTTTAACCACTTAAGTTCTACATTATTATTTCTATGACCGCAGCTGTAAATGCAATATTTTCTATCTATCTGTCTGTATAAACGTTGAGATCTCAGCTATTAAAAGCGCTAGAGTAACCAAATTCGCTACGAGCTTTTCTGTATGTTCTACGCACGTCATGTTTATTTAAAATTTTAAATGCCATGCCTATTGCCATCGCAATTTGATTCTTTGCGATTACATAGCAAAGTGTCTAGTTCAAAATATTCGGCTTATCAACAGATGAATACGATTTGCATTTATTCTCCAAGTTTGAGCTTGATCGGACAATAAACAGATAAGTTATTCATATTCACATTTTTCATAGCAAAAACTTCATTACCGGTTCCTTTATGCAGTATTTCCTTGATCATAGCACCATATTAAAGGTAGATAGCAACGCTTTCAATTATGTAAGACTTGTTCCTCTGCATTCTTAGCATATTTAGACAGCTTTCTACACTCAAACAGTGAGCTGTTTATGTACTATAATGATGATGTAAATAGTTTCCCACATTATAAATCTCTCTTACTATAGAAACTTCGAGTAGTAAATTTTAGTTGATTTCTTAAAGTTTTTCCATTTCGAGAGTGTGTTTAAAAAGCTTGAAACGTAACGTTAACAAATGCAATGTAATTGGTTCTTAACGCTTTTACGTGAATTTCACTTAACAACAAAAGATTCGCATTTTCGACAGTTTTACGCTCAGTTTTTTCCCAGCGAACTGTGGGTACTCCCTGGTACCCCCTTGGGGCAAGTGCACCTGGTGGCACCTGAAAGAGAGTCGGAGTAGTATCTTAAAGCGCATTCGTCACGTTTTCGCGCTCTGTGGAGCGATGCGAGACTCGTCTCGTCTCCTCGCAAGCATTTTCATTTCTTTTATCGCACATTAAATTTACAAAAATAGTTTTAACACCTTTTAAGCTTACAAGCATGTGTTGCTCTCTGCATTTCAGGCCTCGTTGGCTCCGCTCTTGATTTATCCTTACCCTGGCCAACATGATCTTTGCTGGTACGGACAAGCGTTCGCTGACCAGAGGCCAGAGAGGAGCAGAAAGCAAAAAGTACAACGCGACGACGGCGACATGATTCGTACATAATCCAGCCATTATTTCTGCTCCACTCCATCTCTCTGTTCCAGGCTCAGGCTCTGGCTCTGGCTCCGACTCGGGGCCTCAGCCTCATCCCTTGCGAGGCGACGCTGGACGCGGCTGTCGACTTATCGCAAAAATTGCGTCAAGATGTTTTAATGCGACCCGTCCGTGGCGCAGTTTTGCGGCTATAAAAATGAAAGCAGCCCAGAACGAAGGAAGGGAGAGGCAGAGGGAGACTGAGGCGGATCTTGAGGCTGAGGCTGAAAGGCGAGAGCCACCGCCAGAGTGTACATCCTTTTTAATTTAAAACATTATCGTAAATTCTCTGGCAATTATGCGAAATGTTCAAACGCTACGGCAGCTCCCAGTGGCGGCGGCGGCGACGGCAACTCGAAACTCGCAACGCGCAACTTGCAACTTGCAACGCGCCACGTCGCAACTTGCAACACTGAGCCCAAATATCCGCATCGCATTCACATTTCGCATTGTCCGCAGTCACAACACATGTCCAAGTCGCCTGTTGCAGTTGCAGCTAATGCTAATGAATTGTTGCCCCCTCCCCGTGCCCCCTTGCCATGCCTCCCCTCTCCTGGCGTGTTGCCAACAGATTAGCGTACATTTTTCTCAACTTACCAAGTTCTTTATTTCGTTTTGACCAACTAGACAGACCATATCTTATCGCCGCGACCTGTCGACACGTCGTTTGCCTAAAAGATATCACCATTCCTGGCTTGTGCGTGTGTTCCGGGCATAAGTCAAGCTCCAACTCCAGCTCCAGCTCCAACTCCAACTCCAGCTCTAAGTCGCCCCAGCCTCAGCCTCAGCCCTTGAGCATGCATAAATCGACAGATGCTACGCGGGTAATCGAATCGGCAGCAACATGCAGAGAAAGAGACAGACAGAGGGAAAGAGACACAGACAGAGACAGACAGAGAGAGGAAGAGGGAGGAACAGTCAGTAAGTCACCTGAGCTAAGGATGTGCTAAGTTGAAATTATAACTGAGACCATAAGGCGCTAAGTCTGCTCGACGGGGAATGGTATGGTTGGGTTAGTTAGTAGGTGAAGTATTATATTATGATATTAACACGTTTGACAGATTCTCGAACTCGGTTTATATTTTATAAAGTTTTTACCATACGTACCACAAATACAAAAGGTAAATTAAGTATTCCCAATCATATATGTTGTAAAGATTTAAAAAAAAGGATCCACTAACTTTTTGTTTAAGTCACAACTTGTTGCTTCCTTATATTACATCTAACTATCTTCAAAAAGTCATACAAACAAGTTCATAATCACAAAAGATTTCAAGCTCCGAAATATTTTTGAAAAATTTAAAAATTATTTTTAAGACCGATTTATGAAATTCAAATTTATAACAAGATAGTTAACTAGTTGAGGAAGAGCTGACCTAATTAGCCTAGAAATATCACAATATTCAAATCTTGAAAAATAACGAAGTTTTTCTTATTTCCACGTACCTATAGAATCTTTTTCCAAACAATTATTTATACCTAACTATCGTACATATATGTACAAATGTACGAAGAAAGTACTTAAAGTTACATAATTATTATAATTAATGAATATTATAATTTATATCTTCTAAAGGAGTTTCTCACTCAAATTGTGAAAAATCAAAATTCAAGCAGTTTTATTAATTATGCTTATCATTCTTCAAAATCTACGAAAATAATTCGCTTACAAAACAGTTGCTCCCTTCAATTATGTAAATTACCAATAAATTCAGCTAGAATTTACAGATTTGCAAATCTAAGGAAATTTCGTTTTACTAATTCCTTTCATCTGCAAATGCTAAGAATAAAATTGTATTACTTACTAAATCTAACATTAAAAGATTTTCAAAACTCTGGAAATATTTTTAATAATTATCGCATATAAATTTTGAATTTGAACTTCTAAACTCAGTACATTCATCAACAATATGACTACACTTTCTCTCAAATGGCTAAAAGGCAATTTAAAGTTGGCTCAAGTAGCGACAGAGTCGGAGACATAGCCATAGCCATAGCCAGAGCTATAAAGCAATTAAACCCGCATTCAGTTGGGTTAACAAAAGTTCGCAACTTGCTCATTGCCATCGACTGCGTAAGGGGGAGGAGGAGCAGGAGGAGAGCGGAGGAGTGCAGAGATCTCTGTCTGAACTGCGTCTGCGGAGTGTTTCCACTTTCAATATGTAAATGCTGCGCCGTCTGCATATTTTACGAACTGCAAAGTAGACAAGTTTTGTTTTAAAACTGTCAACGCGAAGGCGCACAAAATACACGCCTACGACGACGACGACGACGACGAAGAAAGAAAAGAAATAAAAACCCCCCAAATAAAAAGGGGAAAAAAGAGAAAACGTTAGGAAAAATACAGGAATGCTGCGTTCGAGTAGGATAAAAAAAAAAGAAATCCTAATAAAATAAATTGTTTCAATGCACGGAAAGTAATCCGCTTTGCCGGCGCTCATTCCTTGCGGTTTAAGATTTATGCACTGCGCAGGCAAAGGCGCTGGCTGCGTTTTCTTCTACACGGGTTTTCCTTGTGGGAAAGTGAAAAGTGCGGAGTGGGGCTGAAAGTGAAAGGGGTGCGCGGATACATAAATTAGCTGAGCGGAATGTGCCAGAGCTGTCCCAGAGTCTGCCTGCCAGTGGCACTTAAACACAGTTAATCCACGGCCAGCGAGTTTGGCAATTTTCGGAGGGGGGAGATGAGTTTTTCTCTTCTTTTCTTTTCGTTTCGTTTTTCCTCGACAATTTTCAATTAAAGTGTTGAAAATTTAAAGTCGCAAACAAAACACACATGACAAATTAGCTTCCTAATGAGCTGAGACATAAATCTTGACATGCTTTTGCCACGCACTCGAGTAAACAGGCTACCCCTGCTCTGCCCCCTGCCCCCTGTTCCTGCCACTCCCCTTCTGTAAACTGAACAAAAGGTGGCAGCTTTTCCCCCGCCCCCTTTTCCGACTGCTGTACACGTGTTAAGGCAAACATGAAAGCCGGCGATGGCATTAAGGCTTCATTACAAGGACTTCAAGCTGATGCCAATGCTGCTTCTTCTCTCTCTCTCTCTCTCACTCTCCCTCTCTCTCTCCCACTCCCCCGTGCGTTGCTGGGTAAGCCACGCCATTATTAAAATGAACTGTTAATACAAGAACAACGAGCAGAGAACGCTTGATTTAACAACGACCACGACCAGAGTTGCCAACCGACTTCAATTGAATTTCAAATTAAGAAATCAAAGAATTTTCAACCAAGCTTAAGTTTTGCCAAACACTAATTGAGGCAAGAAGCGCAGTTATTGGTTAACAACCGTTACTAAGTCCGTGTTAACTGTGAACTAGTTGGCAACTCGACTGTTTTATACCCACTAACCTGGCTAACTTCATTATTAACTCACTTGTGTTGCATACTATCAGGCGGAAAGAAAAATAACTTCTGTGTTCTTGATTCTTTTCTTTCCAAACTTGCTGAAATTATTGGGATGGTGTTTTGCCTACACAAACTAAACATTTATATTTTTTCTTTTTAATAACGATTTTAATTCGATTATTTGCGATCTAAGGAGCGGAAGGAGCAGTGACGGAATTGTAAAGTAAAACTTCATATACTAGCTAAAATATGTTACAATGTCTACAATTTTGGTAGCCCTAGTTCTTATAATAGCTAAGATCTTAGTTATCGAACGAACTTTCAGACTAGCCTAGTATTAGAGAAACAGAGAGTTAATTAAGAATTTGTGTGAGCAGTGGGCGTCGCATCCCAAATATAAAATAAATTTCAGGAGGGTACCTTCATGACCTTCAAGTCTAATTGGTATCTCTATCATAGAGAATAGGTGGGATTTTTACGTTCACACAGACCCAGGTCAGACAGACAGGCCGAAAAGTTTGATTTAATCGACTCGACGAGTAATCCTAAGCCTGAATATATATAGAATGCATTTGGGCGGTCAGAGATGCCTCCTTTCTGGTGTTACATAGATTTTTGATTGACAAAAAGTAGGAATACCCTCCGAAAGGACTTAAGTCTTACAAAGCACTTAGTGATAATACATGAAAACATCTGATTGAGTTAGTATTCAAATAATTGCTCGCATATTTCAAAGAATATCAATCAAAGAATATTCTAGATATTAATAGATATATCATATTTATAGTTGAACACCTCTACACATACATGTTAGAAGAACTTATACAAAATAACAGGATATCTGGAAAAGGTATCAATAATCCCTATACACAATTTTAAAGAACTCAGTTCTTCAACAAGAAAACTCATCTCTGATAGAGCTTAACTTATGCTCAATTTACCATCTGCTGTATGCTGAGTTTAAAAACAAAATATATATCTTAACCCTTAAAAGCCTTTTGTCATTTTGGGTAACTACACTTAGAGTCCGCTTATTGTCGTTTAAAATATTCATAATAGTAATAAATGATAGCTCGATAATAACGAAAAAGCTTATACTATATGCGGCAAAGACTTGTAAATACTTAAGAGGCCTTTTGGTGGATTTGCGAGTTGGGCCCTGCGAGTTCTTCCTGAATAAATCCCACGAGCAGCTGTTATAAATAATAAAAGAATAACACATATATTTAAATGCTCATAAATTTGCGATGCGGATTTAGGTCATTAAACTGTACTAAAAGAATCAGAGAGGAGCGAGAATGGGAGTGAGAGCAGAAATCACAGCCTGCTTCTAGGCGCAGTAGCGATTATACTCGCTCTGCCTTCCCCAGTTTCCCATAATACTTGAAGTCAGCCATAAAGGACCCATTGGCGAGCCCATTGCTGTGCGTATTATTAGCATAATAAAAATACAAGCACACACACACTCACACACACATCTTGAGTGCTCGCATGATGAGGGCTAAGCCGGCAGAGGATTTCGGGATTTCGGATTGCTGGACAGGCGTCGCTGGCAACGTGGACAATATAATTTTATGGGCACACTTTTATTGTGGCAAAGTGTCTTGGCACTGGCTCTGGGGCACAACATGACCATCATCATCATCGGGGGAATCATCGCATCCGGGGTAGGTGTTGAGTGAGAGAGACTGAGAGTTCCCTGCATAACATTTAAATATAATGGGCTTGCTGCCATAAATGTTGAAACAAATTTCCTATATAGAGTATAAACATATATGCTATAATCAGAGTTGCCAATTACGCTTTTTTCCCGCCAAATCTGGCTGTGGAAAAACGTAAGAAATGCGGCAAGCGGGAATTCTGAATT
This sequence comes from Zaprionus kolodkinae, assembly GCA_018901885.1. Classification (NCBI taxonomy): domain Eukaryota; kingdom Metazoa; phylum Arthropoda; class Insecta; order Diptera; family Drosophilidae; genus Zaprionus; species Zaprionus kolodkinae. The sequence continues at coordinate 1,639,763 of JAEIFM010000242.1, read as the reverse complement.
TAGCTTATACTAAGTTAGCTTTTTTCTGCTATTTTCGCAACTTTTCTACACTTTTTTGTCAAACTCAATTTTTTCAAAGAAATTGTAATTTTGGCTTTATTTCTGGGCATTTTATAAATTATATAGCTTTCTACAATTTGATTTTAAATATTTTTTTAGGTTTTATACATATGTGCCTGTGAAAAATAGTTTTGTTTTGTTTTAAAATTGTCAGCATCTTCATGTTAAAAGACTTGTAATAAAAACACTCTTTTTCCGTTTTTTTATAATTTAACAAATTTTCTTTACTACACTATTATTTAAGAAATCTGGAATGCGAGAACTCAAGAATTTGTCTTACAAAGCTTAGCTTTTTTTCGCTTTTTCCGAATTGCCAATATTTTATATAATCATTTTCTCAAATTACATTTTTTAAAGATAAGTTCTGAGTTATTAGTTTCATTCATTCAGTTTGCATAATATAATTTTGTTGATTTTTATGAATTTTATTAAAAATTATCTAGCTTTTTTTTGCAATTTTTTACAAAAACAAAGATAGCCTTTTTTCGCTAAAGAAGGCAGCACTGGCTATAATTATGCGTTGTTCTAGCTGTAAAAAGCACACTCATATCATGTGCAGCTGGCGTTGACTTTCAAATGCGGCCGCAGTTTTATTAAATGCTCTCGCCGGGGCTAACCACAAATTGCGAATGCTCCGCTTGCCACCTGCAACTGCCTCACCTGGTTGCAGTTGGGGTGGGTGGGAGTGGGCGGGGGTGTGAACTGGCAGCGGGGGTAACCTTTGTCTGTGCATGTTTTAATTAAATATTCCATTTGCCTAAGCCAAACCCAAAACGAGCAGTTGCTGCCAGTGTGTGTGTGTGTGTGTATATGTGTGTGTGTGTGTGTGTGTGTGGGGAGTGCATAAATTTTGAACTGGCAGTGGTCAAAATGGCTGCACTGATACCTCCGCTGCCGCAGCCGCAGCTGTATCCTGCTGCATGTTTGCATTAAGGATTATGTGTGACTGCCTCATGGCCGCACAATTTGCACCGGGGGAACCAGGAGGGTGGAAACCGAGGGGGGGAACTGTAGGTTGCCCAAGTCATTAACACATGCTCCCGTGGCCAGGCTGGCCAGGATGCCAGGGTGCTGCGGTCCGGCAGGTGCGCTCTGCGGTCAGACAACTTTAAAGTTATTAAAGTGAGACCGGTCAGACAGAGAGACAGACAACACTTGCCATAGACAGACAGACAGACAGACAGCACTTGCCATACTTGGCCATATTCAATTTCAATTAGCTGTAAAATAACATTTCGTGCATTGTCACGTTTTTTGTTTTTTTTTTTTTTGCCTCATCTGTTTGTAATGCAAATGCGACCCATAATGAACCACAAAACATTTTACAGCTGAATGAATAATTCGCACATTAATTGCGCGTATTTATTTAAAGCCTTTAATTGCGCATACGCCGCGTTAGCCAGCGGTCAAAAATAATCATTTCACGCCAGCGAACAACTACATATACATATGTATATAGTGTGTAATTTGAAGAGGCACTGCCACTACGCTGCACAAATTACATTCATTTTTATTTTTATTATACCATATTTATCTGACAAATGAATTTCACAAATATTTGCACAGCATAATGTTATATTTGGCAAGAGAGAGTGAGACAGAGAGAGAGACGTGCATAAAATGCAGAAAAGTAGGCAAAGGTTTTGTGCATGTCCAATGTGTAATTAAATATTTCTAAATTCAATGAAAATTAGATGATTCCATTAGGGGTATTCACAGTTTGTAATTGAAAAGCATTTCCATAAAAATAATCAATATAATTAAATTAATACATTAAAGAAAATCAAACCGTTACAATTTCAGCCTTCTGCGTCCAAGTTGATCTTGTAGAATGTTCTCACAATTCGCCCTGCAAGTTGTGTTCTATTATTTCACTTTAAATTCTTAGGGAATTTTGTCTTTATATCTTCTATTTTGTTAATTTTCAAGAAATATCCGCAAGTTAATATTACTAACGTATATACAAAATCATTGCTGTAGAGCGAAGATTACAGCTGCAATCGACGTATATAATAACATACTTTTCCCAGTCTTAGACAAACACTTGTTATTTCTCACACTCACTGCATACGCAACCTCCAATCAGTTCGACTAATTCCAATAATTAATGAAACGAAATCCATGTGCATTACGAGTCATTAAAATTCAATAGGGGCAGCCATAAATTTCGAGCACATTTAATTTGAAAAGTGCGCGAGCAGCGTGCGACATAATTCACTTTACGCACAATTTTTAATGAAAATGTCAAAGGAAAACGAAAAAGTTTTTCCTGTGCTACCTCTGCCTCCCCCTCACTCTCCCCCTCCCTCCCCCGCTTCCAATTGCCATAACAATAGCTTCGCCATGCAGATGCGAAGAGGTCGAGACGCTGCTCTGAAGCAGCCTGCGCTGTTGCCGATGATAATGGCGACTGGTGGCAGCCAACGGAAGCGGAAGTAATGCCAAATAAGAAAATGACAAGGCAGAGGCAAAGGCAGAGAGAGAGAAAAAGAAACGAACGAGGCGACAACACATAATAATGCCATCATCAATGGCAAACAAGCAACGGAAAACGGGAATGGAAAACGGCAACCCAATCCGAACTTATCGACAATGGCGCAATCGATGGAGCAGGCAGGGAGTCGGGAGGGACAAATGATGGAAGATGCTTTAAATTAACAAGCAAATGCAAATAAGCCAAGGCGAAAGGAGGGAAAATAAATTAGATAAAGGCAAAAGGCAACAACGCAGAACAACGCACAGGGAACAACGCCGCGAGCCGCAGCACGCGCTCGAGGATTATAACAACAGGACAGCAGCAGCAGCAGCAACAGTAACAACAGCAGCAACAACAACAACAACAGCAACATCTATCTAGAGTAACAACAACAACAATGAGCTGGCAAAAGGACAACGCACCCTGCGGCCAAATGGAAATATCCTACATCGCACATCGCTCTCGTATTTCTTTTTTTGTATTTCTAAAGATTTTGCTGGTTCGTTAAATATGGCTAAAGCCATTTGGGGATATGCTCAAAGCTGAGGCCGAAACCAGGCAGGGAGGGAAGGGGCACAGGGCCAAATGTCAATAAGTTAAGTGGGCATGGTCACATTAAGCGACCGCCTCTGTGTGGGTGTGTGTGACTGGCATAGGCAAGAAGTTGCTCTCTCTCAACTTTCTTCTGCGAAATATGATTAAAACATATTTTCTTGGCGCTAGGCCTGATAAATGTGCAAAGTTTTTGCACAGAGCTGGCTTAAAGCTTCGTTTCGGTTTCCCTGCCAGATGCCGATATAAATCCAATTTAGTAGCTTGCCATAAAAGTGCCAGCGCTGCCAACTATTTGCATGATAAAAATCTTTCATCAAGTCAAGCGCCAAAACAACAATCTCAATCTCAGTCGCAGCATCCGCCGCTTCTCCCGATTTCTCTGCATAATTCGACGATTGCAGCGAGAAGCGGCGGCAGCGGCGGCTTTGGCCTTTGTGTGGTAAACACCTAAAGTAGTAAACTGGGATTTAAGCACACTCAACCATACACACACTCCCACACACACACACACACTCCCACACACACACAGCGCACTCACCTACGTGTCTATAAAAATTTTACGTCGTTCGCCTTCGCAAGGACAAAAACTTTTGCTTGCTCTGCTAAAGGCAATGGCGAGACAGCAGAAAGAAAGCAGAGAGAGAAAGAGAGAGAGAGAGAAAGAGAGAGAGAGAGAGAGAGAGAGAGGGGAACTACCTTATACAGGATATGCCTTTTATTGCTGTGCGAGCATGGGAAATTGTGATGCCTGAATACATACATAAATTCCCCGGTTATATTCGAAGTAAAACCCAATAGGGACATTATGTCCCCCCTGCCGAGCGCCGTGCCACTTCAGAATCTATAGAATATGTAAAATACTTTTCGAAAAGATTAAAATTTTTGCAATTTTAATACTGCTCGGGGAGGGGTAGCGCAAGGGGTAGCTAGGAAGTTGAAGTGCCTCGCAGGACACACACGTGAGCGGGTCGCTTGCCAGACAAAGTCGCTGGGCAAACAACGAAATTTAAAAGTTTTCCCCTCTCTCCCTCCCGCTCTCTCTCTATGTTTATAGAGCCGAAGATAGCTCCGCTTTTTGTGTCCATGTTTGCTCTGTAATTGTTTTTCCCAGAAACTTTCATAAGCAGCTGTGTTTATGTGAAAACTCTGCGAAGGAAATTCGTTTGCCCGGAAACGATGCGTTGCTCAGATTTGCATTTAATCGACTCTTTTATACGCATTTAATGAGCTTCATGTGGGCGAATCAAAAGGAAACTTCAAGTTGAAAATATGCCCAAATTTAATAGCATCAGAACTATGTGGATAGCAGGCAGAACAAGGCGTGGCAGAGCCCACAAGGTACAACCGAATTGATTAAGACATTTCTGTCTGTTCGAACACACAGATCTCTGCTATTATAGAAGCTTTAGACAGCAAATTTGGTATGCAGATTCCTATATATATCACATATAGATTTTTTATTTCAAATGTTGGCTGCAACGCCCACTGGATAGGCACAATTGTAATATCCCAATAATAAGCTACTTTTTCAAGTTGAAATTTTCTGCACCGGTATTTATATCGATATATTTATTTTAAACCTTTCTTTCAATTTTCAATTAGATAAAATAGAAAACACAAAAGTTATTCAAGTTTTTAGAAACTTCTGTCTGTTTGAACACATAGATCTCTGCTATTAGTATAGCTTTAGACACAAAATTTGATACGAAGGTTCCTACATTTCTATCGCATATTGACATAATATTTCCCAAATGCTGGGTGCCACCCCAACATGCTAAATTGAAATTTGAAATTATTAAGCAAAGTTTTCAAGTTAAAATTTTATAAATATATTATTTATATATATATTATATATATATAAACAGATATACATGATGTGTCCGAACCGAACTTTGTGGATATAAAATAAAATATATTATAAACTTATCATTATAATCTGAAAGAATAATAAAAACAAAATCTATTCAAGATATTAAGGTTGTATTTTAAGACTAATTTGAGGTTGATTTTGTAAGTTTCTCCACCAAATTCGCATTTTTTATACCCTTCGACCATTGAAAATGGTCAAAAAAGGGTATACTAACTTTGTGCAAAATGTATGTAACAGGCATAAGGAGGCGTGGCAGACCCCATAAAGTATATATATTCTTGCTCAGGATCACAAGCCGAGTCGATTGAGACATGTCCGTCTGTCTGTCCGTCTGTCCGTCCGTCCGTCTGTCCGTCTGTCCGTCTGTCCGTCTGTCCGTCTGTATGAGACAACAGATCTCAGCTATTAAAAAAGCTAGAGACACCAAATTTGGTATGGAGGTTCCTATCTATCATAGGCAGATCAAGTTTATATCAAATGTTTGATGCCACGCCCACCGCCCCCGCAAATCGGTTATTTGCGATTATTAAGCAATGTATTAAACTCATAACTTTCTGCTTTGGTATGTATAAAGCTAAATGCAATATGAACATATTCTCCAAATTACAATCCGATCGGACCAATAACACAGAAGTTATTCAAGTCAACGTTTTCAGTACAAATGTTCGGTACGGGCAGCAGCCGACGCGCTGCTTTGAGCAGTTGACGTCGACGTCGACGTTGCGTCGTGTCGCTTTACTCTTTACGCGCGTCGCTGTGTGAGTGCGAGCTAGTAAGCTATATATACTAGAAGTATTTGTGCAGAATTCTCTGTTTGAAATTATGAGTGTGGTTACACGTTTGTAACGAATTTAGAAAATTGGGAGAAGGGTATCTTACTGTCGGGCACCCGATTGTAGCCTTACCCACTTGTTTTGATTTGTGTCATTTACAAAAATGTTTTTTTCTGCTTTCTTCTTATGACATCTTTAAAAATAATTGAAATTTGTTAAAATCTTTCTTTTGTTCTCGATTTTCCTTTCTTCCCATTTTCCTTTTCTCTCAGTTTTCTTTAGAAACTGCTAGGAACTTTCTCTATTTCGATTTGCACGCGCCGCCTTAAATCATGCTTACCCTACTAAACTCATTGGTCACGCTGCCCAGGATGTCCACTCTCCCCCCTTCTGATTTCCGCTCCTCCCCCTATTTAATAACTTAGCCCGCAACGCGTTGTCCTGCGTTTTAAAGCCGCTTAGGTGGAGGAATCCGCTTCCGGCGTAGTTGGGTCCGCTTATTAAGCAACCCGCGCGCACCTTGAGACTTCCGTTGCCCCGAGACGGAATTGGTTGCCTAGAGCCAGCTAAGGTAGGTGGCCAAAAGAAGACGTTAGGACGGGCACAAACACACACACAAAGAAAATAGAAGCCCATTCCTGCTCCTGTCCTGGCATTTAAGATAAATGATCGCCTGCCAACAATGCACAAAGAAGAGTCACAAAAAGTTTGGTCACGTTTGTGCTATTTGGCGGCAGCGGAGGCATATGCTCCATGCTGGGTGGCTGGCTGGCTGGATGGGCTCTTATGAGCCCATAAGCAGGGTAGCCAGAGTGGGGGATGCTGCCTTCGTCTAGGTTGCATTTCCACCTTGCCGCAATTTTAATATGACGATGAGAATGGGTGGAGAGGGTGCAGAGGGGGCAGGAGTTTAAAATTCAAGACACATGCAGCAGCTTAAACGTTTTAGAAATCTATTTTTCAAATGCCAAAGCGGGCAGAGCAGTGGGCAGAGGGTTGGAGCTAGAGGAGGAGCTGGTGCAGGAGCTGGGAAGAATGTGTGAAACGTAGCTGGAGCAGTCACATGTGCACGCGCAAATTGCCAAACGTTGTGCGCATTTAATTGAAACGTCTGCAGAGCAGGAAGGAGCAGGAAGCAGGAGAGGCAGCGGGAGCAGGAGCGGGAGCAGCTGCTGGGTCACCCTGGGAGCAGGTGAAAGTGTTGGCAAGAATTTCACTAGTTTTATTTCTTCGATCAAAGCAAAAACGAGAGCAAGTAGACTGCAAACGAGAGAATAAACGTGTAGAGCAGCCGCAACTGCAACTGCAATCTGCCCGAGACAAGCTGCAGCCTGTCCAGCTCCTGCTGTGCCACCTTCAAGCGTGTACAGTGCACATAGAGGATTAACGTGTGTCGCACCACAGTCTGTTCCATCCACTGCCAATGCTGCAGCTTCTCCTGCAACTCCACATGGTTCTTATCCTGCAATTGTGCGTAAATCTCTGCCAGCAATGCGCGTGGCATGTGCGTATCGATGCTGTCAATCACAGCCACATTGCAGAGTGGACTCAACTGCCTGGCCAGCATCTCGCATGCCAGCTGCAAGTCCGTCTTCTTTAGCCGCTGCAAGCGATGCAGTAGCTGACGCACTGCGTGCTCCTGTGCCGGCGGCAACACACCCGCCATGTTGTCCAGCTCACGCAATGCCTTCTCATAGCTGCCCCGACACATGCACATGACCAGGCTATCCGCCAGACGACGCTGCTGTCCATGCGGTGCTTCACTTCTGGCCCAAACATGCTGCAGCTGATCCATGCTCCACAGCGTGTGTGTTCTGTGTGTGTGTGGCTCTGCCCCTGCTTGGGCCTGTGCCTGTTTCCTGCTCATGAGTGCTTTCTCCATTACCTACTGGGTTCGAGTACGGAAAAGCAGACGAAGCACACGAAATACCGTAAATCGAGCCACATATGGCGGCGGCATTACAAGTGCTCCGGCTCCAGCTCCAGCTCCGACTCCGCCAATTGAAATGGAAATCAAAGTGGGCGTTCATGAGTTAAACACTCCAGTTACGGCTACAGTTTCCAGCTGGCTCCAGCTGCCTCTCCCTGTGACAAAGTCGCCGCCAGCAGTGCAAGCACTTGTGGTTTACGACCTGGAGACGCCAGACGGGAGACGACCCACTCGCATCTCACTCCTGGCAGGCGCTATAAAATGGCGCAGCATTTCCGCTCAAAAATTTATTATTCTCATCTAGATGAGTTCATTATTTCGTCCCCGTCTATGTTGAGGGTATTCCCCTTTTGAAATGTCGAATGCGAAAACAATTTAATTTTATTGTTTTTCACATAAATTCTTCTGCCTTTGCCATCCGCCATTCCGGCGGAATTATGCATTGTTCTTTATATGTTTTCTTCTTTTTCCAAAATGAAAACTGAGACTTCTCGCACACATATGGGACCTCACCGTGCTCTCTCTCTCTCTCTCGCTCTTTCTCTCTCTCTCTCCCAGGCACAGTGCTGGCCATATAATTGAGTCACGTTTGGGCCGGGATTACGGGCACGGCGCTTCTTGTGTAAAATATTCAGATTTATGCCGCGATGTCGATTCATAGAGGGATAGCCCCATACGATACCATATTCCATATACCATATACAATATAAACAAATTGCCGTTGCAAGTTGCGTGTTGTGATTTATGAAAGAGATACGAGCATTAGGAAAATATGCAGGGATGTGGGGACGGTATTATGAGTTAAAGCTTGGAGACCCTCCCTCAAAAAACTGAGAAACTATGCGTACACGTTGCGTTTTCTCCAGAGTTTGAAATACATGAAAGTTGTAGTTTGTTTTTTTTTTTTTTTTAAATATGACATTTAAATTTATATAATATTTATAACTAGATTTGAAATCATCTCATCAGTTTAGTTAGTAATTTCTATGGCTTTTGTGTTCATTTCTTTAAATACCTATCAAAGCAGAGTCTAGTCTACTGTCTGTTTGAAAACACTGATCTCAGTTATTGTAAAGACTATATACATCAAATTTTATATCCTGGATTTTAGAATTAATTTCATTTGTTGGGTTCCTTGCCCAGCGCCCATGCAAATAGCTTATTATTTATTTATGAAGAAAAGTAATTAAGTCAATACTTTTGGTTTTGATAAACACATATATTATATGCACATATCTGTTAAATTATAAATTGATCTAATCATTAACACACAGGTTATGTTTCCCATAGTTCCAAACGGAGTTATTTTCGAGGCTTACGATTTTAATCTCGAGTCATCAGAGAAAATAGTGCAGTATTTTTGGTTGAGAATTTTGTGGGATTTTAAGATTTAGAGAAGAGTTTCAGACTTCTGACAGCCTCGACTCGTTATTTAATTCAATCATAAATTGTTTGGACAAAGGTAGTATTACAGTCCAAATATTTGAATGGAATAACATTAAGTAATATACTGTGAAAACACAAAAATATTCCCCCTTTTTAGATACATACGTAGTCGACAATCATAACATTTTTATTTGGAAAGCGCACTCAATATGTTCTATGTAACATATGTAGATTTACAATATTTTCCCTTGTATTTTCCTTGTAAAAATATTCAATATTCAATAAAAACAATTAAAAGTTCCCTTTTTTATACTTTTTTCAAATTCTTGATTATGCCAATGGACTGAGCAATCATAATATTGAAATGAAACCAGTTAACATGTGATTTCTGATTGAATATGCACACAACTTGCTGTTGCTCTTATTATTATGGTATAGCTCCGCTTGCCACTATTCCCCAAGGATCGTTCCCATTGATCCCATACATAATGCATGGACACATTCGCAGAAATGTATTATATTATATCACAGCACCCGTTAAGACCGCAAATAAACCAATTTCGAACGTTGTTATTAAAGCAATATGCAACACGCTCTCAGGCTTTCTCTCTCTCTCTCTCTATCATTGGGGGTACGTGTTTATAATGCCAATAACCCGGCAACCTTGCACGTAACACCCTGCCCAATCTACCTCCCCCCCGCTTGTTTCGTCAATAAACAGAAACTAATACATGACAGAGGAGAGACAGGAATCAAAATTCGTGTTGGCATCCAGGTTCAATGTACATCTTTGGCAGGAGTAGGAGTAAAAGGAGGAGGAGGCACAGGCAAACGAAATTAAATTTATCTGTATCAGTTCCTGCCGGGCAGAGTCAGAGTCAGCTTGACAGGGACCTAGTCCTGTGCCTGTGCCACAGCTGGAGGAACACATGTTCCGACAAATTCATCTGCCATGTCACAATGCGCAACGGTATGCAGAAATTCTGGCAAAGGGGGTTGGGAGTCAACTACATGGGAGGGAGACTGCTAGAGTTATCGACATGGATATGGATATGGGCTACGAGCAGGGAGGGATATGTTTGGGGGAGGGATGACTGAATGTAGTTTTGCCAGCCAGCCTGCAGTCTGCACGTGACAAGACTCAACGAAAAGTGAAACTTGCTCTGCAAATATTTTTCAGGCAAACAATTTTCCAGGAACGCAGCCGGGGACGAACTTTAAGCGTACACTTCTCCCTTGCCCGGGCAGGATTTGCTCCCTCCTCCCGCATGGAAAGCCGTAAGTGTCATTAATCAAATGGCGCCCAATAATTTTGCCAGCGCGTCAGCGGCTGCCAACCCTTCTGCCTATCCTTCCGCTCCCCGCTTCGACTTATCCTTCATACTTTCGCTCAACTCTTTCGGCTTGTTAGGCAGCCATTTTTATACCCGATAACCGATGGAGTAGAGGGGTATTATCATTTCGTGGCAATCGAAAATATAAAAGAAGGAAGGAGGCATCCAAAGTGTCTAATATATTCGGTATAATTCTCAAAAGACAAAGGTAACAGCTGGTCTGCCTGTCCCTCTCTCTCTCTCTCAATCCGTTTGTATGATCAGGTTGATCTCAGAAATTACAACAGCTAGTGTAATGAAATTTGGTGACAATATGTCTTATAGCTGTACGCAGATCAAGTGTGCTTTGGAATTCAGACACAACCTCTTTCGCCCACATAAATCGAAAATATCAAATTACAAGCAGAGTCTTAAGACTAAAATGTTCAAACAAATAATACCTAACAATTTTATTACCAGCGGATAGTAAACTAAAAAGTTATTGGAATATATACTTCACAAAAAATATTGATTTATATTTATTGGGTATATAATAGTCGAGTAAACTCAATTGTTGCTCTCGATACTTGTTGAAATATGAACTTTTTGGAGCTGCGCTGACGAATGCCGACAGTCATTAATAAATTAGGGGTTAAAACGCCATAACGGCGGGTTAAGGAGTGGGGGCGGAACGGAGTGGGAGTGGCATCTAGGAAAAGTTGTTTATTTAATTGAAAGTGAAACGAGAGCGAAAGCGGATTGCCTCAACTCAATTAAACCTTGTGGAAACCTTTGATTTTACGATCTACGCACTTGCTGTCAGTTTTGTTTGCTTAACTTTAGTTTAGTTTCATTCGTTCATTCAATCATTAATTTTCTCCCTCATAATTTCTAGTATTAGCTTAAGTAAAATGGATCCTAAAATTCTGGAAACGTGGTACAAGGGCAAATGCCATGCACCCGGCATCGTTGAGGAGCAGAGCGAGGGCCCGGAGGAGTACGAGACCCTGAGTGTAGAGAGCGAAGATGAAGTCGATCTGGACTTGGTCTACGATGAGCTGGAGTCGATAAAGCGACATCTCCAAGAGATGCGTGCCTTTCTGGTACATACCCCACCAGATCCCTGCTACCTGAGCACCGAGGTGCCCAAGAAGACCTTCCTCTCGCCAAAGCAAGAGATGCTGCATCAACTGCGTCACAGCAATTGCGTGCTACGCTGCCAGATGGATAGCCTGGTGCAGCGTCTGATGGAAACGCGGCACGAGCTGAAGTCACTGGAGGCACTGCGTTGCCAGCTCCGCAGTCGCATCAATGCGATGGCCACGCAGCTGATGACATTCGCGGCCTTCAAGAAGGATGCCATACACAAGTTCGAGCTGTGCATCGAACGCGATGAGCAGATCAAGGCCAGCAAGGTGCACGAACGGGACTTCGGCTACAATGTGCAGCGCGTGGTGCAGCACAATGAGTCACAGATCAACTACCTTGCCCCACTGCGCTGTCATCGCAGGTTCAGCAATACGATGGCCATGGAGCTGCTCTTCATGCGTCTCTATCTGCAGTCGATCTTCAGTCGCATGTTGAACAACCTGAACAAGTGCAACCGGCGTGTGGTGCTGTGAGTATATATATAGAGTAACCCCGTTCTGGGATACCCTGCAATTTCTAATTTCTACACCTTTTTTTCTCTCAGTGCACAATATCGCTGCCTGGCACCAAGTGTGGCCGAAACACATCCCTGGCCATGGCGTATATAGAGCAAACTGGGGAAATCGGTTTAAATGTTTTATTCTCCCCCCTCTCCCCTTCTCTAAATGCTTTGCGAAATGTAGCTCAATTAAGATTATTGGACACCCGGGCGGCCTTTTATGGCACTTTTGTGGCCCCCCTCGCAATAATTATAAAATTTTAACTTTGCTCACAAATTGCCTCAGATTAATGACGTGCGCTTTTATTTCAGCGCATTAAAGTTACAATATCATAGCCGCCCTGCCCTCCCTGTCTCCTTTCTCCCATCTTCCCGCCTCTTTCTAATCCGACTTTGGATGCCACACAAATGCACACATTCCCACCAGGATAAGAAGCTACAGCTAAATACGAAATGGCATCCGATAAAAACAAAAGCAGATTTGTCTCTCTCTTTCGCCCACACGAAAAACAACAAAAAAAAATACCCTGAAAAAGGCGAGGGGAAAAGCAGACGGGGCAGGGAGCTCCTGACACGGAGCTGACAGCCCCCGGAGCTAAGCATCAGCCAAAGGCAACGGCATAGACTCCGCATCCAGTTGGAGCCTTTTGCGAAATGCGTAAAAACTCAATTGCTGCGCATTGGCAGCCAAACAAACTACTCCATGTGGATTGGGATCGAGCTGAGGGATGCCTCCCCTCCCCTTAGCCATAGACCGACCCTGTGTTCCTGGGGCCAGAGCTGCTACTACATAGTACATGGGTTAAATGCGCCTCAGTCGTTGTGTTAAGTGAGATAGCGGCAAAACGGAAAACGGCAAAAACGAATTTATTGGAGTCATGTGCTGATAAGCGTTCTCCTCAATGCCATCCCAAATTACAATGTTACACGGTAACCTCGACAAAAAGTGGCATAACGAATTGGGAATGCTCTATGGGGCAGGGTCACTGGGTGGTATATCGTTTGGGATGAATCTTCACATTTGACTGAAATCTGTTGAAAATGTATGGCATAAAAAAAGATTCTTAAATATTCATGTAAAATATAGCAATATTTATATTAATGAACCGATCGAATTATCAGGTTTAAAGATGTACACGTGTATATACTCGTATTATGCATTTCTTCGCAATCAGATTTTAAGTAGTTATTAAATAACTTTTTTTAAATCATTGATATTTGCTTACCCATTTGTTTAATATTAAATAATATTTTGAGTTTTATCTTAAATTTATCCACCCAGTTTTCTTAAGTGTTGAACAAGTTTGGTAAATATATCACAAAATATATATAGTATGTAAAAGATATGTCTCCATATTAAAGTACTTTTAAAGAATATAAAATATACATAAATATATAAATTATTATTTTTTATTAAACAACATTTTAATATAATTTGATGCTTTGAGCCGAGTTAGTAAATTCAAGTTAAATAAATATGGAGGATTTATAACATTTTCAGTATAATTTTGAAAAAGCACACAATTTTCTTTAGATTAAGAAAAAGGAGGATATATTTCAAGCTATGCTATATTTTATTTGTCTATATAGTAATAAAAGGGAAAGATTTATGCATTAAAGAAGAGAAGATGGAGAGATGATGAAGATGGAGTTATTAAATGCATATATTTTTCCAAGCAAAAAGATTTAAGTCAGTTAAGAAAATTTAAGTTTAACTATTATAGACACTTTATTCAATAAGTTTTATATTGTTTTATGATACTCCATTATTATATTATATCTAATCATCATCATCATCATTATCCAAAAAACTACAATATTAAACATAGCTACCTAATTCCACATTCCAAATAGAGTCTAAAAAGTGCAGATTCCTTTGGATACCCAGTGTAAAAGTAGGGTATTGCGTAAGCGCGATAGACATAGCGAGATACAGGGAAACAAACACATCAGACAACATGGCTGAACAACACAGGAAACGCATTAGATACTTTTCGGTTGGGTACGCTGTGGCTCGTGGTTCGTGGTTCGCCGGCACGTTCTGTCCTCGACTGGGCCTGGTTGGGTCTGGGCTGGTCTGGCCTGGCCTGGTCAGCTGGCTGCGACAGACGTTGGTTGTGTGATAAAAATCTGCGTAAAATGATGCGGCAATTTGATGAGCAACTAACTTCGGGCAATTAGTTTGGTAAAATTGGAGTTGGCATTGGAAATGGAGATGGTCGATGGAGATGGCCGATGGAGATGGAGATAGAGTTGTAGCTGAAGTTGTCGTGCGTGTTCCGTTGTTCATAGAGTTGGGGGAGAGTGTAAACGGAAATGGAATTGCAATTGGGTAATACTTATGTCATTTAGTGCTAATGTGTTTAGCAACTGTTTGATGTTTGGCTGATTTATTATACTGGGATATAGATGGTTAGTTTTGTGAGGTACACAAAGTGAGGTTACGTTATAAGCAGCAACCCCTTATGAGCATTTTCTTATGACAGTGGCAAACTGCTTCTTCATCTTCAACATGGCATCTTTGCCTCGAGCTGTTTCTGTTTAGCAGCAATCTCAAAGATACATTCGAGTGCTTAAGTTTGCTCTGTACTTGTGTGTGCCCACCGCAAAAGTACAAATAATTTCCATTTGGCCAAAGACGACGACGACGCCAACATTTGCATTTTTTCTCTCTCCCTCACTCCCTCTCTCTCTCTCTCTCGCTCTCCCTGCTGTGCCTCCAAATAGACCGCATAGGCAAACATGCCCGCAAGGCGGCAGCGCAGCTGTGGAACTTCAGCGCGAGAGTGAAGTTGTATTTGTACAGCCCTGCAAGAGGGAGAAAGAGAGGGAGAGAGAGAGAGACTGAAGAGAAAGATATGTCTACTTATAAATAGTACTTTGTCGACTGGGCAAACGATACGGCACAAGTTGTAGATAAATATGCCATAGATTGCGTAACTAGTTCTGCGTATACAAAAAAAAAATAAATGTTTTCCTCTCGTATCTATTTTTCTGCTACTCAGTGTACTATTTGTGATATTCCTCAGACACACACGCACCTTTTGTGCCTCCCCTGGACTGCGTATCTTCGAGGGCGCCGTGGCTTAGTTGGTTAAAGCGCCTGTCTAGTAAACAGGAGATCGTGAGTTCGAATCTCGCCGGGGCCTACTGCAGCACCCACTTCCGGTGTGTTTAGCTGATGATTTTTTTACTAAATATTTTCCAATTACAGCAGGGCTATTTCTCGCACACACACACAGTGCGCAACAACAGTAATTTGCACCTTCTGCTGCCATTTGCCTTTTCAATTGTTGTTTCCTCTTCCGCTAACGCTGCCATTGCTGCTGCTTTTCCAACTGTTCTTGCTGCTGCCGCTGCTGCTGCTGCACGCCATGTGACGCGCTTGTCATTAACATGTTTCAATTGCCGCAATAATTGTTTCAATAATCGTTAAATTCTGGAAAATTGCAAACAACCATGAAGTGTTTTCTCTTGCTCACTGGGAAACCAAAACAAAAAGTTTTGCGTGCTGAAAAAAAGCTTCGGTTGGAAAAGCTTTTCAGTTTCTTTTTATAGCGTTTTTTTTCTCAGTCATCTATCGCTGTGAGAATTGATAAGCATAGCTAAATATATTAAAATTATCAATATTATAAATCTGTTAAAAATTATTAGCAGCAATTAAAGCAGGCATGACTACAATATACTCTTTAAATTTATTAATATTAATTTATAGCTTATGTAATTTTATATTTTATATAGTAGTCGAAATGGAAGGCAAGACCAGCATAACTAATAAAAAACCAAAACTTTGAAGAAAAATTAAGCATTATTTTTTTAATATTTATATTGTATATGTACATTACAGTAAAATTAAAGTATAAATAATAATATTATTAATTAATTAATAATATATTAATAATATTAGTATTAGAAAAACAAACCTTTTTTTTTACTATTTACTATTTTCTCTCTTCCTTTATAAAAGCTTTAACCTATACATTTGTTTTCATTAATTTAACAGATTCATTATGTAAGATGTATTATATTATTATTATATAGTTCTTACATCTATAGACGATTTTTCTGCTTCACAGTGAAGAGAGAAAATAGTAAATTTTGAATGAAGAAAAAGCCTTTTTACATTCCTTCTCTTTATTCAATTTGATTAAGTGGCTAATAAAATAATAAATCTAAAATCTGTTTTAAACTATAAGTTTCCTGCATACCCGACCACCGTATAGTCTTTAAATTAATAAAAATTAAACTATAAACTATATAATTCAGAAAAGTCAAGATCAGCTAATAAATTTTTTAAAATCCTAAGAAAAAACAAGTGGGTAAGGCTACAATCGGGTGCCCGACAGTAAGATACCCTTCTCCCAATTTTCTAAATTCGTTACAAACGTGTAACCACACTCATAATTTCAAACAGAGAATTCTGCACAAATACTTCTAGTATATATAGCTTACTAGCTCGCACTCACACAGCGACGCGCGTAAAGAGTAAAGCGACACGACGCAACGTCGACGTCGACGTCAACTGCTCAAAGCAGCGCGTCGGCTGCTGCCCGTACCGAACATTTGTACTGAAAACGTTGACTTGAATAACTTCTGTGTTATTGGTCCGATCGGATTGTAATTTGGAGAATATGTTCATATTGCATTTAGCTTTATACATACCAAAGCAGAAAGTTATGAGTTTAATACATTGCTTAATAATCGCAAATAACCGATTTGCGGGGGCGGTGGGCGTGGCATCAAACATTTGATATAAACTTGATCTGCCTATGATAGATAGGAACCTCCATACCAAATTTGGTGTCTCTAGCTTTTTTAATAGCTGAGATCTGTTGTCTCATACAGACGGACAGACGGACAGACGGACAGACGGACAGACGGACGGACGGACAGACGGACAGACAGACGGACATGTCTCAATCGACTCGGCTTGTGATCCTGAGCAAGAATATATATACTTTATGGGGTCTGCCACGCCTCCTTATGCCTGTTACATACATTTTGCACAAAGTTAGTATACCCTTTTTTGACCATTTTCAATGGTCGAAGGGTATAATAAGCATTACACAGTACAATCACAAATTATTAAAAACTTTGTTGCTCTTACCTTATTTACCTTATTTTTCTAAACTTAAAAGTCAAGGCACTCTATTATCACTACACTATCTGTTTTGAAAAACAACTGCACAAACAATAATTATACAAATGGACTTCTTGGGTAGCTGCTACCTACACATTTACCTGTGCTATAAATATCAACGATTCTACCTAGAATTTCTCTCAAATTGACTATTTTCGCAGCGTCGAATACAACGGCGCCGTGGCTTAGTTGGTTAAAGCGCCTGTCTAGTAAACAGGAGATCGTGAGTTCGAATCTCGCCGGGGCCTACAAAGTTAAGGGGAGAAGAGATGTGTGTAAATCTCCCTTTTTTTATTTTTCACTAAAACTTCATATATTTTCTAAATGCTAATACAACTTTTGGAGCAAGCCTTAACTAGAATAAACATAACATAAGTTAAGAAAAAACGATTATACAACTGGTTGCTGCAGTGGCTAGACAGGGTGCTTTTGCTGGAGCTTTCGAAGCTCACACAAAGCTCGCACAGCTTTCATTCTCTCGCTCTCTCACTCTCTTAGTGTGTGGTTAGTCCTGATAGACCAAATACAAGACGACAATCATGAAATACGTGGGTCGCTCGTAAACTAACTGAGTGAAGTTGTCCCGCTTCTTGTCCATCAGATGGCACATGCTCTGGTAGATACCCTGGTTCTGTTTCTCGACAATCGAGAGCAGGCAGACGATGCGATGCCTGGGGAGGGAGGAGGAGTAACGAGGTCAGTTGGGCCACGATTATGTTTCCCTCACTCACCTTTTGTGGTTTAGCTTCTTGACCCGATCCCGTATCTCTGCTGCCAGACCCTCGGCCAGGCTGAGCGCCCGCCACGAGTCGTAATTGCGACTGAAACGATCCCAAAGCAGACGCTCCTCGATGCAATCTTCGATGATTTTCAGCGCACGTTCCATATTGAAATTGGTGTGAAAGAATTTCCAATCATTTTTCGGTTTCTCCTTGACCTCACCGCCCTCACCGCCGCCCGCAGTGCCATCGCCAGCATCGCCTCCATTTTGCAGAGCACGCCTGCGGCTCAGCATGGACTCCGAGAGTAGAGCATTCATGCGATTCGTCGTCCGCACCGACGCAGTGATGCTGCAAGTGAAAGGGAAAGTTGAGACCGGATTAATACGTTGCCATTGATGCTGTTATCGCTGATTGTGGGCGAGGGGAATACCGCGTCTTCATGGCTGTCCAGGTGGACGCCGCCAGTGCTCCAGACATGGTTTGTGGGCAACAATGCTGCAACTGGAACAGGAGCCGGCAAAAGGAAAACAAATTCCTTGCACTGCTTGCGGCGCACTGAAAGCGCCACAGCGACAGCGACGTCAACAACAATGACGACGACATCGTCGGCAACGACACGAGCTCACTCCACCTCCTCCCACTCCCAGCCAGTTGGCATCCACATATCATCAGCAGAGACAGAGGGGCAAAGTGACAGAGGGGCAGAGGGGCCACCTTTGTTGGTTTTTGAGCCTCGCTTTGGCCTTCCGCTCGCGTGTCGCTTATCATCAGCCCCAAAGGCAGCGCGCTCCAATTGCACCACCTGGAGACGTGGGTGTCATCGCCAGGTGGGCTAGTGTTGGCATATGGACGCGCCTCTGCTCTTGGGCCAAATTACTTCGAGCTGCAGCGATGACACGCGAAGCCTTTCGAGTTTATGACTTTTGATCGGTTACCCTGTGACACCTGCGGCAGGACGAACCCCGAGGCATCGCCATTGTGCGGTTTACAGCCAAAGTTCAAGTACTTTGATTGCATTTACGACACTTTATGGAACTCTATTTCAGCACACACCCCCTAGAAGGGGAAATCCAAGTTAGAATAGATTCATATAGTACACAATACACTCGATGAGGCACAGGCAGCGTATGCGAACTTCGTGTTGCTCCGTAACTGATATTCAGCTACGTTTGTAGCTCTATATATATGTTTGTATATGTGTTCATATATAGACATAAGTTATTTACTTAGTTCCTATATTCGAGAACTTATTAAATTGATATCCCCGCAGAGTCACGTGCTACGGGGTAGGGGGTTAGAAATCGCTCAATTCTACCTCCATATGACCAGGCAAAGTTCTCTAATTGTGTTGAGGTAGTGCATGGAATGCATGTCAGCGTTGCGTGCGACTGACTGACTACAGCGCTGGGTAGCGAAATAGAAACGGTTAAATGATGTTGTTGAAATGATTGTGGTAAGTTCAATGCTATATTTATAGTAATTTCTATAATGAAATTGAGGAATATATATTATAAAAGCTTTATTTCTGATTATTTTTTTAATTTAATGCGTAAAAATATATAAATATAATTTAAAATTGTATTCATAACTTCTTTTTTTCTTTTCATAATTAATGTAAAAATGTTAAATATAAATATATGTTAAAAATTGTATTCATAATTTCTTTTCTTAATTAATTAATGTATAAAACATAAATATATAAAAGTTATATTAATGATAGATGAATGTATAAAAGAAATTCTATAAAAGCTTTATAAATTATTTTCTTTTCAAATTAATGAATACATAAAATAAAATACATATTATATAATATAATGAAATTAATGAATCTATATATATATACGTTAAAATGTTAATTGTTTCGAAATTTCGTGTTCTGCATTTGCCTTGCATATTTTCAGGCTGAAAGCCAAACTACCACGTTCACTAGAATTATTTCTTGAATTTCTGCGATATTTTTAAACATTTCTTATCAAATTTACATAAATCTTTTTTGATGCTGATTAGTATTATAAATTATTTTGTTTGCCTTAAAAGTCCACAGCAAATCCACATTTTCCAAATTACAATTTAATAATGAAATACATTATTTTGTAAACATGTTAAAGTCCCTGAAAACTGGAGAATTATACGGGCGGACAAAAGGACACACGACTATATTGAAATTAATTTGGAATATATGTACGTATAAACTTAAGGAGATCGGAGCTGACTGCTTCTGCCTGTTATATACATTTTCGAAGCTTAAACTACTTTCTTCTCTAGTAAAGGTATCAGGTATAATACATATTTTTATTTTCATTACATTATTTATAATAAATGGTAAAAATTAAATTATTAAATAATATTAATTGGAATATTATTATATTTATTTTATTATATTATAACTATTGTTATTATTATTATTTGATATTCTATTTATGTTTTCAAAACGAAGAATTATTCGTGACATAAGTGTTGTATTTCCAGATAAAGCTCTATATACGCTTTAAAATAATTTTTAAAATTACTTTATAACTTTCACAATTTTATTGTAACTTTAAATGATTGAAAACTATTTATATAATGTTTTTTAATTACTTCATAACTCATTTATTTTTAAACAATCACTTCAATCACTTCCGACACAGTTCTGTCTTTAAGCTGCACCTTCTTGATGAGCTAAGTAATTTTTCGAGTTTTAATAGTTTCAGGTAGCAAAAGCAAATGGGGATAGTGCCTTATCAGTTTAATTGCCTTCGTGGGGGGTGCTGCTGTAAATATTTTACGGCAGCCACAATAAAAGTTGCCAGGATCAAGCGAGTCGAACTCCGCATAGATACAGGGTGTACATGTGTGCGACGGCAGCAATAACTGGTTAGAAGTTTAACCGTTATGGCCGCCACTGGCAGTTACCTGGTTACTAATTGCCAGGCACAAAACTTTACGACACGTGAATATGTGCCAAAATTAAGTAGAGTCAATGGCGACGTCGACGGCGACGGCGACGGCGATGGCGACGGCGATGGCGACGGCGTTGCCAGCAACAAATTAAGCAATTTATAGGTGGCGACACCCGCAACAAATACGAGCACGCGGCGCTGTTGCTCTTCTATTTGCCCCACCCCTCCGACACGAGAACAAAGCAAAGCGAAAGCACAAAGAAAACAAAGTGGAGAGAAGAAGCAGGCACACACGCCTCAAGCCTCTCGCTTTAACTTACGCTTGCATGCGACTCATGTGCTGCCTGAAAGTATGCTACGCCTGGCAAGAAAAGAGTTAACCCTTAGACGGCTGCGCGCAGCTCACAAATAATATAGGTTATGTTTTCCTTTTTCCTTTTTATTTTGGAAACAAACTGCACGTGCACGCGGCCCGAATGGAACTGGCTCTGAGCTTGCAAACATAAAAGCGCAAAACTATCGGCGCGCAATGCCCGAAAAATGAAAACACACATAGAAAAGCAGAGAGAGAGAGAGAGTGGGTAGAAGAGGAAGCACCTCTAACGGTATTGCCCACCCACCCCCCTCCCTCACATTGGGCTACCCCGTTTGAGCTACGATTACAGTGGCATGTCTGAGCTCATCTGGAAGTTTTCTATTGGCAGTACTAAGTATACATATGACAGGCATATCAAAGTGTATACAGCTCTCTGTGTGTGTATTCTAAATTCTATTTATTTTGAGTAATTTAGTTTATATTTGACAGACGTGCATGTCAGACCCAACACACTTAGATAGAGAGAGTGAGGGAGTGAGGGAGAGCGAGAGCGCAGGCAATTAAAAACTTAGGTTACAAACTGTCGACACGGCTGCATGCGAACTACTTACGCCAACAGCTGCCTAAGTGTGTGTGTGTGCGAACAACTCTGAGCATGACTGTGTTTGAACGTTTGAACACTGCACACCAGAATAATAGGTACACTTGTGCCAATTAATTTGTGATATACAAAAATTGTGTTCTTATGTTAAAACAAAATATTTTTAAGAATTTATATCTTTCTTAAATTAAACAAATGTAATCACACTTTAAATAAATTATATGTGTTTATTTTATTTTACATAATGTATTTCATAAATACAACTATAATATCTTTTTTTACTATAGTGTACATACATATATATGAACAATATACACCAACTTAAAATATGAAGAGTTATTTTGAGGTGCGGCTAATGGTTTTTTACCTGGATCAATTTTTTAAGCCATCGTTTTTTCACTCTCTCAATATAACATATAATATAAGTACTAAAGCAAATTTAGCGTTTAGAAGTTCTCTACAACCAACCAACCTATTTCACTGGCCCTGACTGTATGTAGGTAAATGAATATGTGTGTGTGTGTGTGCGGCACTTGGCTTGCGTGCCAAATTCGCGTTGAACATGTCCACTTAAGAATCGCATTTAAAAATCCACAGAAATCGGAACTGCGCACGTGAGAACCGTTTAGGCTTTGTTAGACCCAATTTTGCTTTGGGCCAAGTGCCATTTCGTCACATTGTAACTAATAAATATATGAACACACAGTGGCTCTAATCAAATTTCGTGCAAGCATACGCAATTTTTTGACTGTCTTCTTTATAACTTATAAAGCAAATTTAGACTTTGCCTAAATTGATGAATAATTATTAAAATTTAGAAAAACAATAATATAAATTTATAACGCCCAGAAATGTTCAATAAAGCGTTGTTTTATTTATTAATTAATTATTGTTACGTGGGACATGACTGCTAATATTATTCTAATATTATTGTATTATTATCGTTATTAGGTTATTCCTAATAAAACAAAAAGAACAGTAGATTTGGTTTTGACTTCAGCCAATATTTTCCTAGGCTGCAGAAGGGTCCGATTTCGATTAAATTTTAACAGCACATTAGGGAGGGGATGACTCAAAAAGTTGATAGTAAACATTAGAAAAAACTAAGTATAAGACTTCGTAAATAAAAAAAAATGATTAATAACACTATTTACTTTGCATGCACTCGTTTTTGATTCATTTAATTAGACCAAAGTATTAAAATTACTATATGATGATTCAATGCATTAAGTTCATAACTCCCTTATCATGTATGTATATTTTCTCTGTTGTTGTATTATTATTGTAGTATTAAAACTGAACATATTGATGTTGGTTGTTGGAAAAGGAAGTAGCCAAGATGCTGGCGCACACAAAGCACACACCCTGAAACACGAAAGAAATAAAAACCGAAAGTTGACTCAGTCTTGTGAGTAACGCCAAGAAAAGATTCTAAGCACTTACCTCGACACTCAAAAGAGTGTAGCTAAAGATCCCCAAGCCCTTCAAAAATTTCTCTGCAACATGTAACCATTCCCCTAGACAGCCATTCTGGTATAATGTGTGATGTTGGTCAGGCGTATAGCAGCTCTCTGGAATTCGCATTTGGGACTTGGTGTAATCGGCGGGCCCATTAAGACCGCAGCATTTGTACTAGGAATATAATAGATAAGAAAAATCAATAATAGAAAGAAAGAACATTATAAAATAACATGCACTCACATGATGCTGCAGGGGCTCAAGTGCACCCTCTTTCCATAATTCGGTGACAAATCTCACTAAATCAGATGAGCTAACAGAATGACAGTAAAAAATCATGACACAGGTTAATATAGCAAGGATTGCCATAATGCCTGCGTACTGCCGAAAGAAGAACTTAGCATTAGTAAATCAATAGCTCAATCTAGATTTAAGATATACTCACCACCCAAGTTAGCCATTTGATCTTCCTGATAACGCCGCAGCAGCCAATCATGGAAGTCAAGAGGCCGAGCGATCCGATTGTTACGACGAAAGCAACTCTGGGTCGGTTTTTAGGCATGGCCCCAGTAATGCCCACAAGACAGAACACAATAAGTCCAATGCATAGTATCTGGAAGTTAATCGTGAATCGTGAGTATATACTGTGCAATGGGATAGTTTTGGAAGGTATCTGTACTCACCGTGGAGAGTGTATTGAACAGGATTAATATAAACTTGCTCACTTTCGTTGCAAATCCCATTTTAATCTGTTTTATGCGATTTATATACGTACTGAAATATGATAGAAAGGCAAACCGTAACAACTCTAGGCTTGTGAGGCTGCGTACCCTTCGACGATGCAAAATGTTCTGACTCCGGCCCTGCCAGTTGCTCTCTTTTATTATATTATTATGGCATTGAAATATTGAACTGAATGAAAATATACTGTGTATGACTCAGAATCATATTTTGTTCTTGTGCTTTGCGGAGTTATCGAACTTGCAAAATCCCTATTGGTTTTCTTATCAGCATCCACATTATTTCAGAATAGGGGAAATAAATAAATAAATGCCCGACAGTAAAATACCCTTCGTCCAATTTCCCAAATTCGTTACAAACATTTATACCAAAGCAGAATGTTACGATCTTAATACTTTTCTAAATAAACGCAAATTACCGTTTGCATAGGCGGTAGGCGTGGCATCACAAATTTCAAATAAACTTTAGATGCTTAAGGTACAGACAGACTTTTCTGCCAAATTTAGTGTCTCTAGCTTTTATGATTGCCGAGATCTATGCGTTCATACGAACGAACAGACAACTATTATTTTATGTATAGATTAAGAAGGAACATATAACATATAAAGCTTAACTCTCAATAGCATTCGTTTCTTATATTTATTTAAATGCTTACATTAATTAATTTACTTAAATTGAAATTAACTATACATATTCTTGCGAATATCTTGTACTATATGATTAGATTTCAGTATAAGGGGAACGAAGTCGCTCGTTGTGGAAGGTAATGGCCAAGATGCAGGCACATGCGAAGGATACGGCCTAAAGCAAAAAAATGAATCGAAAGTTAACTTAGTCTGGTGTGGAAAGCGGGAAGAGAACTTTCGCACTTACCTCGACGCCAATCATAATGTAACTCCATACCAAGAGCGTCCCGATATTACTAGTCCATAGACCGGGAATTGGTAGCTTGGCCTGGCTGTAATCTGTAGCTTGCACGATGTCCAAGATGTTGCTGCCATTCTTCGGAGCTTCCCCAAGTTTGTTAAATATTTCTGGTAGTTTGGTGCGCTTGAGATAGCAAAAGGTCAACACACAGGTCAAGATAAGAAGGATTCCCATTATGATTGCGAACTGGAGAGAGAAGAGCACAGAGTTTTTTATATGTATCAGCAGGTATACGGTACTCACCGTCCACATAACGCATTTGCTTTTCTTAATGACCCCACAACAACCTAAGAATGATATGAGAAATACGATCGATCCGATCACAATGAAGAGAACAATACAGGGTCGCACATCAATATGGATTGCAGTATGTCCCAGTGTCATACAACTGGCAACAATCAATCCAATGGCGATTATCTGCAAGTTGAAGAGGACTTAGGGAACTTTGAAGCTGACTAAGTGCATTTCCTTTCCGTACTCACCCCGGAAATGCCGTTGAACAGAATCATTAGAAACTTGATCGATGAGTCCATTTTAATCTTCTATATTATATTATATGCACGTTCTGAGAATTCCAATAAGCAACGTATCGTACTATATGAAACAAGTGCAAACCATTATAATTTCTGCCTTGTGCGGGTACGTTCACTTTGACGATTTAAAAGTTTCTGACCTCTCGACCTACGATCACGTTATTTTTAAATACTCAACTCTAAATGCGTTAAAAGATGCTGGGGGAATTGAAATATAAATATCGCTAATTTTGTTTGTATGACTAAGTATGACGACTACATGTATCGATCATTCAGAAAGCATATTAGCTTTATATTTCATAATCCAAATTTTTTCAGAATTGGTAAAGTCAGTTTGGCTGTACAAGAATATAACCCAGAAGTTTTTAAGAAATAATTTTGTTAGTATCACTAGCAGAAACGATAGAGCAATATCTGAGTGCCTGTGCGTCTATCCGCCAGAATTTTTATCTGTCAGATGTTTGTGTGAACACACAGATCTCTGCTATTATAAAAGATCGGGACACCAAATTTTGCATGTAGGTTTATAAAATCGTTGGGTCAATGGAGGCCGCAGCAATTAGGCTAGGAAAGCATAAATATTATAATATGTATAACAATTAGATATACATATGAATTAATTAATTTTTTTTTTTAAACCTCTTTGAATTTGCACTTGCTCTACTTTGGAATGTGTTGGAGACCTTGACCCCATTTATAGAGCATAGACCAACAAGCATATCAAACGAATCAACCCAAACGAATCATAACCACTCAGAGAGAGCGTTGAATATACAATACTATACAAATTTCTGAAATCCGTATGAAGTGAACGCTAGCTATACATCGTAGTATATTAAAGCGAGAGGCAAATAATGGCGTTGAGCCCTACATCAGCCTGTGTGCGCTTGACAAAACTTAGTTTTTTAATGGAAATATTGAAATATCTATATATATGTTAACATATTATTAACTGAGTTTTCATATCAAATTTATTTAGGCATGATACAATGGTAATATCTGAAATTATTATTATAATAGCAGTATAGTTTGGGGAACCAAGGTAAAATATGCAGACGCATACCTAGGATACATGTATGTCCCTCGAAAACGAAGCAGAAGTTTACTCAGTGTAGTGAGAAAGGAATTTAAGCACTTATCTTATAGAGGTAAACGAAAGTATTTTGATATATACCAGCTGGTATTCGATACACTATAGGCTTCTTTAACAAAACTTGGACGGACGGGCGTTGCTTATCTGGTATTGTTCTCCAGTTTAATTGCCCGTGCTGCCTTTATTGTTCCTCCCTATAGTATTGAATTATGTTGTGAAGGGGAATGGGGTGATGTTTTTGTTATGCAAAATAATCTGAATGGTCTCATACAGCAAATTTCCTGGAGGAAGTAGTAATATTGTATTATATGTTATTTTATTTTTGTTTTTATTTCATATATTTTTTTTTGTTTGCTTTATGAAATATATCAAAGCAATATATTGTATTTCTGCAAAGTTCGTACTAAAAAACAATAAAAACAATGAACCAACATACACATGGAACTTGTATGTACTTGTACTTGTATTGTATATACAAAATTATAATAATAATGCTTAACTGGAAACCAAAGTTGTTTGCCTTTTGTTTTCTGAATTTGGGAAATAAATTTGGGTTGTTCGAGTTTCTTAAGAAATCATTTTCACAAAGTATTATATATTCCTAATAAGCCTCAACAGTTGATATACCCATGCACGGCTGTTTGTCGGATTGATAACCTAGATATCAACTAAATGCTAGGGCTATCAGACTTGGAGACCGCGTATATATATTATTAATATTTCATGTTCAAATAAGTTTTGAAATTAGGCCACGCCCTCATTCGCTCTCGTAAATCGAAAAATATTGAATTGCAAACGTAACTCTCGATTAGTTGCTCTCAAAAAGTAAACACGAGTATTTCATTTATGATATTAATAGGTTTAATGAACTGTTGACGTGAATCAATTATATATATAGTTGTTGGTGTAATTAATGTTCAAGTCAAGTGCCGTTGTGACACATTGTCACAAAGGTTATGTTTAAACTGCTTTGCGATATAAATATCACTTGGTAAGTTTCCCCATCGATATCATTCATAAATCTTATCTTTGTAAATACAATTTCCGCTCGTATACAGGGTGTCTTTATCGTTATCGAACTCTCTTAAAATATACAAAACTTTATAAACTAATTCTTTTAAATATTGTCACTACATTTCAAGAGTACCAAACTGTACTATACGAGCTTAAATACGAATGCATATTACTATAGTGATATTTAATATCTGGAACGACGTTGCTCGTTGTTGTAGGTAATGGCCAAGACGGAAGCGCACAGCAAGGCGACAGCCTAGTAAAAAACGAAACGAAAGTTAATCCAGTTTAAGATTTGAGATTAGTTAGCACTTACCTCGACACCAATCAGAACGAAACTGAAGATCCTAACGAATTTCAAGGCGTGTTCATACAAATCGGTCAATTCTTCTAGGCAGCCATCGTTGTATAGGGTGCTATTTGTCGCGGTACTGTTACCAGGAGCATAGCAGCTCTTTGGAATGACCAGCTTAGCCTGAGTGTAGTCGCTGGGTCCATGGACACCACAGCACTCCAGCTGCGAATAAAATAAGTTCCATTATGATATGGAAAACCCATTAGAACTTGCACTTACCTCAGTCTGCACCTTGTCCATGGCGTTGGTGCCATTCTTCTGCAGTTCCCAGTATTCGTTCAGTTGTTTCTCTGCCAATGATGACGAATGGATGTGTTTCAGATAGACAAAGGTCAGCACACATGTCAGGATCAGGATGATGACCAAAATGATTGAATACTGGCGGGGCGAGAGTGAAGCTTTAGTACTTAAAGTATCATAAGGGAATCCAGTCAATACTCACCAGCCAGGTCAGACAGATGCTCTCCTTGATGGCACCGCAGCAGCCAAAGAACGAGATGAGGAACACAATCGATCCGATCACAATAAAGAATATGAAAACGGGGCGGGAATCATTGTCGATGTTTCCATTGGATATGTCATTGTGTAATGCCAGAGAGCTGACCACAATCACTCCAATGCCGATTAGCTGCAAATTGAGTACAAATTTGAGTGGATATTGCAATGAGTACAATACTATATAGATGTATGTTATGTTATATAGCTTTATCTCTCATTCTTGAGCATGGGCCGCACCCAAATAGATATTTCTAGCTAGGTACACAATATAAACCATCCATCATATACGCTTCGCTGAAGAAAGATAGCCCAGTCCAAAGCGTATCCGAACCGTACCCAACTTCAGTGAACTTTGAAGCTGACTCACTGCGCGCTTCCGTTCTATTCTGTACTCACCGCGCAGAGGGCGTTGAAGAGGAATACTAGATACTTGATCGTAGCTGTTGCACAACCCATATTGCTCTGATTTTTCTGTTTTTTTTTTGTTCTCTACTGCGATATGTTAACTTCGGTGCGCGCTTGTTGACGACTTTTTTTAGACTGAAGTACTAACGCGATACTTGACGTTGAGGCAGTTAGTTCGCTATGATAATTGTATGGGAAGTTTTTGTGTGCCGGTGTTGAAAATAATAATAATAATAACGGCAATAATCGTCACATACACTGAGAGAAAACCAGGTAGTAGTACTAGGTAGCAGAGGTAGCAATCGGCAATCTTATCGGTCTCTTGAGCCATTCGATATCAAAATGACTAACTAACTATTTCGACCTGGTAACTATGTATGGTTGCGCATTAACGGTAGTTAGACCAAGAGATAACAAATGAGCAATACATTATATTTAAATGAATCAGTTCTTATGCTTGACAGCATGTTAATTAGGAATAAACCACATGGATATTGCAGAACACTGCTATATCTTCTATATCCATACGATACTATTGTGAAATATCTTCCAAATATAATACTCTTATGCTTTTTTCTTGAGATTTGACATAGTTTCGTTTGCATACGCCTTTTGAATACGTTTTCTGCAGGGTATTTCACCGCTGTTTGTTTGTTTATCTATTGCCTCACTTTGACCCTGAGCCGATAAGCGAGTGTGGGGTAAGGTAATTTACTGATAACACAGTCACAGCTAATACCCTGCTCTCTCCCACACACACACACACCCACACACTCACATCGTGTGCT
Source organism: Zaprionus kolodkinae (assembly GCA_018901885.1). Classification (NCBI taxonomy): domain Eukaryota; kingdom Metazoa; phylum Arthropoda; class Insecta; order Diptera; family Drosophilidae; genus Zaprionus; species Zaprionus kolodkinae. The sequence continues at coordinate 1,610,279 of JAEIFM010000242.1, read as the reverse complement.
GTTATCGTGCTTACAATCAGCTCGACTTTTTCGTCTCTCTACTATGGCAATCGCCAATTGAAGCTAGTTTCGATTGCAATTGCAGCCCTTGCTCATGCTCGAGTGCATCTCAAACACGCTACCTAATTGGGCAGGCTGGGTGTAGGGTGCAGGGTGCCGGGTGCAGGGTATGTCACGTTCCGTTGAGAAGTCGATTCAATATGAGATTCGTCGCTCTCGCGCACAGCTGTTCGAACATTGGGCAACCTTATCAGTTGGGCGAAGCTTCTGCGCCTTTCTGCTATCTGTGAGCCTACTAAGCTCCAATGGACACCATGTGTACTCGCACTCACGCACACACACAGACGCGTTCGGGTGTGTTTCTGGATTTTCCGTGGCACTCACAGTTGCTTCCAATCACTGCGCAGTGGCGAATAGAATATTTACAAAATGAGCTGCGGCACCCAAACGCTGAAGATCTCCTCCTTCGTCTTGGACTTTCTTTGTTGTGTGAGTGAAATCAGTCTGGGCTGTAGCCAATAAGCTTAATCTCTCTCTCTCTCTCCCTCTCTCTCTCTTTTCCTCAGGTCTTTGCCGCCCTAACAATCGCTGCGTGCTCCTATGCGCTGATTGTGTTTAGCCAGAGTGTGGTCATACGCATACCCTGTATTTTGGGTATTGTGTTGGGTGTTTTGCTCTTCGGCAGCACCATTTATGGCTGCATTGCGGCGTTGTACGAGAGCATTCATCTGACTTGGATTGTGAGTTGAAAGTGCATTCGATATTCGTATTACGCTTTATGCTGTTTCTCTCTCTCTCTCTATCTCTATTTCTTTGTCGCCTTGAAGTATGCCGGCATTTTGCTGGCCTTGACGTTTGCACAGATTACCGTTATATTCGCACAACCAATCAACTTCGGCCTGTTGGCCAATGAGACCATCAATGTTGCATGGCAGGAGCAGCTCTTCCAGAATGGCAGCATGTCCTACTACGAGATAAAGGTGAGAACGGGCAGCTGTTTGATATTTTTTCGGGTTACCTATCGTTTTCCATTACTTGTGCAGTATCACTGCTGTGGCCGCACCGGACCCCTGGACTACCCCTCGAGTGGGCTGCGACTGCCCGCGAGTTGCTACCTCCATCAGAATGCGAGCAACGGATTCGATCTCTACCATGACGGCTGCAACAAGGTGCTCTCCGCGGCATATGTTAAGGGCACCCGCTACGAACGCATCAGCGACTGGTCTGTTGTGGGATTAGAGGTAAATATATAGTTATTTATTAGAAAACATTAATATACAATGTCTAAAATTGTAACATTTTCCAGATACTTACAGTAATTGTGTCGGGACTTTTCGCCATTACATTGCAGAATGCACAGCGCAGACGGCTTTATCGCTAGAATTCAATTCTTAGATTCATTGTAGACAAATTGTTCAAATAAATTGCATTTTCCATTTTAATTCTTTTTGAAACGCAAACATTTTCTGCAAAATTTAAAAACAAAGCAAAGCGACACCTATTGTAATTTGCTTGAACTAAGATTATAATGTAATGACACTTTAGAAGATAACAAAAGATTGTAAATTTAATAAACGATGTTTGAGAGTTCTTCTAGTTCAACGGCTTGAGTTTAATTTTAATAAAATACTAATACAACTCGATAAGCAAACACAGTAATCAAACGATTTTCTGCACATTTATTATTGCGCAGCGTTGCCACTTACGCCACAATGCACTTATCGTCCGACCGCCACAATATATCGCTACAGTCATCGCTACACCGATTGCTTTCCGTGTTTACAAAAATACAACAAAATAAAAACAACGTGCGGAACAAGTTTTCTAAATAAATAGCGGAAATACCAGCTGCCGAAATGTATTCATAGGCGATTTCGCACAGTTGGCATTAAGTGTGCATTGTGCACACTCACAGCTGGTACCCTTAACGGCCAGAAAGGTGTTTGAACGCCCAGTCGAACTTGGCGCTGGCACAATCAAAACAAGAGACTCAATTTGTTTTTTTTTTTTGCCATCGCTCAGTTGGCAGCAAAGAGAGCTGGCCAACGATCGAGCGGGCTCGAAGTTGCGGCTCGGAATCGTTGCCGGTCATTAGCACAGTGTGGTCGAAGGCAACAACACGGCTGCACACAGAAGGCGGACGCCAATCGTAGTCGTCGTAGATAGCAGAAGCAGAAGCAGCAGCAGCGAAATTGGGCTGTCCAAACAATAATTCGTCAACATGGGTCTTCGATTCCAGCAGCTGAAGAAGCTATGGTTGTTATACCTGTTCTTGTTGTTTTTTGCATTCTTCATGTTTGCAATTAGCATAAACTTATATGTGTCAAGCATTCAGAACGCTGACGCAGAGCCGCGGTGAGTAAATAAACCCGCCGAAACAGTTGACTTTATTGTGCTATCGCAACAATGTGGGTTACTGCATGTGTGTATGTGTGTGTGTGTGTGTGTGCCACAAGAAGTTAAAGTGGAGTTTTGCCACGAAGATGCAACGAAGCATTTGGGTGCGGATGAGTAACCGTTGCGTTGCAGTGTCATTGCATAATTTCGCTCAAGGCAACACGTCAGTCTTCCCGTCTGACCGTCTTTCCCTTCTGCTCGGCTGACCCATCGGCTCACTTGGCCGTCCGCTGGTGTTGCAAGTGGCGTTGGCGGCATTGTCGCTGCTGCTGCCGCCGGCTGGCAATGTTACACTCGAGTGAATTGACTGGACGGACGGGTTGACGGTGGCGGCGGGTCCAGCCTTGCTTTCCATTTTTATACAGCTACTTTGCATCTTTTTATTATTTTATCTCTACTTTTATGGCATTTCTAGTTGATCGTTTACTATCAACTCGAAGCTGCTGCCGATGATGCGTCTCATTGTTAGATTCACACACACAACAAATTATCGCCAGCCTCGTCCATTGTTTATATTTATATTTATTTATTTTGATTTTGCTTCGTTTTTATTTCCCTCTCATTCGTATTTGTCTTCGTGTTTTTGTGGATCACTTGGTCTCTGCCTTTGGGTATTTTCGTGCAAAGTCATCCGAAACCGCCGCCCAAACGACGCTCGCTCTGGCCGTACAAAAACATTGTGGCCCACTATATTGGCAAGGGAGACATCTTCGGCAATATGACTGCAGGTTATTAAACCACTTAATAAATGACACAATGTCTCACACCCGACTCATACAATGACTACTCATTTGCCGCAGACGATTACAACATCAACCAGTTCGAGCCTAAACAGGGCGAGGGCGCCGATGGAAGACCCGTGATTATTCCACCGCGCGATAGATTTCGTATGCAACGCTTCTTCAAGTTAAACAGCTTTAATATATTGGCCAGTGATCGTATTCCGCTGAATCGCACTCTGAAGGACTACAGAACGTCAGAGTAAGTTGAGTCCTGCCCAGAGAAAGGAAATCCTTAATATATGCCTAAACTCTTCTCTTTGCAGATGTCGCGACAAGCGGTATATCAACGAATTGCCCACCACATCGGTGATCATTGTTTTCCACAACGAGGCCTGGTCCGTGCTGCTGCGCACCATTACCAGCGTAATTAACCGATCGCCACGCCATCTGCTTAAAGAGATCATCTTGGTGGACGATGCCAGTGATCGCTGTAAGAACTCGTTATGCCGCCGCTGCATTCTGCATTCTGCAATCTAATGTGTTTTCCATTTTACAGCCTTCTTAAAACGCCAACTGGATGCCTATATACAGGTTCTAACGATACCAACTCGTCTTTATCGCATGAAGGAACGCAGTGGGCTAGTGCCCGCCCGACTCATGGGTGCCCAGCATGCCAAAGGCGATGTGCTTACATTTCTGGACGCTCATTGCGAGTGCTCGCGTGGTTGGCTAGAACCACTCTTGTCACGCATCAAGGAGTCGCGCCAAGTAGTTATTTGTCCGGTCATCGACATCATCTCGGACGACAATTTCAGTTATACGAAAACTTTCGAAAATCATTGGGGTGCCTTCAATTGGCAGCTAAGCTTCCGCTGGTTCTCCACGGATCGCAAACGTCAGACGAGTAAGACGAAGTCAAAGGACAACACGGCACCAGTTGCCACACCTGGCATGGCTGGCGGTCTGTTTGCCATCGATCGCGAGTACTTCTATGAGATGGGCGCCTACGACAGCGATATGCGTATTTGGGGTGGAGAGAATGTCGAGATGTCGTTCCGTATTTGGCAGTGTGGCGGACGCATTGAGATCAGTCCATGCTCCCATGTAGGCCATATATTCCGCAGCAGCACACCGTATACCTTCCCTGGCGGAATGAGCGAAGTGCTTAGTGCAAATCTGGCCCGTGCTGCAAGCGTCTGGATGGATGACTGGCAATACTTCGTTATGCTCTATACGGCAGGAATGTCGCTCGCGTCACGGGATAAAGTGAATGTCACAGAGCGCATCGCACTGCGTGAAAAACTACAGTGCAAACCATTTGCTTGGTATCTGGAGAACATTTGGCCGGAGCATTTCTTCCCAGCACCAGATCGTTTCTTTGGCAAGATTATCTGGCTGGATGGCGAGACCGAGTGCGCACAGGCTTATAGTAATCACATGAAAAACCTGCCGGGTCGTGCTTTGTCCCGGGAATGGAAACGCGCATTTGAGGAGATTGAAAACAAATCGGAGGAATTTACTTCCCTGATCGATTTGGAGCGTGATAAGTGCCTGCGTCCACTAAATGACGATGCGCCGCGCTCCTCGCTGCAGCCAGTTACAGTGGGCGATTGTTCGTCACATGCACAGAGCATGGACATGTTCGTCATAACTCCCAGGGGTCAGATAATGACCAACGAGAATGTATGCCTCACTCATCGCGCCTCGAAGCCGAGTGCACTGAATCTGCTCAGAAATCGCAACACGACCACATCGAATGTAATGCTCTCGCAGTGCAACGCCGACTCGAGTCAACAGTGGATCTACGACATGGATGTGAGTAGACACAGATTCGTATATTAAGTCACTAATTTATCAAGCCTCTCTCTCCCCGCTCTATCTATTCGCAGACCCAACAAATATCGCATCGTGAGACAAAACTTTGCCTCACATTGAAATCGGCAACAAATGTGCGTAGCCAAAAGGTGGAAAAGGTGGTGCTTACTCTGGAGTGCAATTTCAAAGATATAACACAGAAATGGGGTCTAATACCATTGCCATGGCGCATGTAACGGGATCGGAAAGAAATCCCTGCCAGCGATCTAACACAATGTGATATTTATTGAAATTGTTTAACGCCCCACTTGTTTTTTTTACATGGAACACTTACACAATTGTAAAACGTCCTCCAGCCCCGCCTCATCCCACAAGACAACACACCGAGACACGCCCACAAGAATTGTTTGTGAAACATTAATTTTGAATGTGTGCGGAGGCTTTTCTTCCGCCCATTGCGACTTGATGGAACTCTATGCAATTCTATGTCATATTTATTAAGCAAATACATATTTAGGCAATTTTAAGTCACGAAGTAACAAGTACTTATAACAATTTTAAACACTCTACTAAAAATATATAACCTTTTTTATTGATAGCGTAGAAAGTGTACCGCCCTTGTATTATTTACTCATTTCTTTGTCTGTAGCTTATCTGCCAGTCAGTTGCTTTACCATAAATGTGTCGCATCTGCTGCAGATTGTCGCATTCTCGAAATGATCGGCTGCTACAACACAATCAAGTACACCGGACTCTTGTCCAATTTGCTGTATATGGTAAGTCAAAACAAAAAACCGTGTTATCTCCCATGTTGACCTATACTCTATACCTTCTCACTTACAGCTGCTTGCGATAGGCGTCATGTCTGCAGCAGGACTTGGCCTACAGGTAGCTGAACCAAATACGCCGGAACACACATATTTCGTGGAGAGCATCGTGCTGGGGGCGACCATCTGCATGATTGTCATATTCGGCTGCTATGGCTTGGTCTGCGATCTGCTCAGTGTCAACATTATCGTGAGTATCAGGCATGTATGCTGCGTGACCCGATGCTAATGTCATCAACTTGTTTCAGTTCACCTGCTTCATACTCATCGTGCTGGCCGTGGAGTATCTGCAGCTGCACAGCTATCAGCCACATGAGCGCTACAGCGGCGCCTGGCAGCAACTGCAGCTGACCATGGCCTGGCATGGCTTAAACCGACACCCGCAGCTGATGGAGCAGTACGAGCAGCAGCAGCAGTGCTGTGGCTACAAAAATGCCGAGGACTACAAGACTCTACAGAAGCCAATACCCGCGAGTTGTTATCAGCCAGAGCAGCCGATGCAAGGTGAAGCAAAGCTCTTCCCAAGCGGCTGCCAGGCGACACTCAATCGCGATAAGCTCTTCATGTGGTGCATTATTGGCCTTGAGGTAGGCACTTGACCCACTTGACCCACAGCGCAGACGCGCAGTTCATTGAACTGAATTAACATAAGCATACTGCATTCTTTAAACAGATCTTTATACTGGTGCAAACCTTGTTGCTTAGTCTGCTGCTCTACAGGCTGCGCCAGCGCGAGAGGCGGTCACGACAGCAGGTGCCACCAGGTGTGCGCCGAGAGCCGCGTGCCAACCATGTGGGCACCCGTGCACAGCTGCTGGACAACGCATGAGCTGTTCTCCACGATTCGGAAACATTTAGTTTATTGTACAAGGAAAATGCATGAGATAACATAAATCTTAGCTCTAATAGGTGTATCGACGTGTTTTAGTGGTCAGCTGGCAGCACAGCGTGATGGTCAATATGATGCCCACAATCTGCAAAATAGATGTAAAATATTGCACCCAATAGAGTAGTATGTAGAGCTGCGCAAGCTCACCTCGTAGCCAATGAGTCCAATATGCACCCACTTCTCCATGATGTACAGTTGCAGATGATCCTGCATGACTGCCGTCATGCAACCATCCTTGTAGGCATACAAGGCTTGTACACCATTCTCGATGTGATAGCAGCTCGCCGGGACCATCATTTTAAGGCTAACATAGTCCGTGGAGCCTCTGTTGCCGCAGCATTTGTACTGTGGAAATGCAAAGGAAGTTCAGTTGCAACTTTGTTTGGGCATTCCTATTCACTTACCCTCTGCTGTAGATGCTGCATGGAGCCGGGATGTGTGAGCTCCTTCATCCACATGCCCATGACGAACACTTCGCTGGAATTCAATTGTTTCGTCTCATTGTAGTGCGATAACTTCCAACTGTGTGCAGCAATCAGCAGTCCCATAAAAATCAGATGCTGCAGAAGATCAGTTTAGTCAAGGAGTGTATAAATCTAATGCGGATCACTACTTGCCACCACCAGCACTTTGATGGAGCCCAGAAAGGCACCGCAACAGCCAATGATGGCGGCCAGGATTAGGGTGCCCGCTATGGCGAACTGCACCAACTTCTGGATGTCAATGTGATTCGCCGAGCCTTCTTCCAGCTTGTAGAGCAGCTCATAGACGCCGGCTAGTGCGGCCAGGCTGCCAATTATCTGTCAATAAACAACATTTCAGGGATTATACTACAATACATATACCATAATATATACTATATATTTTTGCCAATTAGCTACGTCAGACAAGAGAAACAACAACAATAGCCAAGAAGAGTCGGCATAGATGACAAATATAAATTTTAATTTGGTTCAGAAGAGACCGAGCGAAATAAAAACAAATACATTAAATTACTTTGAGCTTTATTTTTAAATATCAGGCAACGCACACACACACCCACACACACACACACACTCTCTTACGTGTGTAGATGTGTGCGAAAATGTAGCGGCAATAATTAAAAATAAGTAAAGTGACATCTTGTCTGGCTGAGGATGCGCTGCCTGCCAAATTGGCCATATAGAAAATGAAACATTAAACAATGCGACAATTTTGGAAATAATTAAAGAAAACTCAGCTGCATGCGACAATCCGACAATATTCGCGTGCCCATTAATCATATCATGTCATATTATATATGTTCTTTACTACCACGAAATGAGTTGGATTTCATATATTACGCATACGCAGTGTGTGACTTGAGCATAAAAAAATAAAAAATGTTTTAATTACATTTGTGGCGCCACTAAGGCGGGCATTGTAAAGTACACATATTATATATATATAATATAATATTTTAAGGCACATTTTAATAATACACTTTATGATGATGCGGGACACGAACTCACCAAAGTAAACGTGTTGAATATCACCGCCGTCCATTGCAGACACACCTGCACTGTGGGCATTTTGTTTAGTAAACTGTTCAAATAACGGCACTAAAATACTGACAATCTTTTTTGTTTTTTATTAGATATATTTGTTCTTGTTTTGACTCTTTTTTTCTTAGCTTTTTTTATTATAATATTTTTCATATGCCATTCGCGTTTGTTGTTCAGTCTCCGACGCCTGTCGACCGAGACGCGCGCCTCTCGTGCCCCAACTGTTGTTAATGTTTTCGGGCGATGCTGATGCTGCCTCTGCTTCTGCTGCTGCTGCTGGGAGAACTCAACTCGTTCAACTTAAATAAAAAAAACTGCGAAATGTTTACAAATCCGTTGAGTGGTTGCCGCGTCTCGTCTCTGCTCTACTCGTTACCCAAGAGACATCCCGCCCGATCGCCCCAAAGATTCACATGTATTTTTATATGCGTCTTTATAGGCAGCCATATATCCATCTACTTAGCCGGCTGCTTGCACGGTAAGCGGGGGCAAGTCAAACAATTTATAGCATTTCTATTGTGCGCATCGATCGCATATATATCGATCCACCCTCCCCCCTCCCCTTTGCATTACTGCGAGAAAGTGCCGCAAAAATGTTTTGCACAATTTATTTTTCTTTTTTTCTCATGCTGGGTATGCAAGACTAGAGTTCCAAACAGAATTTATCGATCGAGATTATGTGACTAATGCAGGAATCTTATTTTAGAAACTCTCGCGGCGCAGCTTGTTCCTTACGGTGATGCCCAAGTGGGTGGCAGAGATCAGTGCGCCGAGCTGTCGGAGAGAGAATCGATTAGTTTATACACACACACACATACACATATATATCATGGGGGGGAATCTATTCTTGGACTGACTAATCCAGCCGTAAATTATTATTTTTCTCAAGGTCATCATACTTGCCTCCACCACGAACAGCAGCCACTTGACGATCAGTCCGTTGATAACATTGTCTTCGGCGTGTGCCTCCACAGCGTCCAGACAGCCTTCGCCAAAGAGATTGATCTGTATGCGCTCGTGATTCCTATAGCAGGTGACGGGAATGCCGCCGCCCTGCAGTATATAGTCATGCGCTCCGTTCTGCCCACAACAAGCGTACTGCAAGGGGAAATTAAGAGATTATAGTATCGAATTCCAGTTCATATTCACGCTGCGGGTTCACCCTCTGCTCCAGATAAGCAATACGTTCGATGCTGCGTCGCTGATCGGCCCAGAGAGCAAGGAAATCCGTACGTGCCTGCTTAACATAGTTGTTGGAATAAGCGGCAGCTATGATATAGATCTGCAGGCCAATCAGTATCAGCATGCAGCTGACAAACTGTAAGAGAAGGAGAGATCAATTGGAATATATTTTGATTGTACTCCACTCTACTCACACTCCAGATGAGACTCAGCGAGACACGACCGGCAGCAAAGCAGCCCAGAAACGAGCTGAGCACAACGAAGGAGCCCACAAAGATCTGCACCACAATCGCGATGTGCTCGAAGGTGCGCGGCGAGGAGCTGTTCAGCTCGTAGACCGACAATGCAATTAGCGCCACGCCAATTAGCTGCAGAGGAAACCAATAAATATGGAAATTAAATTAATTAAACAAATATTACGCATACGCACCGATAGCAGCACATTCAGTGCAATTAGTATGCCTTTCAGCCAGGATACGCGACAGGCCATAGTTCCGTTGTGGCAACAACAAATACAGTCCAATCGATATGTGCGTCCTATCAAAATTCCCCTCCCTGTTCTATCCCCCTCTAATTATAACTCTGCTGCGCAGTTCAGCTCTAGCAGAATATAAAATAATGAACACACTCGCTCGGTAGCTGCGACACGGCCCTGTGGCTCTACCCGTTGAATTGCGACTAAACGACGCGCTTTTATTTTGAAATTATGGCGCCCCCCAAAAGGGCCGCCTGGACAGTTGGCCAGACAACTCAGCCAAGTCGCTAGACATGCTGAATTGGTGGGTTCTGTTAGCAAGAAATAAACGTGCGAGTAGTGCTTGATATGCTTATACCCTGCAGCAATTTAATTTTGAAAACGAGCATATCACTTTGTCGATTTATGGCAGCTTCTGTATCCGGTGGGAAAAATAACTGGAAACGATTAAGTCATTTTCCGAATCGATCTTTAAGATTTTTTCTCCAAAATAATCGATTAGAAAAAATATGTCATTTATTTAGATGACAGGGCTGCACAATTTCATGCAGATTTTGTCTTTTCTATTGTTAAATACTTTTAAAAAAAATGTATTTGGATATTAATAAAATTTAGAGCATAACTAATTTGTAAAAAAAAAATATTATAGTGTTTGGTAAAGTAAATTCTTCATAGCACAACAATAGTTTTGCGAGGTATCAATAATTGTTTTATGCGATATAAATGTTCCTCAAAGAATATAAAATAAATTTTAATCTGATATGCGAGATAAATCTAAGTTTGAGAATGTTTTAAGTTTAACTATGGTACAGTAGCACTTTATAAATCAGTCCGGTGGGAAGTTCAATCAAGAAAGAGTACATAATAAGCAGGTAAGATGTGAAAAAGACAAAGTTGCTGTAAATGATCGCTGCTTCGTATCATGTCATCGCCAATAAGAGTCTTCAACGCTTCGTTAAATCATTCAGACCAGGGTTGCCAAGTCAGTCTTTTTCCAGATAGATCTTTCCTTTTTTTTGTCTAGCCTGAAAAAATCTCAAAATCTTACTGTCCGGAAATCTGTCCTTTTTTGGTGAGCCCATTGAATTGTTCTTTATAAAGATTTGTTCATTTGCCCTTATTTTCAATATATCTTCAGATCAGTTTTTTGATTAAGGTTGAATTGTCTTTAGAGTCAAAATATCACCTCAAAATTTGTGTAAAATCGTTTTCCCCCGTTATGGATTCGCTGCCTATCAAGTTTTAATTAATTGTGAAATATATACATATATCAATATATATATTTATTTATTAGCAAAAATTTCGGATATAGTAGTTGAAATCGCACGATTTGCTACTGCAAATGTAAACTCTTCGAAATTCGTATAAAAGTATGAGTTTTAAAATAAATTTAGCCTTTTTTAATCAAAAACCTATTGTCCTGTTCTCTGTCCTTTCTTTCACTGGTCTATCCTCCTTTTTTTGTCTTTCTCGTCTTGATCTATTCTTTTTTTAAGATGAGTAGCTGACAGCCCTGATTCACACAGTTTACAGGGTGTCTGGCAGTCGTGCAGATATCTCTGGAGCACTTGTTGTGCCATTAGTGTTATATCTTTCAGCGGTCATAGCATTTTGTGGGTGGTATGATGTCACTTTGAAGCTTTTTCTGCGTTTCCGCTGCGCTTGGCCCCCAAAGGAAGCTTTCACCTCTGGCGTGTTCATTGATAGAGCTCCGTCTCCGTCGTAAAGTTCCTTGCGTGCGTGCGACAGTGATAAGCAACAGGATGGGAACCCTATTAACGGAATGAGGTAAACTCAGTAGGCGTGAGAAGCGTTCTCACATATATATACATATATATGTAGTACGCAAGTTTCCAACATAAAGCAATATCATGCTACGAAATATCCTAATATTGTTGCCTTTTATTTCCGCAGTTCGGGCTATTGGGGAGCTCACGTTTACCTTGATTCCCAGTACGATCTCGTTGTCGGGCACAACTCAACTGGACAGTCTCTATGTCGGCGATTTAATATTGGCCACCCTGGGCTATGCCGTCAGTTTTGATAACCCTTGGCCAGGCATGAGAATTGAAAATCCTCTCGAACTGGGATCTACATCGACCATGGTGCTGTATGTGAATGGTATATTCAATATACCAGGCATTCATGATAAATCCCAAACATTTCCCTTGATGGAATCGGACATCGAAAAGTCACTGGATTACCTAATCACCCAGTTGCCAAATGGAACTGTACATGATTTTAATTTTTGCAATCACGACGAAGGGGTCGCAGCTTATCAGGCATATTTCAGAGATCTTACTATAGATGTGGCTTTGTCGCTGGAAGATTATAGCCCAGAAGAGTATTTGCATCAGAAGCGATTTCTGGAAGAGATCAGTTACATTGACAGCATATCGCAACACTTGGAAGAGTTGATGAAACCATCGCATGTTCTCATCATTCGTCTCTCAGTTTTGAGTGTCTTGAATGCATCCCGATATACAACCCTCAACGAACCGAGGCGGAAGATTGAATCTATGATCGAAAAGTTGCGGCTTGCTGCCAGTAATTTCGATCCCTCTGTGCTTTTTATGATTGCAACAAATAAGGAAAATACACGACCCGCTATCAGATCCCAGAAATCTGGATCTATGTATTATCCATTTGAGGATATAGGTCAAGATTCAAATCTGCCAGTTATCATTCAAATCAGTGTATGGTTAACCCTGGGCCTCACCTTGACAACTGTCAGTGCAAGTTACTTTTTGATGACAATCGATCCCGGCAAAGATTCAATCATCTATCGCATGAACCCAATTGATATAACGAAAAAAGGGAACTGAGGACATATATATATATATACTCTTTTAACGATTTGAGTAAAATTAAAATTGGGCATATGATCTATAAAAAATTATATACTATTAGTTTTCTTTACCTTTACGCGATGTATTATGTTTCAAGCACCGCAAACCTCTCATACGTATAGCAGAAAAAAACGCGGTTTTGTGGCTAAAAAGACTTAAGTTAAATAAGTTTTTAATAGATTATATTATAATATATATATTTATATATAATACATATACTTGTTGACTGCAATATCTAATGAATTTATGAGTATAATCGAGTGTACTCGTTGCAGCTCTCTGATACTAAATTGCATATTTATCGTATAGCTCTTAAGAAACTAAGGCTTGATTATTAAACAAAAAATAAAATATCTAACCATTAATAATTTCAAATATGAACACAATATTATGTGAAAATGTACACAAATATTTTCTATAGAAAAAATTAATTTAAAGGCTAAGTAAAATATCATAATAAATTATAGAATATCAATTAAAGTCACCTTAGACACAACTTGGAAATGCAGGTAGAGTTCGGCAAATATAATTATCGCAGATTAGATGAGTTCATCAATTAGACATTCCCTACGTGCGTTGTTTACGTATTGGCACCCAACCCCCTCCCCCCACCCACCACTCGGCTGACCACGTCGCATGCCAAAACCGTGAAAAAACACAGCATGAAAATGACAAATATTTACAGGCAGAAATACGTCGGGTCTATCCGTATATATATATATTTACATATGAGTTGGCCAGATGATCAAGAGCAGCAGCAACAAGTTGTCTGGGACTGCCCCTGCATGGTTTCACTTGGCCCTGGTACGTGACGTTGATCTATTTATGATCGTGCAAAGGGCGCAGTGTGGCAAAAAAGAAAATAGAGATCTAGGTGGAATTTTTGAAAGACGCACACACACATACATAATGTTTTATTGGCTTTATAAATAATTAGAGCTACATAAATTAACTAGCTTAAGTTGCAGCATTTTTATTTTTCTTTTAGTAGAGTTTGCTTGAATTCCCGTTGGGATTTTAAATGTTGCTTTTCTTTTGGTGTACATAGAGTATAAAGTAGTGTATAAATTGTCATCTGCGCTCGAATAGGCAAAGCACAAATCGAATACTTTTTGCTTATCTTCCCCAGCAGGAGGGGCGATAATCCCATCCCTCTGTCCCTGCTTTGTACTCACGGCGTCGCCATCGGCAGGTGTCCATTAAAATTGCATGCGCCGCTGCTTATTGCGGAAACTTATGGCCAGAAAGATGGCCAGGGCACAGGTGAGCAGCTGCAGCGATGTTGAATATTTCACAGCAATTAGCAAAATTAATCAAGTGGGCGGGCCAGGCCAATCGATCGATTCAACTTACCTCGAAGCCAACCAGAACCCACGAGACGATGAGAAAACGCCGCTTGTCGCTGTCATACTGACTCTGCACCTCCTCGATGCAACCCTTGAGAAAGAGATGATCGGAGGACTGCTTGAGATCGGCATAGCAGCTGGGCGGTATCACCTGATTGAGATGCACATAGTCCTGGGCGCTTGTCTTGCCGCAGCACTCGTAGTTCTGCTGCAGTGCGTCCATGTTGTTGGCCTGCCAGGCGATCTCGACTGTCTTCTGTCCGCTCGACACCTCCATGGGATGCAGAAAGAGAAAGGTCGTAGCGATCTGAGCTATGGCCAGCAGCAGCAGAAACACAGCACTCTGTGGTGGGTTGCAAGTAATTGAATATGAAAGATATATAGTATGGATATATATATATATATATATATATAGTAGACCTACCGTTGCGGTCAGACAGACCGACTCGCGCACAGCTGCGATTACGCCCAGCACGCCGAAAAGCAATATCAAGACGCAGGTCACATAGCCGGCAATCACGTACTCCTTGCCCTCCGTCTCCGAGTTGTAGGCAATCCAACCGATGGCGCCGCCAGCGAGCAGCTGTAATTGTAACGGAAGTGCATGTGTAAGTTCTCGGTACGAGTCATTAGCATGACAAAGCTCTCGGATGGATGATACAGTAAAAACAAAACGCGATGAGTCGCCCACGTCACATTAACATATACATATATATATTATTTATCCATATACAGTATATATACCACATCTCGGTTTAATTATGGCTTTGTAACTGATCTGATCTGAGCCCCAGTTTGGCAATCATTCGGTTGTTGCTCTTTTCTGGTTACTTTTATAGCTTCTCTTTGGGGTCTAAAAAAACACCCTGACGCCTCGGACTGGGGGTGCACTTGGGGGTTCGTGTGCGGGACAGCTAAATAGGTCAAACTAGAAACAAATATGTAGTGCGCCGATGATGTCATAGCTAGAGAACTGTTTGAGTTCCTTAGCACTACGTTTCCTGCAAGTACTTCCCGACTTCTGGCCCAGTCAAAACAAAACAAGAGTTCTTCAGAGTGTAAACATGTCTGCCATGGTTACGCTGGGGTTGTTAGGGGTGCTCGGGGACGAGACGCCTTGTCTGGCCTGAACCTGTCGACGACGTGGCCATAGTGTGTGAAACTGACAAATGTCAAATTATTAAATATTAAAAATACAACATGGCCAGCTATAAGTGGGGGACAGCTCATCATCCACCAACAACAACAACAACAACAATTGGGGGCCATGTGCATGGGAATCGACTCTCGTCGAGCGTCTTGCAGAACTCTTGCAGCGTACTATATATCTTAGGATTGCCTTTGAAAATCGTTTGCGAAACATATTACACTTTTCTTTGGGTATTTCAAATTTTGCTAGCCTTTTCAGTTCTCTCCTATGACATCATGTTAACAAGTGGTTTCATTAGTTTTTCAGGTTTTATGCACCACTGAGAAACAAAAACGAAATTGTCATTGAACAAAATATTATTCTGAGAGAATATGTATATAGAAAATCCATATAAGTATACGTATTTATTGCTCTCTCATCCATATATGAAACTTACCGCCAAAATGACGTTCATCGCGATGGAGGAGAATTTCACACTGGCTGTGGTGCAACCCATTTTCCTGAAAATGCACTTAGGAAATCTGAAAATGAAAATCATGTATTAATACACAAATACTTAGGATTTTTGATGCCTAAAAGTAATTCTCGTTGATATGCAGGAAATAAGCACGAAAATTACGTGAAATTACACGAAACTCAATTAAATCGTTCTTAAATCGTTCCTAATTAACATAAGGGCCTTACGCCTCTATATGAATGAATTCTCTCACTTATCACAGCACAAAGTTTCTTAACCTTTTGACTTGCAATAATAAAGTGCGCCTGTTTATTGTTATTTTCTTTTAAATAACAAAATAAATGCGCACTGCCGTTGCCCCGCTGAGTGTTTTCAATTAATATTAAATTTTTAAATCTTAAGAATCCGTTTCGAGACTTTCCCGTTCTGCGTTTGCTTGCAAACTGATTCCAAACAACAAAAAAAAACGTTTGTTATTCGGATTGAGGCACTCAGACAGACAACTCTCTCACGTACACACACATGCAACGAAGAGAAAGCCCGCACGAGAACGCACCAATTAAGAGAGAGCATGAAAGAGCCAGCGTTAGAAAAGAGAGTAAGTGCGGTCGCTGAACGCACGCATCGGTTATGACATCACTCTGACTTTGCTTCGGCTCGCGGCTCGCGAAACGTAACGCGTAACGTTACGTAACGTAATTACGCGTATTTCAAAACGTAAACGTTAGCTTGATAGTTTCCATTCCACAAACATAATTGACAGTGTTTTAGTATTTTTGTTTCTTTTGAATTATTTATACACTATTATGCTTATTATATTTTGTTATATTATATTTATTCAATCTCTTTGGGATTCCAGCCAAATTATTATTTATACCGTTAATTTTAAATTTTAATTCTAAACATAATGAATTGTTTAACAGAGCTAAAGTATTGAGTTTGTTAATTTATTTTAATTCAATATCATTGGGAATCCAGTTAGAGTACTCTTTGTACCGTTTAATTTGTATTCTGCCCAACAAAAACTGAACAAACTGCAAATTATTTACAAATTATTTTAGGTTTCAAATATTAAAATTGGTTATGGATTCTTACTGTAATGGCAAAGAATGCTATCGAGCCCATCATAATATAAGCCTGAAAATTCTTAAGAAAACTCAAAAGACAGTCCAACCGTTTTGAAAATGCCTCCGATGCTGCAAACGAAATATATATGTATTGTATAAAAAGTGAATAATCACATAATTCCCATAGCTTACCACATAATATTTTTTCACAGTCTGCAAAGCTTAAATCTGCCTTATGCATACAAAGACTATACCACAGAAATACAAAAAATATTTGCTGAGTTATACCAATGCACAATAATAGCTTTCCAATCTGATTTTAAAATTTTCAAAAATTCAAATCGTTTTTCAAGTTGATTCATAAGAACTTACCCATGAAATAAGGCACATCGATTCTTTAAGAGATCCAATAATTCCAATAACTGAGATGACTATTATATATATTATAACATCACATCCATATATATATATTACGTCAAACTCTTCATTTACTTTCATCAAAACAAGAAGAGCGAATGCTATACACTTTTTCGAAAAGAACTTTTTATTATTTAGAAAGGATAATTACTACGATATTTAAATTTTTAAACATACCAAGACTAAACAACAAACAGATATATTCCAAATTCGGAGTTTATTCGTAACCGAAACCATTTTATTTTAAATTTAAATTTGGATGTTAATTTCTTATAAGTTTTATTTATTTTGTTGTTGTTTTGCGACCTTTTATTTGTATCTGTTTGATAACAATTATTAGTTGATATTTAAATAAATGGATTATTAATTTGTTGATATTTAAATAAATGGATTAT
Organism: Zaprionus kolodkinae; assembly: GCA_018901885.1. Classification (NCBI taxonomy): domain Eukaryota; kingdom Metazoa; phylum Arthropoda; class Insecta; order Diptera; family Drosophilidae; genus Zaprionus; species Zaprionus kolodkinae. The sequence continues at coordinate 1,592,768 of JAEIFM010000242.1, read as the reverse complement.
TAATCGGTAGATATTTAAATAAATGGATTATTAATCTTGTTATGCACTAAGTTTAACATTCTTGTTATTATATCACTGGTAGTGGTTGGTTCATGATTTAGTGTGGAATGATTAGGATTAGTTTTCGTATATTCCAATATATTTATTTCGGTTACTCATCGGTTACCGTGATCAGGAATTTTATTTCTTATCTTTTTATACTATATTTTTAACACGTCTGCTTCTTTGGGCATGGAGTTGTGCACTGAGTTAAACCGTCTCCAAAACATAAACAACATAGGTATATATGTATTATAAATATTCCGTAAAAAAGTATACATTCCTCTTATTTATATATATTTATTTATTTTTATTTTTAAAAACGTCTTACACATTGTGCGTTTCAATACCGACTAATCCACTTCATAAATTTTTATACTCGTAGTACCTATGAAAACCAGGGTGTTAAGCAGTACTTGCGGTCAGTTATATTTAGCAAGTGATCGATGATGTTCACATGTTCTGAGATTTGAAAAACATTTTATGGTAAAAATGCTATTCGTATCAACATAACTTATATTTATAACCCTTATTAATAAAGAGAATAATAAATCATTTAAAGAGAATAGTTAATTTGGAATCAAAATATTGTGTGAGGTTTGTTTACCAAAAAAACAGAGAACGAAAAACACAACAAGCAGCGTTTAAGAGAAGGTAGATTTGCTCTTAGCATTCATATCTCGCATCTCTCTAAGTTCATGGAATTGTCGCAATCAGAAGAAAAAGCTCTGATCAAGTTGTGAGCTTTCGTCCGACAACCGAAAGCTTGTTCGATAGTTATGCTGCTGCTTGTATTACCCTTACAGAGAGTATATTAATTCTGGCCAGATGTTTGCAATTCACCTTAGGAGATATCTCCAAACTCATAAAGTATATGTATTCTGATTCAAAATCAACAAGGGAGCTGCAATGCAAGCTCGTCTTAGTTTTAAACCTATCTAGATTAAACTGCATCCTGTAAATAAGTCCGACCGTGCCGGGTAGGATCGATCAAATCGAAAAGTCGGCTGTGGTATATCCGCTACAACTATGCGAAAAAAACACGTCTCACAGTCTCAAATTTGTCTATTTGACTATGAAAGTTGCACGTGGTTTTTATTAGATGTTGCCATTTTGCTTTCAGTGCTTTTCATTTAAAACTTATGACATGGAAGGACATGGCTTTATCGACTCGGCTGTTGATACTGATCAAGAATATTTATACTTTATAAGGTCGAAGATGTCTCCATCCGCCTGTCACATAAATTTTCGGTTGGAACAAAGTTATAATACCCGCTTCTCATAGAGTAGAAGGGTATTATAACCACCACATGAACAATGTGCAAGAACATTAAACTATTATATATAATTATATTAAAAATAATCGATAAATGCTAAAGACAAGTGCTGCAAGAGTATAAAAAATTCGTCGTGCCTAAAGTAGCCTCTCTTATTTGCTTTTATTTTATTACTTTTACGCTTCGATACATAAGCTTTTAAGTACGGTAGAGTGTACTGTACAAAACATTGTTAATGCAATTTAAAGCCATGACACAATTTCTTCTATTTTTTTTTCTAACAAACTATATACATACTTTGTTGAATATTAATACGTAATATAAGTAGAGTACATAAAATGTAAGACAAGTTTGTAACTTTGAATATAGTTCAAAATATTCCGCAGTTTGGCTGCTTTCATCGGAATTTGCAGATTAATATAAAATATTAAAAATTATAATATTTCATAGACTCTTTTGGGTCATCATTAGTAGGTTAATAGTTAGTTCCTAATTGTATTTGTACTGGTAAGTTTGAAGGCTGGACGAGGCTTTTCAGCAGAAAGACGATAAAATTGCTAAAGCAACATGTTAGTCCCACTAAGAATGCTGATATGCCAATACAGAGGTTTGATCTCATCATTATACCAATTCAAAAATTAGCTCGACGACGCTGATTCGTGTAGTGTATGGCAAGTAAGATGGCTGGCACTACTAATAGTACCTAAAATTTAAAAAAACATTATGTCAATGTGTCACTAGTTACAATTGTTACCAATCACTTATATAGCAAACATACATCGAATCCAACCAGACCCCAGCCTAAGTATCGCCAAATGTCGGGCTCGTCGGAATATTTCTTCTCCACTTGGCTTAGGCAGCCATCTGTGTAGAGACTCGATGGATTTGCACAATTGTTACTTTTGCAGCAGCTCGATGGTAACGTTTCGGGTCTCTCGCCAATTCGTATGTAATCATTGGATCCGTTGCGACCACAGCATTTAAACTAAAAATAAAGCAATAATATAGATAAATACGTCAAGAACAGTGAAAAAACCGCTACTTAATATTTAAATATTCTCAAAATTTCCAGCTGCGAATTCTGTATAATTTCATAGGCCACATAATTGCACATACTTGTATAAAACCGGAAAGCAAGATTATATACCCAGAAAATTTGTGGCAAATCTTGAAAACTAATAAAAATCTACCGATAGTTTGTATGGAAGTTATACGATATATCGGTCCCATCTGGCTCGTTCCGACTTATATACAGCCTGCCGCAATAAGAAGCATGTCTTCCAAGTTTCATTTAAAACTGAGAGAAATCGTTTCTACTTATCTCTACGCAGCCAAATTTAGAGCCTTTTGAGGATGAGAATGAGATCTCGGCTATTGCATATTTGAAGGTTCAAAGTGTAAGAGAATTAAAGAATTAAATAACTTACCGCCCTCTGTACCATATCCATGGCTCCTGGGCTGACAAGTTCCTGTCTCCAACTATCCTCGACTGTAAGAAGAGCATATTTCTTGAGCTCATCCTTTCTATGGAGAACCATGAAGACGACCGTCAGAACAAGCAGCACCAGCAGTAGCGCCACATACTATTTGTATTGTATAGAAAAGGTAAAGTCTTCGATTACTTATATTTGATGGATAGAGGATTTACATACCGACCAGAGCATGCGCGATGATTCCCGAATGGTGCCCAAGCATCCAAACATTGATATTATCAATATGCTACCGCCCAGCACCATTGTGCCGACTTCATATTTAAGGGGCATGCCGCCCCATCCAAGGCATCCAAATACTATGACCGATACACCAAGTATCTGAAATTTGGAACAGTGTATATGTATATAAATATATGCAATAATTTGTATTTAGTGAACTTATTTATCTGTGTTCAGTTCTAATAATATCTTTCTGTTTTGTCTGTTAAATCTGCAATGTCGAATGTTTTTTGGGGGCGTTTCATATTCAATGATGAAAAACCTAAAAGTATAAATCATATAATTCTGCGTTTTTCTGTCAAATTTGACAATTTTTTACCACATTTAAGATTTTTACAATAATATCCAAAGAATTTGTAAAATTGTAATTTCACATATTGTAATTTTAGCTTTTGCGTTTTTTATTGTAAATTGTATCGCTTGTTTACGATTTCTCTATGGAAATTTGTTTGATTTTTTTTCTACATATGTAGCTACCCTTCAAAAACATCTTTTTATTGTTTCCAAAAATTGACAACACTACATACACAGAATATGTATAAAGGGCAGAGCAGATAGGATTATTTATGTTATATGTTATTTATTTGTATGTGCCATTTTTTTTTCTGATAATCTTTTCCCTAAATTTCGAAATTCCCCATACAATCTGAAACGGTAATCTTCGACATGGCGAAGTATTTGCATTTAGGTTTTATGCTAATCTCTAATATTCTATATTATATTATATTATTAAATTTTGTTTAAGCTAGTTATTTACTTTAAATTGCAAATTACTAAGAATAATCCATGAAGTTTTAGTTTTCGACCTGTTGATCCCATGAATTTTGTAGTATACGATTAAGAAGTAATCCACTTTTTCTTGGAAATTGTAGGGTTGTTCCAGATTTGTATGTTATGGTATACATCGAAAATATTCAGGAATTTTGACTTTCCTTTTCCTGAGTAGGTAATTCGAATATGCAAAGGAGCAAATTGTGCGTAAGGGTATATTATAGCCGGCGTAGTGCTACTTCTGCTGCTGAAGCAGACCGAATATAGCAAAGCGATCCAACGCCAATCAATACAAAAACAAAACATGTACGTATATGAAAGATATTCGCGTGTATATGCATGCTTTAAGCAATGCGAGCATACTGAGCTAAAACTTTTTAATGTTGTAAACATTTCAGAACCCCTCACGACCCGCTATTATTTGCTTTCGCAGATCGCTAACGTAATATGGCTGCCTCTTTGGTTTTCTTCTCAGTCTCCTTTCTAAACAGCGACTGTTTGGGATATTTTGATTCTCTCAGTTCGCCTTAGCTTTTTGCAGGGTTGCCCATTTCCATTATCTAAACAAGTAGGTAAGGCTACAGTCGGGCGCCCGACAGTAAGATACCCTTCTCCCAATTTTCTAAATCCGTTACAAGCGTGTAACTATACTCATAATTTCAAACTACTTTGCTTAATAATCGTAAATAACCGATTTGCGGGGGCGGTGGGCGTGGCATCAAACATTTGACATAAACTTCACCTGCCCCGAATATATAGGAACCTTCATACCAAATTTGGTGTCTCTAGCTTTTTTAATAGCTAAGATCTGTTGTCTCAAACAAACAGACGGACAGACGGACATGTCTCAATCGACTCGTCTAGTGATCCTGAGCAAGAATATATATACTTTATGGGGTCTGCCACGCCTCCTTATGCCTGTTACATACATTTTGCACAAAGTTAGTATACCCTTTTTTGACCATTTTCAATGGTCGAAGGGTATAATAAATTATATGTCAACTTGGGGATTTTGATTTTGAGCTGGTGGTAGCCATTCTTAAGACTAGGCACTCATAATTTGCTAAGCAAATTTAGTCCAAAATGTGCCGTAGGGTATTATGACAGTCGAGTTACTGGCACCCTTTTGCGCTTTTGCACTTTTAATACCAGACAAAGCTGGTGCGACCATTAAAAAAGGGAACGACTGTGTGAAAAAAAAAACTAAAATACGCAAATGATGTAATCAGTGAAAATGATTCAGTCTAGTGTTTGCACGAGCCGCTTTTTCCCGCCAAATTTGGCTGTTTTTGAAATACAACAGCGGGGAAAAATTCCGTCCACTGTCCGAAATGTGTTAAATTTCAAAATGTTTTTTAACAGGGTGTGTAGATCTGGCATATGTTTTACTGGAAACAGTTGTTGATTTATATATATATTCTTACCGCCCATAATGTATTAAAGACAGCTAGTGTAAACTTAATGGTTTTCGTAGCGCAACCCATTTTTTAGCAATATTACAACTTCTCGTGCAACAGTTAAAACAGCTGATAAAAAACATCCGTAGTGTTGCGGCTACGGAATCGAACAAACACAAACTGAACCTGAGCATTTCGTCGAGTCGAATATAAAATGAAATTTGGTAGTGGAAACCAGATAAAGTTGTATGTTTACATATAATACAGAGAAAGAGAGCGAGCGAAAAAAAAACACATACACGCATATCTGCACAGAGGCGTACCAGAAAGGGTCAACTTAAAAATACTAAACGACGCATCGCGGCCTGCAGCGTTGGTTTTTAACTCTCTCTAACTTAACAAACTGTAATATTAAGGTTTGATGGATACAGTATTTATAAAAGCATATACCATATAATAAAACTTGGACTTAAATACTTTGGAGAGAATGCATCAACAGAAATAATCAATACATCGAAGTCTCTACATTTCCTAATAGCTAAGATCTTTGGGTTTTGTATACAAAATAAAGACGGGCCTAGCTAAATTGTACCGGTTAGTGATCCTGATCATGACGTATTAACTTTGTGACTGTGTTACCGCCGGTTTCTTTCTGCTTTTTTTACATATTTTAAATGATTAGGCAAAAGCTCTCTTCCTCGTCAACGAAAACAAAGTGCGCCACTGGAAAAAAAGAGAAACGACCATGGACAGCAAGAGCACAACTTGTTCTCTTTCATCCCACATTCAGAAACACACTCTTAACACGATTAAGAAAATGAAAAAACAAGTAGGTAAGGCTACAGTCGGGCGCCCGACAGTAAGTTACCCTTCTCCCAATTTTTAAAATCCGTTACAAACGTGTAACCACATTCATAATTTTAAACAGAGAATTCTAAACAAATACTTATACTACATATAGCTTACTCGCTCGCACTCAGACAGCGACGCGCGTAAAGAGTAAAGCGACACGACGCAACGTCATCGTCGACGTCAACTGCTCAAAGCAGCGCGCAAGCTGCTGCCCGTACGGAACATTTGTACTGAAAACGTTGACTTGAATAACTTCTGTGTTATTGGTCCGATCGGATTGTAATTTGTTCATATTGCATTCAGCTTTATATATACCAAAGAGGAACTTCAAATTTGACATAAACTTCATCTGCCCCGGACATATAGAAACCTTCATACCAAATTTGGTGTCTCTAGCTTTTTTAATAGCTGAGATCTGTTGTCTCGAACAGACGGACATGTCTCAATCGACTCGGCTGGTGATCCTGAGCAAGAATATATATACTTTATGGCGTCTGCCACGCCTCCTTATGCCTGTTACATACATTTTGCACAAAGTTAGTATACCCTTTTTTTTACCATTTTCAATGGTCGAAGGGTATAATATAATAAAACTACCATACTTAAGAGGTAAATGAGGTCACCGTTAGTGACTAACTAACGTGCTAACTAACTAAATGTCTGTCTGTCTATCCGTTGATCCATCTACTCTTCTATCCATCTATCCATATATCCATCTAATCATCTATCCTTCTAGCTATCTATCTATCTATCTGTCGATCTATATATCTATCTATCTATCTTTCTATCTGTCGACCTATCTATCCATCTGACATCTACACGTGTATAATTCGTTGTTTAATAATGAATTAATTTTAATTAATTTAATGAATGAATTAAATTTCAAATTCTAAGAAATCATAAATTTAGCAGTTCAATTAACGAAAACCACAGTCAAACTCGTTAAAAAAATACCCAAAAAAAAAAATAATGGGGATTAACTCGTTTCACCTAATAAGTATAGCTCATTCAAAGCGCGACAGCCTCCCAGTTAGGAACCAGTACGATCGTCTCATATAATAAATTGAGTCATATTGGCGGGGATGTAAATGTCCAAACGTCCCCAAGTCTATTGAAAGTGGTCAATAAAAGTTTACTAACTGTGTAAAAATCATTGTAACTTGACGGCGTGGCAGACCCCCATATTCTTCCTTTGGACTAGCCATGTCGGTCTGTCTGTCTCTTTGAGACAAACGGATTTCAGCTATTAAAAAAACTATAGACACAAATCTTACCATTTAAGTTCCTGTAAATTACAAATTGCAAAAACTGAGAGAGCTCCCTAAATTTACATACTAAATTTAAATAACTATTGAAAATAAAATAGGAAACACTGCAGAGCACGACATAAGATCGTTGACTAATACGATATTCCAAACAAGCGTTTTTTAGAAAAGAGATATATTAGAATGAGCAGGAAACCCCAGAGAGCTGCGCATTACCGATAATTATTCACGAATCTTTAGAGAGAAGCTAACACAAAACAAAACAAAAAAATCAGAAAGAAAGGCATGCCGAGTGTTTTAGTCTATATTTAGACTTTATTCTTTAGCAATAATTATTTTTATAAATATATATATAAAATAGTTCAATGTTGTTAAATGTTTACTTGGTTTTTGGGACCTATATGAACTCTAACTGCCGAACACACAAGCATCTGGCCAAAGTATTCATTTATATATATTAATACCCTCTGCTCAAGGCCAAAAGCTCGTTGCCCCAGTGAAGCAAAAACAAGTCGGAAAGCCTACATTCGAGCCTGCCCGACTGTGGTATACCCGCTACAACTATGCGAAAAAAAACACGTCTCACAGTCTCAAATTTGTTCTGACTATCTTATTTGATGTTGCCACTTTGCTTTCTGTTCTTTCTAGTTAAAACTAATCAGGGGGTTTTTATTATGATTGTGTAAAAGAGACGCCTATATAATGCTTAACATATTTATTGAGAAATTCAATAATCCAACCAGATTTGTCTTTTATGCTGTACGTCGCTGCGAAATATCACTATAAATTCTAAACGTTCTTAAATATACTAAAAACTTCGTTAACATCGAATTTTAATGAAGATATAGCATAATGCAAAAAAAATAGTCGGAAAGGCTACAGTCACGCGGTGACTGTAAGAGGCCATGGATCAGTTTATTTGTATATAACAAAACAAGTCAGAAAGGCTTCAGTCGAGCGCGCCCGACAGTTGGAAACCCTTCGCCCAATCCCTAAAATCCGTTACACTTATAATTTGAAACAAATATTTCTGCACAAATTATTCTACTGCATATGACTTACGCGCTCTCAATCACACACACGCGCGTAAAGAGCAAAGCGACGCGCCGTGACGTCAACTGCTCAAAGCAGCGCGCAGGCTGCTGCTCGTACCGAACATTTGTACTGAAAACGTTCACTTGAATAACTTCTGTGTTATTGGTCCTATCGGTTTGTAATTTAGTCAATATGTTCATATAGAATAAAGGTTTGGGTGTACTGAAGCAGAACGTAATGAATTTAATACTTTGCATAATAATTATAATTATAATTATAATTGCATATGCAATTAAATTTCTGATTTACGGGAGGCGATGGGCGTTGTACCCGAAATTTGAAAATGACGATTTATGCCAAATTTAAAGTCTCTAGCTTACTTAATAGCTGAGAATCAGACGCTCATACAGACAGACAGACAGACGGACAGACAGACATGGACAGACATGGAGATCGACTCGGCTAGTGATCCTGAGCAAGAATATATATACTTTATACAAATTCCAACAAACCTAAAAGTCCATGAATTTTTTTAAAATCCATGGCCTAAAAATAAAAAAAAAGAACAGAAAAAAAAGACCTATCGACGTGAGGAATCAAAACCTCCAAAAAACTCGGACTATGCAGTCTGTAACATAGGCCGCTCTGCCATTAGCGCATTCTCAATTGGGTAGGCAAAGTTGAATTATGAGTGAGACAAATAAACTTGTCGCACAGGAAAAAACAAATAATCCTCTAAAAATTCAGTGTAATAAAATGCATTTAAAATACTAAACTTAAAATATTTTAAATGCTTGAAAAAAAATTTCAAAAAAAATCTACTTGCATCGGGGTAGCAATTAGAATTTCGGTTGGAACAAAGTTATAATACCCTTCTACTCTATGAGTAGCGGGTATAAAAAAAGAGACAACCGTAGTCAACAAAAGCACGAAAGCAACACGAAGTCAACAGTTGCTCTCTTATCTCTCTTTCAGGCATAACGTGCTTTCGACGCTGAGCTCATACCTTGTCTGCTACTGACTAATAAATGAAAATAACTAAAGTTTTTGATACATGTAGATAACGTAACTATCACCATTTGTGAATGTATTTATACCCGCTACTCATAAAGTAGATGGGTATTTTCACTCTGTGCCAACCGAAAATGTATGTAACAGACAAAAACAGACCTCTCCGACCCCACAAAGTATATATAAATACATATAACTCTTGATCAGTGTAAAAAGCCGAGTCGATATAGCAATGTTCATTTGTCTCCCTTTCAGAGCTGGATCTCAGCTTTTTGAAGAGCCAGAGCTTTCAAATTTAGTGACATGTGCTTTTAGTCTATTCAAGTTCTACTCATACAGATGTTTGACGAACCACAATAAAGCTGAGTGAGTCTTTCTTAAATAATCGCAAAATATTGAGGAAACAATTAAATATTTCACTTTTTATGGTCTGCCATGGAAATTTTTTGCTTGTTGTATATATTTGTACAATATTAAGCATCTTTTTAAACTTTTTAAAATAGTTACGGAATATTGTATTAATAAGTGTTTCAGAAGTTTAAAATATCATAAATTTACCTAACACTATTATTACGTATGTACCAAATATATGCATAAGAAGTTGATATTGTGAATGAATAGTTTTCGAGTCCATGTCTGGCAAGTTTAAATACTAGTACAGCTTTTCAAAGTCTGAGGGCGAAAGCGCCCTAACGTTTGAAAAATGAACTTGTATCTTAGCTTTTAATCGAAATGGTATACTTACTCTCATGCAACCAGTGCTTTAAGAGCAAAGATACTTAAATAAATAAAGTATAATAAATTTAAGTATCTTTGTTTGAGAGTTTCTTTCAACTGTAAATTCAGTTTTCAGCCGATAGTGTGCGTTCGCCTTAAGAAATCTGAAAATGCAATGATCAAGGAAGATAGTAGGTATAAACAAAGAATATGAAATAATAAAAAATGAACGAACCTAATAAAATATCTGGTTAATTATGTATATATGAGGATCCGTATTTGAGAAATGTAAGCAGTAATTAATTCAATAACGATACATGTTTCTTTGGCGTTCCTTGCGAAAACGTAGTGCTAAGCAGAAAGCGCACAAACACAGCAAAGGCTAGAAGAGAGAAATTGAAATTAGTACGGAAATCAAATGAAACAAAAGGAAACGCACCATTATAATGTATGTGCCCCAAAAAACGCGTTTGAGGTAGTTACGAGTCTGCTGTATCTCGATGGTGACTGCAGTCAGACATCCAATCGCATTGAATGGAACTCTTTCATTTTTATTAGGATAACAGCTCTTCGGAAGTTGATTACGACCGATGGAATAATAATCATTGTAGCTTTTGACTCCACAACAATTATACTGTAAATGTATCATCGTAATCAAATTTTATATAAATTTTTTCACTTACTTTCTGCTGTACATTATCCATATGTCCTTCGTTTGCAGGTCTTGAAAACTCCAATTGCCAAGCCTCATCGATTTCATCGTCCTGAAAACTTTCGACCTTTATATTTTTTTCTAAGTAGCCGATAAAAAGCACAAAGAATAATGTAGCCAGCATAATGAGTCCATACTAGAAGATAATCGATTTTGTATTAACTTATTTGATTCAAATGCCATTTTGCGATTCTCTTACCGTAGTGATCCAGCAAACATTATCCCGGCAGACAGCAAAGCAACCAATAAGAGATAAAGCAAAAAGTAAGCAACCTATAGCAAACAGACTTATAACGTATAGCAGGTGATCTCGATTGCAAAGCTTAATGGCCAGTGCGAATACCATTAGGCCAAGGAACTGAAAATAAATTGATATTACCTTTAAATAATTTGTGTATGTACACGTAATAAGTTCGCAACAATTATCAAGCATCTATCAAGCATCCTATGTGCGTATCATCTTTCAATACTCTCCTTGTCATTCCTTCTTTATTTAGGGCTCCGCTAGAGAGCAAACAAGAACAAACAATATGATGTCACTCATCAGCAACCTCATCTTGCAAAAATAATATACACTTTTAAAAAGTTTAAAGAACTTTTTTATAATATATTCACTTTTGTGCGCTGTGACGTCGTCTTCCAGAAGCGTTATTTGCGACTGAAAGACAATTTTTGCGATGTGTATGTGTACACTGCGCGTCATCAGGTTAGCGCCCCCCTTTACACTCATTTTCATTTGCTTTTTTCTCTTTGCCTATTGCACGTAACTTCTTAGTTTTTGTTTTGATTTTGTTGTCCTTATATGAGATCTCTCTCATAATGAAATAAAGCGCGAGAGAAGAACCGTTATGTTTATTTTCTATTCTGCTTTAGTTTCGCAAAGAATGAGTCCACTTTTTTTGCGTCATCAGATTAGCGCCGCCAAATGCAGTTTTAGTTATCTCGCTTATTTTGGCAAGTACAGTCACCAAATTTTTTGTGAAGCTTAAAGTATTTAATATCTTTAAATTAACATACAGTATGGGTAAAGGAACAGTTTTATCATTTGATGAAAAATCAAAGATTAGGCATACTTTGAATCTGGACTATCCTACCATAAAATTGCTGAAAAAACGGGAAGACACAGAAAAACAATTGCCAATTTTCTTAAAAATAAAGAAAACTATGGAAAAAATTACAAAGGCGGCAATAATCAAGTGATTTCACCAGCAGATAGAAGAGCAATACTTCGCGAAGCTTCGAATTCTCACAAGTCGACCACTAAGATAAGGGAAAAACCGGTGTGAATTTTGTACTTGTATACGACATCATGTCATGCTCGAACATTGCAATAGAATTATGTAGGTGTAATATACGAATTGGTCAAGTCAGCCAAATCTTTTCATATCCAATCTTTATGCATTCTACATCCGCTTGTTGCGAAAATGTTGTTTATATATAACTTAAATATGCAAATGTAAATGTTACCCCCTTTCCAAAGTTCAAATTTAAAGGTTTGTTAATAAGTTATTTAAGCGAACGATATCAACGCCAAGTGAGTAAACTTCAAAACACATTCATTTGATAAAAAAAAAAACTACTAAAAAGTGTCATAGTAACCCAACCATTTTATGAAATAGCTAGCTAATAGCATCTAAAATAATACTATAGCAGTTTCAGCTTTAAAACAGCTAAAATGGCATCCAGAATTAATTTTAAAATTAAGCTGACTTCAATCAATAACAATAGCTACCACTTGGCTACCGTGTTGACCACAAGCAGGTTATTTAATTTAACAAATTGGAATTTTGAATATGTCTGGTATGTGCACAACAGTGCTGCCAGGTCAGATTTCTTTCTCTGTAAAATCGGACTATTTTTCAATGTAAGATTAATAAAGCAATGTTTAGTTTATTAAAGTTAGATTGTTATTAAAACTAATATTAAATGTATTTTATTGAAAATGTATTTAGTTTGTTAAAATTGTTTTTTGTTTAACTTAGCTTTTTCAGAAAAAGCTAAAGCTAACTTTTTTTTATCTGGCAGCACTGATGTATACGTATTTACATATGTATGTACATATATGCCTATGTGCATAGTTTTATAAATTGATCAATAAAAAATATTAGAAAACATGTAAAACAAATTTCACACGTTACAGACCCAACTAAAACATTGCACTTGTATTACATTTGGAAAATAACATCATCTGTTATTTCAGAATAAAAAACACAACCATTCGCGACGTTATAACTTATGCTAATGACCAAAAATGCATATTCATATGCTAATTATTAAGATCAGCCGTTTAATAAACTGATTTATAATACACACATATGTAAGAACACAAATATGTTTTTGTTTTAGGAAATTTGTTTTCTCAGTATCCATTGGGTTATAAAAAGCTCTCAGTGAATTTAATAAGAGACTGCCGTCATAATTTATGTTGTCAACGAGGTATGAAAATACAATATTATTTTCATCGTAAAACTTACCACATTGAGAATGTTCAGCAAAACGACAAAAGATTTAAAGAAATTACTAGTTTTACTCATTTTATTTGAAAATTAAAAAGCGAAAAAATTAAAGCATGCGATCGTACCAACGTCTGTTTAACAACTGAGTTCAGTTGATCTAGCAGCACACTCAAAACAGGTAATGATTATTTCCTGCCTTCGATTATATCATACGATTTGCATAAGTTGTGATTTGGTTGAGAAAAACAAAAATTCAAAATTTGCTATGATAAAACAAGAATACTGCGGTAAGTAGAGCGCCAAGATCCTTATAGGATTTGATGAAATAAGACGAAAATATTAAGTAAAAATTTTTTATTTTTGGCTTGTTTAGGAGATATAGCCTCCGATAACTGGCCGATTTCCATACATTTTGCAGGCCGACTTGGCCAGTGTGACCATATCTCAAAAATATAATTACGCATATTTTGACCCTGGACCGTTACGTGGTTATGGTCTCACTGTTAATCCGCTATGTTTGTTGATTAAGTCGCGTTCTATAAAAATCAGTTTTCAGGTCTTGGCGCCCCAGTTACCGCAATACTGCCGATAAATGTATATATGTGAGTATAAACACACGTATACTACATAATGCAACACACATACGAATGTATGTATGTTTATTCGATTAGAGTTAAACTAATATGCTGTAATTGGACTAGTTGGATTGGCCATGTCCAAGCTCGAAGCACTATGGAGAAGCAACTAACTTGGACGATTCACTCGCTGCAGCCTGCCTAGTCGTCATTAATGGGAGTTTCGTCGTCCTTTGTCTTGATCAGCTTACGGGCCTTGCCCATAATGAATGCTGTGAGTAATCCCAAAAACTAAAATGAATTCATATTATGAAAATTGTTCTCCAGTTCTTCCAGCATCGCGTCAGTTCTCACCTCAAGTGCAAACATGGCAATGCACGTATAATAATTTATTTCCGCCTGCAACTTTAGCAATCTGGGACCCTTGGTGGCGCATCCCTCCTCGTTGATGTTGGATGCATCACTGCAGTCGGCCGCATAGCAGCAGCTTGCTGGCAATGCGCTCTGCTCCTTGGATAGATAATCCTGCGGTCCCTCCAGGCCGCAGCAACGGAAAAGATTGTGTATAGGATGCATGGTATCATCGTGCACCGACTTCTCGTCGAAGAGGCGTCTAATCCGAACATCGAACTGGCGCAACAATTGTTCCTTCATTGACGAGTAGGTGCAAAAGTATGTGGCCAGAAGCGCAATTACCAAAATGGTGCATATTATGTACTGCAAGAGAAAGGGAAACGGTTTGTTGATGAATGAATACTGTAACTATACCTATGATTACTTACATATATGGAATACTTATAGGACTCCTTGAGGGCCACGTAAACGCCAAAGAAGGCGGTTGCAAACACAGCGAGGCCGCACAAGGCAGCCGCATAGCCACCATAGACCGAGGATGCCGAGCCCCAAGTGACAACGCCACAGGAGAAGAAAAATATGTTAAGCACCTGTTGGACGAATACTAAACTTATAAGATTATTGCATCAATAGTTAAACTGTTGTTAATCTTGAAGATTATTATCATGATCAGTGAAGCGGCTGAGAACACACACACAGACTTAGTACTATCATCAGAATATTCCATACAACCAACCAGCAGCTGCTACTTAATTCCATAATTATGTTCTATTAACGGTAGTTCCTGCACTTGGATAATATTGATTTTTTGCCTTGTGTCTCTGTGTTACGGAATATGTCTTTGGCAACATGCTGTCTATGTGGGCTGGCCGATGCGCAGGTCGCCGAATCGGGCCTTGAGCCATGGTCAATGACTTACCGAAATAAGAATGCATGTCGTGAACAATGCATATTTCCAGGGAGTTATGGAGAAAGACTGCTCCATGGTGATAGCAGAGGAACTAGTAAGTTAAGCAAACAGATAACAACCAGGCGCACCTCATGGGAAATAATTTCACACTTACGACTGATTTTCTGACTGACTGTGGGTAAACACGAGCGGGCAATGCGACGACTTGTTTATGGCACTGTAAATGGAATAGAGCGTACACCTAGTATGCTTCACCGGACTGGGGCATGGCGACTCGATGCGTTTTGGCCTGAGTGCTGGCAGCCGACTGACAGCTGAGTCCGACTCGACCCGACATGGTGAGAGAGCCGTCAAGCCGATGTTGGCGCAGGCGCTGTGCGTACAAGCTATACAGGGTGCTTCTGCTATGCGTGGGTAAGTCAATTAAAAATCCATTATATCATTTATAAATTTAATCATTAATTCCACTAAAAATACCAATATCATACAAATTGATATTGCAGTTTCAATCAACCCGCGGCACGAATAAGATGAAATTAAAACTATTATGGATTTTCTACGCTATATACCTGTTGTATATCGATGTTGGGAGTGTATGTATTTGCATAAGCATAGGCTATATGGAACTAAATAATAATCCCATTTAGAGCAAATTCATCAAGTTCACAAATATCACGTGCGAGAGCAAAGATACACATCTATGTGCTGTGGAATATTGTTTTATCAGGCCTGTAAACCGTTTGAAGAACTCCATGAATCTTCGCTATACTCTGCTGAAACCTATACAGAAGGATATCGGCGTAAGAGTTCTGCTAGATTATAAAAAAAAACTCTAATTCACATATTCTTCCACAGTTTCACATGAGATTGGCGGTGCGTAACAACGGCTGGAAACCATTTCTGTATGCCATCGATATAGACATGTGCCGATTTTGGAAGATGCGCTACAATGCCATAGCAAAAATGTTATTTGCATTTCTGGATGGTCACACAAACATAAATCACAGCTGCCCCTACTCGGTGAGCTGGAAGAGCAAATGGGAATGTAAACAACTAAACAAGCTTTACGTTTCAGAAGGAAAAATTTCTTACTATCGATAATGTGTTGAATACGGAAGTGAATAAGAGACTACACGGCATTCCACTGGGTAAAGGACATTACGGACTCTTCACTAAATGGTCCTGGGAGAATCAAACACGTGCCGAGACAAACATGTTCTTTGAGGTTTTAAACGTGTAATATAATTGATCCATATAACAAATAATATTATAAATACAATTTAAAGCTTTATGTGTTTGTTACAAGATTATGCAATAGTTTAACTTTCTTTGTTGCAATTTAACTTTACTCAGTTTGTCATACAAATTTAGATTCCTTCAGCATGTATTGAGTCTATATTGAACATCTTCTGAATGGGTTAAACACGTTAGGTATCAGTATAAATTAAGGCAATATGCCAATGAAATAATTAAATATTAGTCTATTTACTTTAAGTAATACTTAGCTTAATTACTGTTAGTTTACTCTACATCCACACTGCATTGTTGCGTCGTCCCTGATTCTTCAGTCCGGTTAACAGCATCCAACCCAAGAAGGCGCCAAGCCCCTATGAAAGATTATATATATATTTACAATGGTTTTCCAATGAAAATCAAAGAACTCACCTCGGTTATGACCAGCAGCCAAGAGACAATCTTGAAGACCAGCAGCCTGTCATACAGATACTCTTCAAATTGCGACTTGCAGCCGACCTTGTACAGACTGGTGTGATCCACGCACTTCTCCTCGATGCAACAGGTCTTTGGTATAGCATGATGGATTACCCCATAGTCCTCGGCGTTATTAACTCCACAGCAGTGCAGCCAGGACTCGTAGTAGGCAAGAGCGCCGGTCTCATTGCGTTCCGCATCCCACAATCGATCGAAACCCTCGTTGATGCTGCCAGAGATGCCATCCTGGGTGCCGTGCGAGACCAGGCTGAGGAACAGCAGCTGCGTGAGTAGCAACAGCACCAAAACTATACAGAACTTGACAGATAATCCAATTAATTTGACTTTCAATCATTATACAGCTCCAACTTACGATCAACAGTCGCCTAGGTGCCTCATGTATAGCCGCCAAGCAGCCGAATATTGCAACGATGACTATGACGACGCCCAGGCCAATGATCAATCCACCAACGACATTTTCACCGATGCTCACCGTGGTCACATAAATGCTTCAAAGACGAACAGTTTGTTAGTGAAATATGAGATGATTTAAGATAATTGCGCCAACTCACAGAAAGAAAACGCCAAAACCGACGAGCACCAGACCGAACACCTGCAGCAGAAAGGGAACAGGTGCGACAATGGATTAGAGATGGGAATGAGATGCAGTTAGCTGCGTTCTCTACTCACTGCATAAACAAAGTTGAGAAGCAGCAGCAGATGCTTCACTGTAGTATCCGACAGGCCCATGTTGCGTTCCTACTGTATTGTTGTTGCTCTGCCAATGCAGCGACTGCGACTGAGATGATGATGCAAGGGCGCAGCTGACTCGTCCGATTGTTTCAGGCGTCTCACTGACTATCCGACTATCTCACTCACTGACTACTTCACTGGCCTGTGGTTTGCTATTTAAATCAGCGAAAATAAGCTGAATGCATTAAGTGAGTATTACGTATATGGCAATAGCCAGTTTTGGATAGACTGCGTCGACTCTGTATCTGTCGGATACGAGAATATCTGACCGCTGCCTCTCAGTGGCGTGAATCAACTGAAACAAGTGTATATTTTGTTTCTGAAAACCGTGAAACGCTCTACTTCAATATGCTACACATACCCATAGACACATACACAGATTTTCCCCTCATCTCGCGATCTATGCTCGAGAAAACTGAGAGTCGCCCACATTGGTTGCTCTTATTGGGAAAGGCGAAGGCGCTCCGCTCCTCGGTTGCCTCTGTATGTATGTATATGTTTTTCTATTTTATCTCTTGGCATTCTCGTTTCGTATTATTATTGCTATATGTATGTAGAGGCCCCTACACCAAGCCCCCCTTGGTTCCGCCCAAAGGCAAACCTACTCATTTTGTTTTCAGACATTTCCATGTGTTTATTTTATTTATTTTGCAGTCAACAAGATATTAGTCAATAGCAACAGGTTTTATTTTACCGATGCTGCTGCTGCTGCCACTGCGTGGGAGTTCGTTTACAACGCCGCAAGATTATTATATAGAATGCGCTGGCATTGATATTTTTATCAATGAATCGAGCTACATAAAGGTAGAGATTCCGTACTATGTTGCTTACTACTAACTACAATCACAATTGCACAAGATTAAGCATAGAAATGTGTATAGGAATAATATAGTACTAATATGTATGGATATATAAT
Source organism: Zaprionus kolodkinae (assembly GCA_018901885.1). Classification (NCBI taxonomy): domain Eukaryota; kingdom Metazoa; phylum Arthropoda; class Insecta; order Diptera; family Drosophilidae; genus Zaprionus; species Zaprionus kolodkinae. The sequence continues at coordinate 1,574,306 of JAEIFM010000242.1, read as the reverse complement.
CAACAAACAAAACATTTACAACTAATTATAGAATCGCACACGCTCGCGATGATTTCGTATACTATCCACCAAATAGCAGGTGGCCACGGATCCGACAAACTGTGGGCAAACATTATCAGGTTAATCAATAGAATTAAAATTGGAGGCTGGTACGCACCTCGCCTACTATCAGCAGCCAGCTGATGGTGTGAAAATTCGCCGTCTTTTGGCTCACATATTGCTTGAACCTGGCCTCACAACCATCCACATAGAGATTCATGGGTTGCGAACAGTCTCGCTTCACGCAACAACTGGATGGCACATCAAGATCCAGCACGATGTAGTCCTCGGGACTGTTACGACCGCAGCAATGCAGCTGGAGCATTTCAGCAAGAATAATTGGAAAGTGACTTAAAAGATCTTTGGTAATCGAAATTCTATCCTATTCTAGTCTCAATCAAGACTATCGTACCATACTCCAGAGAACTGTACATAACTCTATTCTGCTCATGTTACCCTACTTAGCTCTATACTATTCTAGCCTTTTTGACTCTACAGTGCACATTATAAATTTATGAAGTTCTACACAAACTTTACCCAAGTCTATTCAAGTCTATTCTTTAAAGCTCTCCGCGTCTCTACAGCACTTTAAACAACTCTATACAAGCCTACACAACACATACCCTACTCCAGTAATACTCTTTAAAGATATTTACTACTCTACACGACTCGTACCCGGCCCCGGCACTTTAAAGCAGCTAGAGACAACTTCAGGCCTGCTCTGAACAATTCTTTACAATCATCACTCTACACAACTTGCATCTTGATCTTCCCTACTCCACATAACTCTACAGGTTTACCCAACTGCATACAAGCCTACAAGTCTCATACCCGACTCCAGCAATACTTATAACCGCTTCATACTAATCTGCAGAATTCTTTATAACTTATCACAGATCTACACGACACGTACCTTACTCAAGCCATCTCTACACAACCCTACACGAATTAAAGCATGATTCATAATATCTCGAAGGGTTGCAGTCTACATAAATCTGCATTAAACCTTACTGCCCAAACATGACCCAAAAACTCCTCTGCCCAACTTACCCACTGCTCGTATGCACCAAGTGTGCTATTGCTTCTCTGCTCCGTATCCCAGAGTTCATCAAAGGCCTGCTTCAGACTGTCCGGCAGCGCATCCCTGCTGGCAGCAAAGCTGATGCTGAACATAACAAACTGGATAACAAGTAGGAGCAGCAGCAGCACGGCGTACTGCAAAGGTAATTATGGAATTATCGAAGATTTAACCCAATGATCACAATGATCTCCAGCTGCATCTCTGGTCTCTTTGTCTTACGCACACTGATAAGCATCCTTTTGCACTCCTTGAAGAGGGCTACCGTGCCAAAGATGCTGGCCACAATGATGACACTGCCGAGCAGTATACAGAGTATCGCCGCCAACTTCTCGCCATGATCCAGGGCATTCTCCTGATCCGTTACACTGTCCAGCAGCCAGATGCCATACCAGATGAGCAGGCTGCCATTAAGCTAATGAGGGTAGCAGAAGGAATTTTCGCATGAGAACACTACACTACACTACACAACACAATTTCAAATATTTTGGGTTGGTTACGACTTACAGCATAAAAAAGATTGATGACACACAGTGTGTTTCGCAGCAGGCGTGTGGTACAGTACATTGTTTTTTTTGAAGGGCGTAAACTCTACGTAGCACCGCAACTCGATTACAACATGACACTAAACTAGATCTTAACGTTCGGGGCACAACAGACACGTCGCACCTTGAGACATCGGCAATGATCTGGGACGGGCAAATACTCGCGACTGATTCATAATCCCAAAATTTTGTTTGACCGCATCTTGCGAAGATGTCGCTGTGTGACGACGGACGTAGCCGATTAACCTATAGTTCTGTCGCCGCTGCACTGGCCAAAAGATACAAACGTCAACCCGAGAGAACCGTCTATTTCATAAACATTTCTATAGTCGATATCAAAGAAAGAAAACTCAGCACGAACAGAACAGAAATTAGCGTAAAAACGCCCACGAGCGCAGAGGCAGCGCGGCGCAGCGCAGCGCACACATATGGTTACAGATGGCGAGAAGAATACTGACACACACACAGATGCTGAGATACAGATACAACCCGAGATGCTACACTCAGATACGGCTACTCAGCATCATTCGTTTACACGCAAACTTTAACAGGGAACTCAACCTCCTTCAGATTTCATGAAATGAGGCACAGCCAACTTAACTCAAGTAAATAAAGCGGCAACGCCACGTGGCATAAGTAAACAAAAAAAAAAAAAAAACTTCTTATCAGCAAGCTGTGCACAAAAAAAGAAAAAATAAGTCTGCCACTTTTGATGATAACAAATACTTTTGAGTACTTTTTACTAACCCATATATTTTTTATTTATTGATAAGAACATGTACTACAAATGTTATGACCTAATTTTGCATGTACGGCATCTCAACAATTTTCATTGGACAAATTCGTTTATTTCTACGTAAGCAGGGAACTTACAATTTTTATCAAGAATTCCTTTACCCAATTTAGGTTTATTTGTGTAAATATGTTTATATTATTTTGATTTACACTTTAGTATAAGTTATTAAACATAGTTACAGTAAACTATAAATAAAATTTGTATTATAAAAAAAAATAAGTCTAGAATTCATGTAATACGCCGCATAAACGTTCTTACCAAAAAGATATAAGGCCGAACCGACGGAAACTGCGGGCGTCCGAAAATTTTTCGGAAATGATGTCAACAAAGAGAATATTTCTACAGAGCAATGAATTTTCCTAGACTATTTAGCATCGAAATTGCCCTTCAGAAAGCCAGCGGGTGTTCGGCGGTGCTTGGGGACCCTAACCCAATGATCTATGTCCGTAGTAGATGACATACGATAATGATTACATATTATCATTTTTTTGATTAATTGAAAATTTATTATAATTAATACGAGAATCGAAATCTTTGCTTTATTGCTTGAAATGTTACAAATTGCATTGACTGGCACTGTGAAGCGATCAAAGTGAGTTTTCTATATGATTTTGTGACAATCTTATAAAAGAATTATAAAAGAAAAATATATAAATACATGCATATAAATATTGTATACGTTATATAGTTAGCATCATCGAAATCGAAATCGGCTTGAACACTGCGTTTGGCACTTTTCTTTCCTCGCTCAGAGTTTAGCTTCTTTTTTTTTAGCTGTTTTCATAGCTTTCAATTACGGAGTAATTTTCTATTTTTTTGATAGATGAATTGATGAGGTAGACTAGCAAACGGCGCAATAATTGTTCTGGAAACTCGATTGCTTAGCGTATTCGTAAGTAGTATTTGCACAGTATTGAGAATTCTTTGGCCTTGATACGTGTAGTATGCTATGGAGAACGTGCTGCGAGTGAATCTATTTGGGGAAGTATTTCGAGCGTCTCCAGCGATTGACAATGCTGTTGGCCAACACATAGGCGAGCAGGGCGCAAATAATCTGAAAAGTTTTGAAAATATTTATTAAAATATTCAAATCGTATTTAAGCTTATCCGAACTCACCTCAACACCGACAAGAACCAGTGAAAATAAATTGAAGGTGGTCCAGCTCTCAGCAATATAATCCAAGAACTTTTGGCGACAACCCTCCAGATTCAGTTTGTCCGTGTGCTTGTTGTAGCAGCTCTTTGGGGGCAGCAAATAATCCTTATAGTTAATATTGCCACAACAGTCGAGCTACAAGAGAATAATATAATATATATACAAAGATAAATAATTATAAAAATAGTAGGGTATTTTTTTTTTTTATGTTCTATTCCTTTAGATTATAAGATATAGTTTGTTAGATCTTGGATAATAGATTTCAAGTTTGTTTAAGCTATTATCCCCGTTTCTAGTGACACGCAAAGTATTTTAGAAATTAAAATCATCACAATCGATCTTATATATCTCTTATATATAGGAAGATTTCGTTTGATCATCTATGCACCTACCCAAGACTCAATATTCGATATTTGGCTAATATTTGCGTTGGGCTTGACAGGCAGAGTCGGAGCTCCCCACAATTCTCCGAATGTATTGTCCACATTGATGAGCAGCGATGATTGGAAGATCCATAGGAAGCCCACGGTCAGTACTTCTACGATGATCAAGACAATCACCAAGACCGTAAACTGTAAAGGAAAAGGGAAAAGGAAAGTATATTATGGATGCAATCAATCAGTGTGCCAATTTAATACTCACCGTTTTGGTCATTTGACTGCTCTCGCGTGCTGCTCCAAGGATGCCAAAGATTGCGATGAGGCATATGACGATGCCAGAGGCGATGATTATCAGGCCGGCAACATTAAAGTGTTCAAATTGAATGACAATGTGCAGTCCGATGCCAACAACGGCCAGTGCAAGTACCTATAGGATTATATATATATATTTATTTTTGTATAAATCATCTTGCATACATATAAGACAGGCTATAGATTTCGATTTTGTGTTTTGCATTTTAATTGTCGGTCATAAAATAATATTCTATGCGCTGAGCTCAAGTCGATAGATATGTTAATCAAATGAATACGCGCCTGCGATCTATGAATCGTACTGCCTACAGTGCGATTCGTTTTTTAGCCAACCCGTTGGCCTTAACATGATTTGGTCTCTTGGGCATGTTTAGCTGACATCACTCATACGCCGCGTATGTCGCGCTTTTCCCTTTCACAAGCTGCGTGCCGTCGTTTTGCCTGCACAATTAGCTAAAATTTATTATTGTTGCATGTTGCAGTTGCACTTGCACTTTTGCAATTGCACAGTGAATCATTGAATACCTTGCACATTGCACTCGCATTTGGCACTCGTAGATACGCTGCGAAATAGTTGGGTAAACGCGCAATTATTATTTTTACACACAACGCGCGTGTTGATGTTTACACTGGCCAACCTGTTGGCAGTTCACAGTTGTCCATTGACAAAATGTTAATGACAATTGTGAATACAATTACATGTGTATTAGAAACCAGACGCGACTTCCGTTGGGTCTGCGATGCCGCATTAAGTAGCCGCCCCATTGGCTTCACAGATTTTCCATCAGCATGAGGTAATTATGACTGATTTGTGCGATTTATCATGCACGTTGGGCACGTTGTTTACTTTGTTTTCGATATCTTCACCTTTTTTTTGGGGTTTGGCATTTGCCAAAAACGGTTGGTAGGAAGTCAACACGATTCCATGGTTTATCTTTACCCAGCTGCGCCTTTTAAGGCATTGCAGTGTAATTGAATTAAGGCCGACGATTAATAAACTATTCGACAAACAACGTCGCGTATGTTTACAATTATGCAAATTGACAAACAGACAAATAGAGAGATAGACATACAGAGAGGGGGAAACACAGATGGTATGGACAATTTTAATTGTATATGGTCATGTAAGTAAAAGTATTAACAGTCGATAGAGTCATAAAAATGTTTAAGTTATAGCAGGCATGTGGCATAGACTCGTGAATTAATGGACAATAATGTGCGCGATAATAATCTGAAAACCCAAGTGAGCCCTAAAATATTTGCAGACAACATAATTTTAGAATTGTTATTTACGTTCCCATCGGTATTCTGTTATCAAACAATGGACATGGGTTTTGGGGATCGTACACCTACAGAATAATGACCCTGAATCCATGACAGGGCACGCAGTACTCAGACAGCGCCCCTTGTACTTAACTTAACTTAGGCGCATAATCATAAACAAATATTAGATCACTCGAGTAGGGGTGACATGTGATATCACTGGTAATTATCACTCGGCTGCTCCATGATAATAAAAACTAGCGCGATAAGTGCCGACAAAAGGTGTTACACAGCAACAGTGCAAAAAAAGAAGAATAATAAAAGCGAAAAGAGATAGAAAATGAAACTCATTTTCTGGATCAACATTTATTTATGCAATTTTGGCGTGGGCAGCACAGTAAACAAGGAAACCAGGCCAGGGCAGTAGCGAATCCGTATTTGCATATACCCGACGAGGCTGATAAGCGGAGGCAGCGTCGCATGTGATTATTATGAGCTCGTACAGCGTCAGCTGGGAGCACTAGAACGCTTTGTACTTAACTGTCAATGAACTGAGATATTTATATACTATACGTATATATGTCTGGATATACCCGGAACATAGTCCGCTTGCTAATTGTGATAATGCAAGGGCACATGTGCCTCCAGTGGGCTTCCCTAAAATAAAGACTCACAACTGTCATTAAACCGAGCAGATTTATGTGCGGGTTCACAAAGAGACGAGCTGACAAAAAAAAGGTGGCACCCTACCTACATAATGACAGCATGGGAGGCCCATAGACCCTACATAAATAGCGGGTATTTAATTAAAAAAAAAACCCGAAAAAAACAAAAAGAAACTCGCGGCGACCTTAGCGAATGAAGTAATTTTCGAGGCAGAACGACGAACAACAACAAATCGGAAAAATCAAAATTTACTCGCATGGAACCAGTGCGGAAAATTGCGCATACGCCGCGATTTCTTCTCATTTCCTTTAAGCATAGGTTTTCTCTCTCTCTCTCTCTTGTGCTACACATTTTCCCGCCTAAGGTTATTGCCGAAAAATATTTTCATTTTCCATTTTGAAATGCCGACGCGTCTGAAAATGACATCAACAAATCTATAAGCAAAATAAAAACCAAAGACTAAAGAAATAAACAAAAGTCCACAAAAATAAACCTAAATATTCTACACGCTGTCGCGTTGACCGCCTTTAGCTCAGGGCCAAGTTTGGCAGCGTGGGTGACCAAGTTTTTTAATTTTTTAAGAGCAAATATAGCATGCAGCAAAAAATATGTAAATGACTGCAACCTACAGTTATTTTTGACATGTGGTTTTATTTTAGGGAATAATATAGTACATAATATTTTGATTGCAAAAAGCACTATATAGAAAGCTCTCAATTTAAATTAAAAATGTGCTTAAACATTTGTTCCAAAATTCCCGCCCGACTGCGCTGAGCTGCGCCCCAAATGGGGGGAAATTAACATAAGAATAATGAAGAGGGAAACATAAAAAGGGAACCTTCAAATGTAATTGAAAACATTCCAAACATTTGGCTATTCAATCGAATTGTAAACCTATCGCAGATGCGTAAGTCGAGACTGTTGAATGTTTATCGTTAGAACCTCACGAAATTGGACTGCCCCAGCATTAATTACTTCACCATAAATATTTATATATACTTATCGGCGTGATCAAGGTCTATGCTTTGTGCCTAGAAATTGTGCAACTAGAACAGTTTACAGATATCAATCTACATAGACCTTTGGCTGGACTGAACCCAAAGCTTTGCCCTAGGTCAGCCTGAAACTGGTCTTGGAGCAAACGTTGTAATTATATCTTTTTAATGCTATTATAATTATAAGGTTTTAGAGCGCCTGCAAAGTTTACGCTTTGGTCTCTGGGGAGTGTGGGTTTACGATGTCATTTGCATGAGAAATAGAAATATTTCCATCATCACGAACACCTTAGCTAATGCCATTTGTCGCTGAGCCGCTCATCTCAGGTTTCCGATTTATAATCATATTATTCGTAGACTCACCACATATATTATATCCCATATCAGTGCAAACACTTTTAATGCCTTTGTAGAACACGCCATTTTCTTTGCGGTTTTGTGAATTTAGTGCCAAATATATGCACGGTTTTTTTTTGTTGTTGCTCTCTTTTCTAGACTATTTATAAAGATCACACTACCACGCGCACAATTTATTCAGATTTTAAATGGGATATAGATTCGGTTCCTCGTTATATTGTTTTGCACTGACTGCACTTGGCAACGCACGACGCCTCTGCCAGCGGAAAACACTTGTTAGAAATTCGAAATAATTTTTGAAACGGTCGCTCTGGAAACCAAACCCGTCATGTTCGCGCACGAATGTTAACTGATTTGTTGATAGCGAATAGTTTTAGCGCAAAAGCAAAACAACTTTTTGAAAACGAAACGGTCGAGGAACGCGCTGGCAATGAAACGTGTAGAAACCGCTCGCTCGCTCGCTCGCACCCATAGGCGTCACGTCGCGTCGCGTCGCTGCTCTGAAGGGGGTCCCAAAGTTTCATGCAAAACTTTTGCGGCGCGCTAATTTAAAAATACTTTTTTTTTTTACATACTTTTCAGCGCACAAGCTACGAGGGGAAAAGAAGGCCAGCAATATATAGAAATTCTCTAGGATGATTCATAGACTGCCCGACAGCACAGTGGGTAGGTCAGCGTGCTGAAATGTGCTAGATATATTGTTTATATACATTAGTTTTTGGAAACAAAACCAAACAAACGCAATTAGCAAGAAATTGGGACAAAAATTTATGAAGTGTAAATCTATTCTAATACTATAAACTGGAATCCCTTGGTCATTGAATTTATGGGAACGTTATATCTTGTTTGTGATAGCTGAAGGGTTACCAAAATGTTTATGGTCTTAGTTATTTAATTATTCTTATTATTATTAAGGGGGAGTCTCCCAGATTAGAATAAGGAGTGACAAAAGCATGCTTCCTTAATATTATACAATATTTATGATATTATAATATTACACAGCAGAGACCTGATCATCGAGGAATTTACGATATGAGCAGCCTTGGTGTGAATATGTTTCCTCCTCATCCATACTGCGATGGCACAATCGTACAGGATGTGTTGACTGGTTTTGTCGTCGTCTTTACTCGTTGCATTTGAAGATAGACGCATGTTAGGAAGGAAGTTAGATAGTTAGGGACCTAAAAAAAATAAAAATGATCCCATCCGGAGAGGGAACTAGTTATACGGTTGACCACATTGAGCTCCCGTTCAGTTATCCGGCAGCCCGGTTTTTATTAGGGATGCGAGCACAGAATGTCTCGAGACCTTGAAATTGGCCCTTTCGGGAAGCGAAATGGATTGAGTTGCTGGGGAATTGGTGAACGACATCACTGGCGGTCAATTAGAGTGAACTGGTTGGCCACAACTTGAGTCTTCTCAATATGATAGAATTATTTGCGCTTTGGGGATTCATTAAATAACTTAAGGTTGTTGAAAGATGACTCAAGAGCTGGAAACTGATCGGAATGTTTGCGAAAACTTCCAAGTAAATCCAGTCTCCGTTCTCCACGCCCGGCACACTTCGCAGTAATAACTTAACCCAGTGTGCTTAACTACAACGCAAGCCATCGGGTCAGTAAACCCGAGAGAGAGAAAGAGAGAGACAGAGAGTTAAGGTCGCGTAAAGAGAGAAAAGAGAACAAAAAATAAGCAGTCGTTTAAAATAGAAACAAAAGTGCAGCAGAGAGAGCGAGAAAAAGCGTAAAAGGGGCTTGAGCCAGCGTTAAGTAATAAGAGAGACAAAAATATGTCAAGAAGAAAAGTATGATGCACCAGAAAACAAACAAACAAATGTGATATAAAAGAAATGATTAAATAAAAAAAATGATTTAAGCACCGGTTGTTTAAAAAAGAAGTTAGAGAACCACAAAAAGCAGATGCGTCCGTTCACTGTGAAGAGAGAAAGGTTTATATTGCCTTGGCTAGGATTTTATCAATATAAGAGTTCCAATCTAGCCTCTTGTCCAAAGTTGCTCCTAGATAATTAACTTCGTTGGAAAGAAAGAACCATACTTTAATACAAGATATTCGCAATGTATTTTGCATAATAAAGTGTTACAATTGTTGAAGTAAAGGTTTAACTTTATAAAATGTAGTTTTTTAGAAAATTTAACAACAATGCCTATGAAAGTCAACGACGATTTCCATTGTTCCGAGTAGTGCTGCCTGAGTTTATATGGAAAGTAACTTCGTAATACAGTGACGAAGTTTTCTTAATGATTAGTCTAAACAATTCCAGTCCAGCCGTCTTCTAATCCCAATCATTTTTGTTCGAGAGCATCTTTATTATAGTTAATATTTAAATATATAAGCACACTGTACTTAGGTAAGCTGCACATTTGAAATTACTTAGCATCATATTGATAAATATAAAATATAAGTATATTTACTGGTGAAAAGTAACTGTTTTTTATTCAAATTAATCCTTTGCTTGATACACATATTCCAGCGATATTCTATCTTCTTGATCCTGTCCTAAATTAATTTTAGCCGTGGATGTATGTTTTTAACATTGTCCTCTGTGACTGCATCGGAGGATCTGACGTTACGGATTTGATCGTTATTTAAGTTGCGGCAATAAAAATTGGAAATCAATATTTGCCCCATAGTATTTATAGAACTTTTCTTGTTTCCTAAGCGTCTTTGCACTAGCAGCGCTAGGAGGTTACTTTTCACCCTACCTAGTATAAATAACAACGATTTAATTGATTAACGGTTACTAAAGATTAAAGATTCGTATTAAAAGTGAATTTCTAACATAAGTATTAAAATTGGAGCGGTTTGTCACATGGCTTTTATAGTGTTGAGTGTTAAATTGATTAAAATTCCACAAATGCAATTTCCAACTTATTCATCTGCTCAGTAGAACGTGCGTCGACGATCGTTGCGAATACTGTTGCTCAAACTGCAGGACACAATACTGAGCACAATCTATTGGAAAATAAGAGATACAAGAGATTTTAACAATGGAATTTCGTTTCAATAGGAAGTCATACTAACCTCACAGGCGATAAGCACCCCTGCGACAATATTGAAGCCTTTCAGGAGACCCACCCAATAGCTCTCGAATAACATACGGCAGCCCTGATGAATGAGATTATCCGGATCGTTCGTATCTTTGTTTTTGAAGCATGTATCTGTTGGCAATCGCTCGTTGACAATGTAATCTTGAGGACTGCCACGACCACAGCAATGTAACTGCAGAAAAAATAGTTCAATTTGTTAATATACAGTAAAATCATCATTAGCAGGCTGATTGTGCAGTCTTACCCAGTTCTCGTATAACGCCATGGGGCCAGGATTGTTGAGCTCTTCCTCCCAGGCTACGTCAATTTCGCTGGCCAATTGGGATCCTCCTTCGTTCACCCTTGTGACGAGTAAATATAAAAGCCCGATGTGCGCGATAATTATAATGACCAAAAAGACAGTAAACTATGAAAGAGAGATGGTAAGATATAGATTAATTGTGGATTTTATTCCATGCAAATTACAACTTACAGTCACAGTGCAGCAGACATTGGAACGCCAGGTGGACAGGTAGCCCCACAGCAACAAAATTAGAGCTGTTACCCCAATAAGTCCGTAAAGTCCGATTACTACTTTAGCTTTAACATTTGGCGTGTGGGCGGAAAAGACGTAGATTACAAATGATATCAGCACCAGGGCGAGCAGCTGTAAAGAAATAAAGCAAATGTCTTACTAAAGATACCAACAGGGATTACAAAGTCTTTTGACCTTGGTTAAGACAAACTCAATTGGTTAATATTACATATTATAATGGAACATAGGCGTCCCACAGGCGAGTCTGTATGGCGTCAGAAGCCCCTCAGACAACAGGCGCCTCCAATTGGGGTGTATACTCAACGCACGACTAGAGCAAACTTATAGAGAAATGGGTGCGTCGGGGGTGGAAATTTGTTTAGTGTCTATCGCTATGAAATATGTTGTCATACTAGCATAACAAACTAACAGACACAATATACTTTTAAAATCAGAGAGCAAAGCTACCTTCGGCATGCCGAAGATTATATACCCTTGCAGAGATTTCTCTGCTACACACACCTGTTAAAGGGTAGCGACATTGTCAAGGATTGGGCAATAATAAAGAACAATTTATAAAAAACAAATCATTTAAAAGTATAGGTTTTCAAGCAAAGCCCTTTTTTGACCGATTGTTCCTATGGCAGCTATATGTTAAAGTGATTGTATTCAAATAAAATTTTGCAGGCATAATAATGAAAGTCATTGTGTGTTTTAAAAACTAAACAAAAATTGGCCTCTGGTTTGTTTTGAAGCTATACGATATATCGGTCTGATCTGGCTCGTTCCGACTGATATACAGCCTACAGGAAAAAAAAGCTTGTTTTTAAAATAGCTCTAAAACTAAGAGATAAGATCGTGTTGCAGCAGACAGACGGACGGACAGACGGAGAAAGCTATACGAACTCCTCTGTCGATGTTGATTCAGAATATATATAGTTTATGGGGTCAGAGATGCCTCCTTAGGTGCCTCGCAAAATTCTGGCCAAAATTAAAGATTTTTCGGACAAAAATAGCAAACTTATCAAAAACAAAACAAAAACTGTGTGGGATTAAGAAATCTGTCTGCTTAAATTATACTCTCGATGAAGCAAAATGAATACCAACAACATATTCATACCACACTCATCGCATAAGGAAATTTGAAAAAAAAAACAAGTGGGTAAGGCTACAGTCGGGCGCCCGACAGTAAGATACCCTTCTCCCAATTTTTAAAATCACAAATACTTCTACTACATATAGCTTACTCGCTCGCACTCACACAGCGACGCTCGTAAAGAGTAAAGCGACACGACGCAACGTCGACGTCAGCTTCAACTGCTCAAAGCAGCGCGCAGGCTGCTGTACTGAAAACGTTGACTGGAATAACTTCTGTGTTATTGGTCCGATCGGATTGTAAGTAGGATATGTTCATATTGCATGTAGCTTTATACATACCAAAGTAGAATGTTATGCGTTTAATACTTTGCTTAATAATCGCAAATTACCGATTTGCGGGGGCGGTGGGCGTGGCATCAAACATTTGAAATAAACTTGATCTGCCCATGATTTATAGGTTTATAGCTTTTTTAATAGCTGACATCTGTTGTCTCATACAGACAAACAGACGGACGGACGGACAGGCAGACGGACATGTCTCAATCGACTCGGCTAGTGATCCTGAGCAAGAATATATATACTTTATGGGGTCTGCCACGCCTCCTTATGCCTGTTACTTACATTTTGCACAAAGTTAGTACACCTTTTTTGACCATTTTCAATGGTCGAAGGGTATAAAAAACATTTGAATGTTAATACTTTGCGATGCGATTTTCTGGCAAATGAAAGTATGAGGGTAGTATACCTTATTATATTAATACTTTACTGGAGCTTAAGCAAATTTACTTAGCCTAAAGCTTATTAAAATTGTGTATAATGATTAAAGTACATAATAAATATAATATGATCATAGCTTCCTTCAATATTTATCGAAACTCGCGCAACTTACTGGGAAATGTTTATCTAGACATGAACACACACATATTTTGACTATTGCTCAGGGTTATTTTTTGCCCAATTGACAACAGTTTACTCTATGAATAATAATAGATACGACAGTCACTTTTCATGACTGTTATTCAGCTTTCAACTAGTTGCAAAATTTTATTACTTTCTTTTTATACATACTCCCAAAAAACCCAAAAAAAAAAAAAAATATGACATCATATTTTATCAGGAAAACAATTCAATTGAAAATAAATTTATTGCCCAATTAAAGACCAGCAATATTTGTAGCCATCTGCATACATATAGTACAAACGATTGGACCTCTCTCGACAACTGCCTGGCATACCAAATTCAGTTAGGTATTTTCTCGGAATTCATTTAGTGTTATTTCTTCTCCATAGACTGCCGAAAGACTGGCACCTGATATAAACCATATGTGTACACACTTATCTATTACTTCCATTCTACGTCTAACTACCATATTTTCTTTCTTAAGTAAGAAGATTATAGTTCAAATTGTTATGTACATATACGTGTACATACATACATGATAAGACTTTAAATTGTTAATGTGGCGTGATGCAGAAGTAAAAAGTTAAAAGTTAAATAATAATTAACAATATTTTGCAAAAATAAGTCGGAAGGGCTACAGTCCAGCGCACCCGACAGTTAAGTACCCTTTGCCCAATTATTAAAATGCGTAAGAGAATTCCACAGAAATCAATCCACTAGATGTGCCTTACTTGCTAGCACTCACACAGCGACGCGCGTAAAAAGTAAAGCGACGCGTCGCGACGAAACATTTGCACTGAAAACGTTGACTTCAATAACTTCTGTGCTATTGGTCCGATCGGATTGAAATTTGGAGGATATGTTCATATTGCATTGAGCTTTATGAGGAACGTTATGAGTTCAATACTTTAAAAACTCGAAATTATCGATTTGCGTGAGTTGCTGCCACATTTGAAATAAACTTGAATTGCCTATGATATATAGGAACTTTCATACAAAATTTGGTGTCTCTAGTTTTATGTATGTATACATATGTGTATAACGCATTTTCAAAGATTCTGCTGACAATCACACAATCAGAAGAATTTTTGGCGTCGTTTCCATACAAGCCCAGTCAGTGTATGTATGTATATATATATATGTATGTAAATACCACGACTGCGATAATGCCCATCAATAAAAGAGTTGCTTTATTATTTTCCGTGAACAATTTCAAATACATAGACGTCGATCACATAAGCGCACAAGCTAAATTGAAATGAACGATAATAGTTGGAAAGTAAACATCATCAATTAAAAATCGTAGCACCCTCGTTTTACAAGACAATATCGTAGCATAATAACTGAGATACCCAGATCAAACATATACCATAAAAAGGGTTAATTAAAACTATTAACTCAATTGGACGGTGTGCAAGTAGTAGTCCAAGTGTTAAAGTAGGGATCAATTAATGTACTAACCGCACAGAGAATTTGAAGAAAATAGGCAAATGCCTTTAGAGTCGACGTTGATGTCATTTTAAGTTCACTATTTATAACAACTTTGTATTGTTATGCAGTTATGTATCTATGAATGTTGTACACTCTTCTTATATCTCTCCTTGCTGGTTCGACGATGAAGTGAGATCACTCGGTTCACTGTAAGGTGATCACATCAAAACTTAACTGAAATCTTATTCACACACTGTTCGACCCGTACGGTCCGCACATTATGCATAAATAAATATGTATGTTGCTAAAAAAACCCAAATAGATACACAAAAATTGTACAAATGTCTATCGTGCTTTGGTAACGAGTTTCGCGCGACGTGAGAGAGAGCACGCAACAATTCCCCAACACGTTCGGAAAATTACTAAAGTATTTGCGGTCGACTGAGGAATCGCTCTCTGAGCATTTTTGTCTATACCGAGCTTTTTTCCACGAACAACGAGTCAATAAAGCCGAACACTCTTAACTGGCACTCGGCTCTCTCTTTATTTGAAATCCAAATACGTGTGCTGTATGTATGCAGTCTCATGATGGCAGCCGAACGATGAACATATCGGTGTGCTTGTATGCGCTTTCACTCGTTTCATTGTATGTGTGCATTGTATGCACATGCTCGCAAAGCTATTTCGCATTTCCCTGCCCAGCGTTCGCCACATTTAATTGCGCCAAAAGCTTAGAGAGCGATGACTTCAATAGTATAATATATCATAATATATCGTATCATTACTCTGCAGCCGGACTCGGATTCAGGGGAACTTATTACATTTCATAAGCTTATCCCGCAATTTTTTGCGTCGCAATTAACCATGAGCCTCTATTTTGTGCATCTTAGAGTTTTGATAAATGTATATCAATCTAGTCGGAAGGGCTTCAGTGACGCGTTAACTCTGAGAGGCCATAGATTTTTGGTGCTTATTTTTAAAGTAAACAATATATAATAAACAAGTGGGTAAGGCTTCGGTCGAGCGCCCGAAGATACATACCAAAGCAGAACTTTATAAGTTTAATACTTTGCTTAATTATCGTAAATTACCGATTTGCGGGGGCGGTGGGCGTGGTATCAAACATTTGACATAAACTTCACCTGCCCCGGATATATAGGAACCTTCATACCAAATTTGGTGTCTCTAGCTTTTTTAATAGCTGAGATCTGTTGTCTCAAACAAACAGACGGGCATGGCTCAATCGACTCGGCTAGTGATCCTGAGCAAGAATTTATATATAGTTTATGTATGCCACGCCTCCTTATGCCTGTTACATACATTTGCACAAAATTAGTATACCCTTTTTTGACCATTTTCAATGGTCGAAGAGTATAATGATTTAAATAATGATTATATTAAAATAACGAATAAAAAACGTAGACAAGGCTAGAGTCCATCACCCCCGACAGCAAAGTACCCTTCGCCCAATTCTGAAACTGCGCTACAAATATGTAAACACACTTTAAATGTCAAATAAAACATTCGCGACTTTTTTCTGTCATTTATTGCCAAATCGCTTTTACTCCCACAAATAGATAAGCGCGTAAAAATAAAATCGATGCGTCACGACGTCGACGTCGACGTAAAGCAGCACGCAGATTGCTGCTTCTGTATTATTGGTCCGATCGGATTTGGAATACATGTATGACCATCTAGCATGACCATCACCGAAGCAGAATCTTTCGACTTCAAAAGTTATCTTAATATGTTATTGCAAATTATTCATTTACGGGGTCGGTGCACTAAAGATTTGAAAAACGAACCTCAGCAGCTTATGGTATATAGTAACCTTTTCACGAAGGATGTGATCTGAGATCTGTTGTCTCAAACAAACAGACGGACAGACAGACGGGCATGGCTCAATCGACTCGGCTAGTGATCCTGAGCAAGAATATATATACTTTACCTGTTACATACATTTGCACAAAGTTAGTATACCCTTTTTTGACAATTTTCAATGGTCGAAGGGTATAAAAACACAAAAACAATTTTAATTTGGACCCATTGATATTCGAAAACTACGCAGTCTGCAACTTTAACCACTCTGTCATCAACGCATAACTCTTTGAATCGGCAAAATTACAAAATGAGACTATTTATATTGTCTTGCAGGACAAAAAACAAATTATTATTGGGCCGTGTGTGTGTGCGTACAAAAATACCTCCTCACTCCCCTTGAAATTCTGCTTAATCAAAGATGGCACTACTATTTATTTAATGTCTTCAATTTTCCATTAGCTAAAATTAACACTGCAGTCGATTTTTTTTAGATTTTTAGTGGCGGAGTGAGGCGTGGAAAAAATCCAAAATAAACCTTATCAGCGTACACTATTAACACATATTGTCACCAAATTTTTAAGCTCTAGCTCTTATAATAATACTGACTAATACGGACTTGGCTACATCGACTCGGCTGTTGATACTGATTACGAATATATACACTTTAAAACCCTTCTACTCTATGAGTAGCGGGTATAAAAAGTGTTAATTTAAGCGTGGAAAAGTATAGAACACTTTATAATATTCGTTTTACTTACCGCACAGACAATTTGGAACAAAAAAGCAACCGCCTTAAACGTCGACGTCGACGTCTTTCTGAATTCACTAGGTATCCAACCTTCCATTTTTATGCAGTACACAAATGTAGTATATGTGCATATGTATGTCTAAAATATTATACGCTCTTTTTCTCTCAGGTTCGAAGATGATATGTACAAAAATTTAACTGAAATCTGTGTATTATTTACACACTATCTATGAATATAGATAGAATATATATATAAATATATATATGTATATATCTTAAGCTAAAATATAATTTTTAAAATTTGAAAAAATTCGTGATTTTCACTACACATGCGTTAAATTTCTAACTAATTTCGTATGATGCGAAATTCACGCTTTCTATTGCGCACTCACTCTTGCTTTTTGCTTGACCTTCACTTCAGTTGACTTTTTTTGCTTTGGTTGAAAGTATTCTTCTTCGTTCAACGCTTGTACTTAAAGACAGACACTTGCATTTTATGCTGGGCTCCTGATCGCTCGCTTGACGTTGCACCAGCTTTGCTTTGAATTATTTACAAATGCAAAGGGCAAAAGGGAGCTAGTAATACGCGGGCCGACCAAAATCAAATCAAAATCATGCGAAATTGAAATAGAACTTAGCTGATGAAAATAGGCAACACTGTAAAGCAAGGCATTAGAGCAAACCGGAATAAAGCAACGCATTAGAGCAAACCGGAATAAAGCAAAGCTTTATACTCTTGCAGGCTTAATATTTGAATTGATGAGAATCTAAGAGGTAAATTTAGTAACGCTATCTTTTATTTAGATAACTGAAGCTGAGAGACCAGATCGCCTGGAACATGCCATCCCAAGCAATCGTGTTTACAACGGAGACTCAGAAGAAATTTTGCTAGGTATGCACATGCTCGCTTAGCTGTTTGGCTTCTGGCGTTTGCCATTTTTGATTACGCCAAAATCTAAGCGAGCGACGAAAACTACGATCGTGATTCATGTATGCACTTTTAACCTCTTCACTTGAATGAACTGAATTTACTACACTTTATAAGATAAGATCCCGGATGTTTTACGTCGCGATTTCGTCTGTCTTGCAATATATCGATATTTTTGAATGATAACGATATATTTTTATAGTAACATTTTTTCTTGGTGATATCAAAAATACGATTTTTTTTTTTGATATTTTTTAATATTTATGCTTTGGTCACTTTAAATTTTGATTGCGAGCGAAAAAGAAGTGACCTAAAACGAACGCGAATTTAAAAACGCAAGCTGCAAGTTATGCGAGAAATTAATAATATTAAATGAAAGGATCCTTTGAATGATCAAACGACTTAGCACTTAAATGCACTGCTCTTTTCTCTTTCCACTTAATTTCTAAGATGTCTTCAGCCTAACGTTCTTGTCCAGCCTAACGCAAAGATCTCCAGCCTCTTGCCTATCTCGCACCATACTCTACTCGGACCGGGTACCCTTTCTCCGCTTACATAAGTTCTTCTGCTACCGGATTCATGTTCCTTGTTCTTGTGGTTCTTCATTCTTGTGTTCTTATTCGCCCGCGAGGCGTTCTTCTGCTCTCTTTTCGGACTCAACAAAACCTGCCTATGTATATTTAAACAAATTATAATAATGATAATACAATTTTGAAATGTAGAACGATCGACGCGCGTTTCTTTAACATAAGCCTACTTTGTAGTTTTCACCACGAACTAGTTTTAGTATCAATTAGTAGTTGACATGACATAGCATTAAAGTGCTGCAAGCGCTTCGATTATTTCGGGAAACTATTTTATTCTGCAATAATCGGGTCAATTTGAACTGTCTCACAATTTATGTATGTTT
Source organism: Zaprionus kolodkinae (assembly GCA_018901885.1). Lineage (NCBI taxonomy): Eukaryota > Metazoa > Arthropoda > Insecta > Diptera > Drosophilidae > Zaprionus > Zaprionus kolodkinae. The sequence continues at coordinate 1,555,301 of JAEIFM010000242.1, read as the reverse complement.
AAAATACGTCGTTAATTCGCCGTCATTTTAAAGTTCTATTGATATTTGATTTAATTTTTTTTTTTGTTTCAAATAATATTTGCCGAAATCCATGATAAAAAGATAAAAATATTTGATAAAATAGAATAGATAAGAATCATATCGTAATGGAACTTCATTCCTTAGTGTAATTAACATTATCCCTGATCATGTGGCAAAGTGTAAAACGAGCTAAACAAGATAAACACTTTAAACATTTAAATCCTATTTAAAAATGTTAAATAAAACTGTCCAATACGTTAATTAAGTTAAAATATGCATGTATTTCCAACTACTTATAAAATATGAAACTTTTTTTTTAGGTTCCGGAAGAAGTTGCCCTGGTAATGTATTCTAGCGCCGGAAACCGCGGAAGCAGGAATATTGAACAAATTAAAAATTATTTACAGATGCTTAAAGTATACATATGTATAATTCCTTACAATACTCGCGTGTGACTTTGTAAAACTGGTTCCCATTAATAAGTTCATATTAAAACATTAACATTTATAAATATGGCTAATATTATTTACAATGTATATTAAAATATCCCGTTATTGTCCGAACAGACCTTCAAATAAAAGCGGATCTGTAACTATGCCAAAACGTAATAGTAACTTAAAGCGTTGTTTGTTACCATTTCGTAGACATATTGGTTGATAGATAAAAAATCTCCGAGAGCGCTGCAATTCCCAATCCGGTAACACATCCTCAATGTCCACTAACAATTCTTTTCGTCTTCCCCAGAAGTCTACATAGGCGAATTTAAGTTGATCTTGCTGTTCGTTTACGTAAATATAACCAATTATATTTGTAAAGGCCCAGCTGGTGAGTGTTAGGGTCACTAACCCACTGACACCAAGGGCGGCACAGACTCCTAGTGCTTCTCCCGATACTTGGCCAGCTTGCGAGAGACCAAAGGCAAAGGGTGTTACGGCAGCTGTGGCAACGGCCTGATAGACCTTAAGTCTATTGAATGCAGCCACCAGGCGTATCAACGGTAAGTTGTAAATGGGCCGCCAGTCTGTATAACCGGAATCTTCAACCGATTTCTTCAATGATCCAACTGTTGTTGTTGCCGGTTCTGTTGCAGGGGTACTGGCGTAGCTGCGGTTGTTGCCAATCCAACATGATAGCGGCAATCTGATTTGATGGGGTCTGCACAGCCTTTGAAGCACTGAAATTATATAAATTCTTGATTAAACAATTTCCAAATGCAATGTTTTGTTTATGTAAACCAGAGACACACTTTCTTAGAGATGATTTGTTAAAATAAATCTGCACGTTCACTGTTACGCTCAAATGGAACTGTTAAATTCACATTGGCTTATATGCAATCGATAAATTATCGGTATATCAGCTGTTTGGCATAATTTCTGCTGGTCAGACTGGTCAGCCTTTTGAGGTTTGATGCCAACGGTTTTTTAAAATGTCAAATGGAAATATGAATATATTGTAGGAATGAAAATAAAATAAAAAAACAAGAGATTAACAAAACAATCATAGTTCTAAACGAGAAGTGCGCATATTCGCAAACTTGGCACCGCATGGATTTCTGGATTAGCTTTAATCAATGTCGAACAAATTTTAAAAATTGAGCGACCCATGCATAAGTTTAATTTTAGACCGACGAGACGACAGACAATGGCGAGAATAATTTATTCGCAGCAGCGTTTTCAGTACGCGTCAACCTCGACGATCGCTCACAATTGTGTTTACAGTCGTGTGCCGGTCATTTTGGCTCGCCAAAAAGCTATTTTACATAGTATGTATATAGTCAATATTATAAAAGTTGTAAATATGTATTTGTCCATATGATAATATATTAGTTGTAATATATGGAAAAAAATTATAAAGCATCCTGTCAACACAGTATGAAATCAATTTGATATTTAAATAATAATAAATACATTTAAATTTCCCAATAAGATGAAATGTTAAATAACGCAAAAACACAACACAATATTCTGTTGTTCAGCAAGCTACAAATATTTTTAGCACATTATTGGCGTGCTGCACATTCGAAAATAGTTTTCAAATGTTGTATGTGTGTTTGTATTCGATCATGAGTGCGAATTCGAAAACGAAATCAAAACACAAAGCACAAAGCAAAAAAAAAGGATGTTTTATTATGATATGCATAATCGGTACAATGGTAATCCTCAAAAAATTGTTGTAATAATATACTATTTCCGTTGCAAGTTATTTCAAAATGTCGATGACATCTTTGGGGATTAGCGCCGGTTTCATGGTCGGATGCTGCATTGCGGCACAGATCGCCAGACGCGTGAGTCGACGAGTCCTCAGCGAAGGTGGCATCGTGCCCGTTCTTATGAACGAGGCCATTGCCGCGGCCGAGCTATGCGCCTGCTGCTTTGAATTAATCATCGGTAAGTTTACTTAGAAAGTATTACTAATTACTAATTACTATTAACCCACAGTGGCGGATAACTTTGGGGTGGCGGCCTATGCGATATTTCTATTTCTGCTAACCTGCTGGTGGGGCAAGGTGTGGGGTGATGCTTCCGCGTGTCCGTACACACACATGGAGGATATGCTTGAGGGTCGCACCAGCTTCAAGGAGATGGCGCTGCTAACATGGGCAGAGCTAATGGGCGGCTGCTGTGTATATCGCATTGTGCAAGTCTTCTGGTGGCTCGAATTCGCTGATACGCACAAGGGTCGAGCCTTCGAGGAGTGCAATGCCGACTTACAGGTTAGTCCCTATGTGGGTGCTGCCATTGAAGGTGTTGCCACACTGCTCTGCCGCTTGGCCTCGAAGACGCTCAGTGAGAAGGAGCCAAAGTTCAGTAGTTACATTGATTCGTTTATCGGCACCAGCCTGGTGGTGGCAGGTAAGTCCTTGCCCGTCTATTAATTGGCCTCCGACTACTGCCAAGTGTCCTCTCAAAAAAGTTTATGCTTTTAATTATGCCCTGCTTGCAGCATTTAATTTCTCTGGCGGCTACTTTAATCCCGTGCTAGCCACAGCCCTGAAATGGGGCTGCCGGGGTCATAGCAATCTGGAGCATATTATTGTCTACTGGATCGGTGCCTGTCTGGGAGCCATCCTATCTGTGCCGATTTTTAAGCTATCTATTGTTCGACAATTCCTCCTGGGCGAGGAAAAGCCGAAGCAGGAATAAAATTGAAAGAGTGAGGCCAAAGACACTACAATTAGTTATCCCCCCAATGTGGGTACTCAGATATCGACTAAACATGTTATTTACGTTCCCGATCGATACGCTGTTCTTCATTAGAGGTTTATAAAAAGTACTTGTTATTTATCAATTTTATTTTGTTTTTTAATAAATGAAAATATCTGTTATCAATTTGTTTCTAGAATATCCTATCAAATATCTAAAAAAAATAAAAAAAAATGTCATCGAAATCGGACCACTATAGCTATATAGCTGAAATCGGTCTCAGTGATGTATGAAAACATGTTTTATTGTTAGAAATAAGTAACTCATCACATCAGTCGCACTTAAAAGTATGTATACAGTTACACCATTTTTTAAAATCCTATAGCTAGGAACAATTCAGGTCAAAATGAATTTGTTAATAATGAGTTTATGTTAAAAATTGTAGACAGATAGAGCTCAAAAATATGAATAATGGATAAAGATTAAAGATAAAACATCGGCAAGCCGAATGTAGCCTTTCTATCTTGTTTTTATTGTCATTTGATCCTTTATCGACTCCAACTATACGAAATTGTTTACATAGATATTTGTACTTTGTGGGGCCTGCTTCGCCTACTTTTGCCTGTTACAAAAAGTTTCACAAAGTTAGTATACCCTTTCATTTTTAGCATTTTCCATGGTTAGAGGTTATAATAACGTTATGATATGTGGAAAACAAACAATGTAGATTGATATGGGGACCATGGTCTAAGATGAGAACAAGTAACAACTTGTTTACGAATCCATAAACAAATCGTTTAAAATACAATGCTAATAGTTCACAGCAAGCTTAGCGATTTTTGCTTGGAATGGAAGTTTTACAAATTTGTTGTTTTAATTCAAATAGTTAAAACCCACTATCGAGATGAAAGAAGCTGAAGATGATCGTAATTGACAAATTTTTGTGTATTTTTGAAATTAAGTCGGGAATAATTGTAATCAGTATATTTGATATGATCACCTCAACGTTAGAAGCTTTACTAAAACGTAAATAATGTAACCGAAAGTATTGTAAAGTTAAGCATTGCTAAAGAAGATTTATAATTACAGGAATTGGTGATGGTTTTCTTTGGTATATAATTAATCTATCAATTGTCAATGGAGCCCATTTCATTGCTTGCATTTTATTATTACTGTCAGTTTATGTGGTATGTACTGGCACTCTAATAAAACTGGAATAAATCAGACAATTTTTAACACATAGAGATCAAAATTTCTGGTGGTCTTTTACCTTGTTACAAGTATCATTCGACTCCTGGATTCTACATTTGTATTTGTTTGGATTAACGTAAACTTTAGATTTAAGACAACACAAAATATAGCAGAATATGTTATCCTAAGTAGGTAAGTTTGTTTGGTTTCTGGAATACCTGAATTATGGTTTAATCTGCACAGTGCTAACCTTTTACTTTTGGACTTGTGTTTACTCTTGGTATGATATGCTTTCAAAAGCGCCGAACCCGCCTAATGGTTAACAATCCAAGTTTCCAAGGATAGGCCATGATATGATTTCCTAAATTTACCTAAGAAGTTTGAAAAAAATTAATATGACATTTTCATTATAATGCTAATTTAAAAAAAAAAATGTTTGTAAGTATACTCGTAAAACTGTATTAATTTATATACGAGTAGATAACATTAAAATTATTTTGTGATCACATTTATTATACAGTATGATTAAATTATGTTTATGACATATATTACATATTTATTTATGTATTTTGTTATATTTTATTCTTTCTGTTTAACGGATATTGCTGGAGCTACTCGACGACATCTACGGCGGGTAACTCGCAGAACAACCTGATCGTTTACTTTCTCGAATTGATAATCGCTATTTCCGAGCGAACAGCGTTTGGTGACAATGGACGCCTCGCTGTTTTCCGAGTTTGAATGCTCCACTAGGGCACTTTCATCGAGCGTTTCATTAATCGTAATATCTTCTGATCCAGAGCAAAGACCGCTTTTTGGTGTATTTGGCGGTGTCTGAGGCACAATTGGCTTATTATCTTGAGAATGAGATGGACTCATTTTGATTCTCTTTTTTGGTGAACTTTCCAGTCTTTCGGGTGTTTCGGTAATGGTTTTTTGTCTTTCCCTGACTGAGCGTGCTCCTACCCTATTGACTACTGTAGCTACTTTATGTACTGGAGATTGCATAAGTATTTTAATTAAGTCCTTGGGGGACTTCATAGATGTTGATGTAACTGTGTCTTCAAATGGTTGAATATCTCTTTGCGAATATTGATCCATCTGCTCTAACGCCATCTCAATGCTATCAGATTGAAGATTTAAATTTGGATAACTTGAATTTAGTTTATCTGCGATTAGTTTTTCTGGTGTAGTTAAAATTTCTATGTCTGCGTCGACTTTAATTTCATCATCGTTGTGATCGATGCGGGTTGAATCGGGCTGTGCATATAAAACAGTTGTTTGTAATGGTAAAGGTTTTGGTAATAATGTTGTGGTTACAATCGCATCGATAGATCGAACCGTAGACTCCGCATCAACCATCTCGTTTTCCATGTCATCGTCGGCTTTCTTTCCTACTACAGTTTCGTTTGGTTGTACTAGTTCATCCTCTTCATGTTTCTCACCAAGTCTATCTACGCTAGCGGCAATATGTTCAATATCCATCATAACTGGCAACCGAATATCTTCAATTATTTGTATATCTATTGATGAGCGAGCTGGGCGCTTGGCAGTTAAAGTATCAACCTTTGAAAAAGCTCCTCTATTCTGGAAAAAACAAGTTTCTTCTTTGCCTGGCGGTGTTGTAGGACGCTTTAGAGTTGGAATATCATCCTCCAAAAGGTCTTTGTTCTGGAAAACATCTATAGCATTTTGAGTTGGCGGAACTATAGGCAGCTTTTCAGTGTCAATAATTTCTGTATCTCCGTCTATCAGCTCTTTAATTTCTTCAATTCTCTCATTGGCTTTAGTTTTACAAGTATCAACAGTAGCAACTTTCACAAGATTGGCTCGTTTTATATCGGGAGATCCTTTTACATTTTGTAATTTATTTTCTGAGTTATTAGGATTTACTATATCCGTTGCCTCATCACTTATATGTTCTTTATTTGTATTTTGATTATTATTTTCATTGGATACAGCATCATCATCAAACATTTCTTCATCAATCAGCTCAGCAATTGAACACATATCCATTTCTTCCCTCTCTATTCTCTCCTGGAAATTCTCTATAAGAGTTACCTCAGCTTCTGTTTTAGCTTTTTCAATATTTTTCGCTATCTCTTGAGTACCTGTAACATCATTTACACTCATCAGCTCAGATTTGTTTTTAATATTATTGAAATCTTTAAGATCGGGTTGCGTGGTTTTCTCAACCTCGATTGAATCTAAGCCAGAAATTTGATCTGTTTGCTTTAATACATGTTGCATATTCTTAGAAGGATGCTCTGGAGTTTCAACAACATGAGTTTCATCAAAAACCTTATCTACAACATGTGTATTTCCAGCTTCTATTTCCATTACCACATCTTCAGCAACTAAGTCCAGCCCAGGAATTTGTTCAAAAGTTTGACAATTTTGATTCTTTGCAACTTCAGTTCCGACCGTATTTTGATCGCAAGTTGACGCAGTCTCCTTGAAAATTGTTTTGTGTTCAGATTTCGTACGTACTTTAGAAGTATCTGCGCTATTACAATGGTCAGTTGTGCCCATTTTTATGCCGCATTGCTTTAACCTGCTGTCACGTGAAGCATCCGAAGTTGTTTCACCGCTTGAAGATTTGTAGCGCTTACTGAAAATAATTTGAAAATGGATTTTATAAGATGGAAAATATAGCTTAAATTACTTAAGGTTTGCTAAATAAGTTTACCTGGGATTATCACATTTTTTATCCTTAGGGGAACGTGAGTTACTGCCACTCCTTTTTTTCAGATCATTTGTTTTAGGATTCGCTTGTTGGCTAGTATTGTCCTCGCGTCTACTGTGATGTCGACTTCGGCTTTCACCTCGACTACTTTTTCGATTTCGTTCTTCGCTTTTTTTACCTCCGTTTCGTTCACATTTTACATCATGATTTTTGTTTTGATAGTGCTTACGCTCTTTTTGCTCTCCAGATTTAATGTTTTCTTCGGCTTTTCTACTAGTAGCGTGATGGTCATTATGACTTTTAATACTATCTGCTTGATATTTTTTTTCACGTTTTCGGCTCTGTTCGCGATAATTGTTTTCGGGATCTAGCGTTTGACACCGCTCTTGCCCTACTGTATTGTGGAAGGAATCAGTAGCTTTTTGAGTTGACGTTGTTGGAGGCAACGTGGCACAGTTGTCGATGTCAGTAGACTCCAAATCATTTAGTGCATTTTTTTCAGATTTTATTGATTCATTTTCAGATCGATGATAATCAGTACCTGCGATCACCTCCTCCATTTCAGCCTGCTCTGCATTTATATGTTCTATTGCTTTATCTTCATTATTAATTTCGTTGGGTACAATATCATCCTTTTGGGCAACGATTTCATCATTTATCATTTGCTGTTCAGCAATTGATCGCAGATCTTTTTTGTCTGCCTCTGTTGTCTTCAGGGAATTCACTATACCAGTTTGATTGGCTTGAGTACCTGTAACATCGTCTACACTCAAACATAGCTCAGTTTTATCCCTTATTTTTTGGATATCTTTAAGATCGAGGTGTCTTTTCTCAGTCTCGTTTAATTCTAAGCCAGGAATTTGATCTGTTGGTTTTAATACATTTTGCATACTCTTGGAATGAGGCTCTGAAGTTTGATCTTCATGAGCTTCATCAAACACATTATCTGGAAGTTGTGTATTTCGAGCTTCTAAATCCATTTTTTGCTTTCCAACAATTAAGTCTAATCCAGGGATATGTTCAAAAGTTTGCAAATTTTCATGTTTTTCAACTTTAGTACTGATCTTTTTTTGATCACAAGTTGACACAGCCTCTTCGACTATTAGTTCGTTTTCAGTTTTCATAAGAGCTAGCGGTGCATCAACATCCATTAGTTTTGAATGCTCAGCAGGCTTCTCATCCAACGGAGATTTGCAGCGCTTACTGAAAACGATTAAGAAAGTCGCTTTATGAGAAGAATATATTTTAAATTGCCTTTCGGTTACTTTACGAGTTTACCTGGTACTGTTGTTATTTTTTTTGTTCAAAGGGGAACGTGAGCGACTACCAATACTTCTTTTCAGATCCCTTGTTTTTGGATGCTCTCGTTGGCTGCTATTTACTTCGCGGTTTCTACTGCGACTACGATCGAAACTACTGTGATGTCGACTTCGACTTCTGCTTCGTCCTCGAATGTGTTCGCGTATTTGACCTTCGTTTCGTTCACATTTTTTATTTTGATCTTTATTTAGATAGTGCTCTCGGTCTCTTCGTTCACTAGATACAATGTGCTTCTCTGGTTTTCTACTACAGGCATCATTGTCATGATGACTTTTATTTCTATCTTTGCCTAAGTCGCCATCATTGTTTTCACGATCTCGTGTTTGACGACGAACTTGCTCTTTATCTTTCCTATGTCTACCTCCTTTTTCCAGGCTCTGGTCGTGATCTTGATCTTTTCCCTCGTTCATATCATGTTCTAATCCTTGTCGATCTGGCATGCGCTCTCTACATCCATCTCTATGTGATTTTGTTTCCTCGCTGGATTGACTACTACTAATTTTGTTCATATTAGATTCTTGGCCAGAATTCTGTCTGCTTTTTGGACACTTATCTTTGGCTTCTTTAACATCATTATGTCCCGATTCATTCTTGCTTTTCACATCGCAGGTAATTGTGTTTTTAGGTTTGACAGTAGTCTCTGCAAGAAAACGTTTAGCGTCATGGTTTGTTACTTTGAACGCTGGTTTTCCATCAGGTGGACCATGTGGAATTTTGCGTCTAAAGCATATATCGTCTTTTCTAATAATAATAAATAAATATGAGTAATTGTTCCATACATAACTATAATTGTTGTACATACTCTTTGCGCAGTTGCGTTATTAGTGCATCCTTACGTTTTATTTCCGCCTTTGCAGTGTCAAGTAAATTTTGAAAATTCACTTCCATTATCTTCACTTTCTTTTCGAGCGCTTTATTGTGTCCTTGCAAACTGGCAATTTCTACCTGTGCACTCTCATATTTCGACTCCCAGGCCTGGAGTTCCTTCGATTTCTGTGGATTAATGCAGTGATTATCTGCTCCAGGTTGTATTTAAATATATTTACCTTTTCCTCAGCTTCTTGAAAATCGTCCAAATCATCGTAGATATCTAGTTCATCGCCCAACATATTCACAAGACGAGCAACTAATGTTTATAAAATTCATCTGCAATTAAATGCGGGAATTGTGTGCAGTGTTGGTGAAGTTTATGATTGTTTCAATGAAAGCAACTCTGTGGTATTGGGCAGCACTTCGGCGATTTCCATAAAATGGATTACAATTTAAAAACAAAATATTTCGATAGTCATCATTAAAGCATTGACAAAATTAAGTAAACGAAAACAATTTTCAAAATTCAAAGGCCACAATATTAACTAAATATTTTATAATTTTATATATTAAAGTCAATACTGCAGGTTACAATGGGCGATGATATTATAACGCAACAATATCTCCTAAAGTTGGAACGACAGAAATTTGCTTTCATTGTGTATGGTGTTACAGTTTTGTTCCTTCTGATAGCTATTTTACAATGGGTAATATTCAATGTAATGTAAGTTATTAAAGATACAATTAAATATATGCATATATATGCATTTTCCATATCCTTATCCGCAGAGCTGACATCAATAAGTTTTTCAGCAAGCACTTTTGGATCGGTGCTGTTTTCTTTGTGATCGGGATATTGTTAGTTATGTTATTTATTTTTTTTGATGACATACGTTTTACCTCGCCTCTTAACTGGATAATAGCCTTTTTGATTGTAAATTTCGATTGCTGCTCGATTTTATTATACATTAATATATGTATAATCAATTTTCAGGTAGAAAGCCTTGTTATAGGATTTGTGTCCTTAGTTGTCTATCAGTATCGGTACCAATTAGCTATGAGCTTTGCTATTTGGAGTATTGTTCTGTTCGTTTTTCTTTTTTTTGGCTCTATTATACCGGTTTGTATATCTGAAAATATTGTGAAATATTTATTTTGTTTCTCTCATCAGCATGACTTAACTGTCGATATTATTGTAATTGTGCTGATTGGAGCTATTACCTTTATTGGCGCCGTTTATTTTCTGATGCTATATATTATCTTAAATGTACCATATTCATTTTTCATTTACCGAGCATTTATGGTTTCCAGTGTTTTGTTGGTATGTTTATTTTTATTTTCGTAAAAAATTAATAACTAAAATAACTTAATTCCACAGTTTATTATGTATCATGCACAAATAATCAACGGCGGGAGATTCGCGGAAATTCGAGATCACGATTACCTTTTGGGCGCACTTCTTTTGTTTTTTGATTTTCTCTTTATGTTTTTATTTACTTTTCAGCTCGGCTACAAATGGTCAAACGAATGCGATTTGAACAAAGGCATTACAAATAATTTTGTTCTGGATCATCATATGAAATTACTACCTGTTAAACATGATTAGTAGTCGGGTGTTTCAACAATTATATTAGATATTAGAAGCTGTGATGAAATTTTGCTGAAATTAAATTATCGATAATACAAAATTATGGGTAACACTTTCTTGTGCAGCCAACTTCACCCAAAACTAAATTTGGCGCGCCGCAGCTGTTTCCATTTTGTTATTTGTAGTTGTTGTTTATGCTGATGCAAATAAACTTTAATTGGCACAACGCTGACATAAACAAATTGATGGGCATTTAATTTTACGGTGGAAAAGTACATTGCTTAGTTGACCAGAAGCCATGGATCCAACCATATCTGTTTCGAAGGTATATTCCCTTTGTTTTTATACATAAATTAAATGGAATTTTAAAGAACACTTATTGTTTGCTTAGGGTTGCTTTGTTTATAAGAACGGTGCCACACGAGCCCAGAAGCGGACACCTAGTAAGCGGAAACGAGTGGATAATTCTCTTAAATGTTTGCTTGGCAAGGAGGTCACCTCGCAACCTTTCTATGTCGCCTACAAGGAGTGCTGGAATCTGCTACACAGCCATATCCTTCGGCTACAAACATCGAGCAATGCACGCACATTGGAGCAACTAGTCGAATTTGTGACTGGGAACAGGGACGCAAACGGTGGGACCAATAATGAAATACTGCCAACAGCGGCGCTGCTGACGGGCATCAATCAGCCTGATCATTTAAAGCAATTCGAGTCGCTTACCCAGCAGTTGCATGCTAAGCAAGCGGCACGCGTTTGTGTATTGCAATCGCGGGATTGTGCCACACTTAAAGCGGCTATTGAATCAATGGTGTACAATCTCATGGAAGACCAGTCGGAAACAATGGCTGGTGAAGATGTGCACGATGATGAGGAAAATAAGGAGGGAGGTGAATATGTGCGTGAACGAGATTGCAAACGAATGCGTCGCAGTCAGTGCACCATTAAGCAGTTATCCTCTTGGTACGTCAACAATTTTAATGCAGCTGGAAGGCAACCCCCACTTGTTGTTATACTGCCAGACTTCGAGTGCTTTACCGCTAGTGTTCTGCAGGATTTTATACTCATACTAAGTGGTCAATGCAGTCGTCTGCCCTTTGTGCTAATACTGGGCGTGGCAACAGCTATATCGACTGTACATAGCACACTGCCCTACCATGTCAGCAGCAAGATTAGGCTACGTGTGTTTCAGACTCAAGCTGCTCCAACAGGACTCAATGAAGTGAGAATTAAAGAGAATCGCTTCTGCCAATTGATACTTACATTGTATCTTTTATTTACTCTTTCAGTTACTGGATCAGGTTTTGCTGTCTCCCAAATACGCATTCCACTTGTCCGGCAAGGCTTTTAAGTTCTTAACGCACATATTTCTGTACTACGATTTCTCCATACAAGGATTTATTCAAGGCTTCAAATATTGTCTGATGGAGCATTTTTTCGCTGGAAATGCTTATGCGCTCTGCACGAGCTATAGTGTGGCCTTAGGACGAATCCAGCAACTGTCGCACGATGACGTTGAAACCATCAGACGCTTTCCCTCGTTTCGTCCTTATGTGGAGCAGATTAATGATTGCAAACGCATCATAGCCATACTAACTGACGACGAATATTTAAAAAAGAAGCTGCCGCAGCTTCTGCGTGATTGTATCCTGCATTTTATGCTCTTCCGGATCTGCCTAGAGTTTTTCACAGAACTGGTGGGTGATCTGCCGCGTTGTCCACTGGGTAAACTGCGCCGTGAGCTTTATGTGAACTGTTTAAACAAGCCAATACACCAGCAGCCCGAGTATAAAGAGTGCTGGCAGATGCTCAGCTTTATGTCCAAAGAGGAGTTTGTGAACAAGCTTTCCAAATCCATTTCCCGCACTGAAGAATTTTTAAGTGAACAAATAGAGCAACTGGAACTGGGAGAATCTTGTGCAGCTGTAATTCGCCCTGAGTTACAATCTCTGAAGAAATTGCTTAACGATGTGGAAATCGCTTCAATAGATACCCAACAACATGCAAATGAATCCACTTTGTCAACGGAAACTAATCCTTTAACAGATCTTACGCACGTTGCGTCGCGACAGGAGCTAAAGGCGCAACTATTGCAACGCACAAAGCAGGATAAACAACAGTCCACATCGGAATTCACATGCGCTGTAAACAAACTTCTGGCGTATGTTGAAACTAATCTAGTGCTGGTTCACTTGCGTCCACTGCAGAAGGCTCCGCCGTTACACGAACTCTACGTGTTTAATGACATTTCAACCGTGCGATGTAACATAATTGGTGCTCCGCGAGCTGCTCTGCACACCGCTCTCAATAATCCCCACTTTTACATGCAGTGCAAGTGCTGTGAACTTCAGGATCAGTCCCTACTGATGGGCACCATGCCAGATCTTTCGATTGTTTACAAATTACATTTGGAGTGTGGCCGTATGATTAATTTATTTGACTGGCTGCAGGCTTTTCGTTCTGTTCTCCGTGGCACTGAGGATCAGGATGAGCAGGAGACAAACCAGGGACAAATCGATCCGCAAATTCAGTGAGTAAAAATATATTTTATTTTATTGTTTTTATAAGTTTATAATTCCTATCTCTACGAACACAGGGCACGCTTCACACGCGCCGTGGCCGAACTGCAGTTTTTAGGCTACATTAAAATGTCCAAACGCAAAACGGATCATGCCACGCGCCTTACATGGTAGTAGGAGTAACCCAACTTATAAAATTCACCAGTCCGAATGTGGATCACGTATAAGGATATAATTTTGAAAACAAAGCAACACTGTGATTCTGGACAACAGTTTGACAAGTGAAATAAAACAAAATACAAGTATTTAACAAAAAAATAAACAAATTAAACGGTCAAAAATTTGAGTTTATATATATATTATATATAGTTTTTATAGTTTTCAGCAATAAGAAATAATGCAAATTGAAACAATGTATTTACACCTAAAAAGACAGAGGTTCGCTATCATTGTGTATTTTTCTGTACTTAATTTACTTCTTCTTACACTTGTGCAATGGTCCCTATTGCATTCATGGTAAGTAATTAACGAAACATATTAAATCGATACCTATTCACCTATCTATTCCCAGGAGTAATAATCTCAAAATTTTAAACTACGTTGCTGTTTGCTTGGGTTTTTTTATAATAGGATTAATTCTTTTGATTTTGTTTATCTTTTTTGAGAATTTGCGTTTCTATTGGCCCGTGAACTGGATAATAGCAATTATTTTAGTATGTTATCATCGGTTGTTATCATGTTATCACATGTGTTATCATACATTTAAAACTTGCAGTTCGAATGCTTCGTAATAGGAATTGCCCCTTTAGTTATCATGCAATACACTTATCAAGCGATTTTTAGCTTTGTGGTTTGGTGTGCTGTGCTCTATGTCTTCATAATTATTGGAACTTTTATTCCGGTAAGTTTCATTAAAAACATAAAGATGTGTATTTTAAAATCACTCCCACTTAGTGCGACCTAACGGATAATATTCCAATAATTGTTATAAGTGGAATGTTACTTGTAGTGGCAGCTGTTTATTTTGTAATGTTGCATGTTGTCATGAATTTTCCAATGTCTTTTGTGGCATACAGAGCAATTATTGTGTACTGTATGCTCTTTGTAAGTTTATTGTTATATTCCAAACTTTTTCTATTAATTTTAAATTAACTCATCTGCACAGTTTGTCATGTATCATGCTCAAATAATCAATGGTGAAAGATATGCTGAAATTCGAGATCAAGATCATCTTTTGGGAACATGTATTTTGTACTTTGATTTTATTATTATGTATTTATTATCGTTTCACTCGGCACGAAAATGGAGTGACAAATGCGATTTGGTCGGATCGCATTATTTTATTATAGATCAGCATATATAATAATTCATTATAATTCATATTCATATTCTTGTTAAATTTGTACATAATTCTTTTCAAATTCAACCGTCCGAAAAGTTGACAAAATTTAAATCACGCTGTACATAGGAACATATTTCAACAATCAATAAAGTCCGAATGTAGTGATAAAACATATGTATAATTGAAATAAACCTAACTATAAATATCACAACAACTACAACTCAGGCCTCCTTAATCAGATGACGCTGTAAACATTATAAAACAACATATGCTCCTAATGCACATATGTGTATGTATGTGTGTTTGCCTGCTCCTTGAGCCGACCACTCTCGGTCTGTTTGCCAGTGGTTTTACCACAAATTATTTGAAATATGGTGCAAGTGTCGCATTAGAGGAGCATAGGCGAGGTGGGCAGGGTGTTTGTCTCGATGTTTAAGAGCCGAACGTAATGGCACGTTATGCACATCGTTGGCAACACCCTGTTTAGACTATGGGAACTTCAAATGGTATAAAATGAATAGAACTGAAGAGCATATTCGCAGTACTATACCATCGCTGCTCCGTGGGTTGTCAACAACCATTCGAGGGAAAAACTATCTATCGAAAGCAACTGGACAAGCAGGAATGATGTTCACTATACTTGGCGCTCGGAGGATGCTATCCCTTATGGCATTGCTATTGTTTTCCAACTTTTTGATGGGCATTCGAGCTGCACCACTTGAGGTATGATGAATCAAGTTGAATACTTTAAGAAAATTTACTATACTTCAGTTTCCTTTAGCCGACTAACATTTGCGTTGTGAAATTGGGAGACGATTGCACTCCAGGTAACTATTAGGATTCCAATTTCTAAGTATACAGATTAACTTAGTATTAATACATATGTATTTGAGCACATGTCTATTGTCTGCTATTAGGTCTATTCAACAGTTTAAAGTTGGATTTGCTGCATTTAAAAGTATATTTCATATATGATTGTACACTTTTGTTTACAGACATATATAAAGATAAAACTTTAAATGAATTCGAATTCTTCTATTCTCTGTTATTTCACCAAGTTAAGTCTTTAAGGTACTGTAAGTTTAGAAATTGCAGCTTATCGTACTGTCGACTTAGCCAAAGTGTAATACATTTATACCATATTCTAGTACTAGTCCAGATACTTTGCACTTTTGTAGTTTCGACCGTACGATATTTCGCAATATATATTACAACATACACCGCATCCGAAAATATTTTAGTTAGTTATTTTTTTAAGTTTCAAAAGTTTAAAGTTATTTCCTGCCTTTAGTTTTGGGGATTAGTATTTCAAGCAGGAATATTACTTTCTCATTATTCTTTTTTATTGGGAAATGGGTTGGCTGGCAAAAATCCTCAGACTGAACCCTCCACGAGGGTGCCGGCTGGACAATGGATGCTACAGAGCCTATGGTTAAGAGGATACCCTAATAAAATATCCTTTTTGGCCACAGGCACTGTGGGATCTAGCTAAGGTACGGATACAGTTTATCCTCCAGGGTTTCTGGAACCGAACCGTGGTCTTGAGGTCTTTGAATTCAAAGATATATCGAATTATATATTCAATAACTTTTCGTTTTTTAATTCACAGATTCCTGAAGTAAATAAAGTGTCTAAAGTAATAATATCTTTCTAATTCGGTTCACAATTTTATTAAGTACAACCTGTAGTTTAGAAATTTAATAAAAAATCTCGGACAAATACAAAAAACTCGTTTTTTTAATTCTGAAATATACATGTATTCATCGATAATAAACGTATATTGTATTTCAAAATATTTTCAATAAATTAGCACATATTTTAAAAATTGTAGCTATTGTTTTCAACCTAATAGCAAAATGCAATGTAGCTTTTTTATATATATAAATTTTCTTTTTGTTAAGCGAGTATAGTCAAGCGTCTTTAAAAATATCAACAAAATTATGCCTAATCTTGTGCAGATTAGGTGCCCTGTTCCGCCGGATTACATTAGTTTGAGTGTCTCAATAGCTGCGGCAATGCGTTCAACTTCTGAGCGGGATTCTGTGAGTTTAGTCTCATTTGCTGTCTGCACTTCAGCTGGTACCTTGGTGGCGTAATCAGATGCCTGCATCGCCTGTGTTAGCTTGGACACAGTCTGCACCAGTTGATCACGTTTCTTGTGCAGCTTGGCAATTTCCTTATCCGCTTCAATGAGACCTTTAAGAAGTAGATGAACCTCACATTGTCCAGAGACGGTCAAGATCGCGCAGCCTGCAGGCGGCTGACTATCAAATGACACGGTAGAACAGTACGCAATGGTAGCCAAATCACTTGCATAGCGTTTGAGTATTCCATTGGGTGCTTCGTCGGTGCAAACAATGTAGGCCTCCGTCTTAGTTTTATTGGGCAGATTATAATCCGAGCGAGCCGAGCGGATGACACGCGCTGCCTTCTGAACAAACTCCACATCGGATTCGACTTGTGTGCTGCGCCAGCTTGTGTTTGCTATAAGAAATTCAATATAATTAGAAAATGGCTCTGAACGTGGTATTAACTCTTGACTTACTTGGATAGCTCGACACACATATGCTAGGCGTGCTGTCGGCACGTGGCAGACGCTGGAATAGCTCCTCCGTAATGAACGGCATAAATGGTGACAGAAGACGCAGGCCGTAGTCCAAGCAAACATAGAGTGTACGCCTTGCTGCCGCTTGCTGCTCACTGCTACCGCTTTGGAAAATTGGCTTCAGGCACTCCAAATACACATCGCACACATCGTACAACCAGAAAGCGTAGCAGGCACTTGTGACGGCTGCAAAATCATAGGAATCGAATCCAGTATTGCAGGTTTCAATGGTGGCCGCCAAGCGGGACAGAATCCAGGCGTCCATCTTGTTGGACTGCTCATTCAGTGTCAGTTGAGTATTGTAGAGCTCTTCTCCACTGAAATAGAGCAGTGCGAACTTTGTCGCATTCCACAGTTTGTTGCAGAAGAAACGATAGCCCAGCACGCGATTGATATCCAGATTAATGTCACGAGCTTGGGTAATATAAGCGCAGAGTGCAAATCGTAGCGCATCCGAACCGCATTCGGGTATTCCCTGTGGATAGTCCTGTTTCTGGCCTGCCTTGGCTTTCTCAATCTCACGAGGATCTAGATTGGAAGTAATGAGTTGGTTGTGCAGACCCTCCAGCGAAATTCCGTGAATAACATCCATGGGATCGATGACATTTCCCAAGGATTTTGACATTTTACGTCCATGAGCATCACGCACCATCGGATGCAGGTAGACCTCCTTGAACGGCAGTTTGCCCAATAGTTTCTGTCCAAAGAACACCATGCGTGCCACCCAGAAGAATAGAATATCATGACCTGTTTCCAGCAAAGAAGTTGGATAGAAAGCCTCCAGATCGCCGGTATTGTCTGGCCAGCCAAACACGGAGAAGGGGAATAGACCTGAGCTGAACCATGTGTCGAGCACATCCTCATCCTGATGCAATACAATTTTGCTGGCATCCACTCCAAATCGTGTAGCAGCCTTGCTCAGCGCCTCCTGCTCTGTGCGGGCTACAATCCAATACTGCTCGTCATCAGGCTGGCAAGGAAAAATAGGAATTCGTTAAGGCATCGCTTTCTAAATTAAACTATGTTCAACTTACTGTGCTGGGCTTGATGCTGGGATCATTGAAGCTAACATGATAGGCCGGGATGCGATGACCCCACCACAGTTGACGGGAGACGCACCAGTCGCGGATACCCTCCATCCAATGATACCATGTTTTAGTGTGATGTTCTGGGACAATCTTCAGTTCACCGGACCGCACAGCCTCTGTGGCCGAAGCAGCCATATCCGAGCAACTGACATACCATTGGGGCTTAATAAGCGGTTCCACAACATCCTTAGAACGGCTGCAGATGGGCACCACCATCGCGTTGTTGAGTGTCTCACGGTACAGACCCAACTGCTTTAGACGTTCGAGCAGCTGCTTACGGCAATCAAAACGCTTAAGGCCGGTGAACTCGCCATAGTCGCCAATAATGAAGCCATCATCATTGAAAATCGTGATAAATGGCAAATTGCAGCGCTTTCCCACCTCGTAATCATTGGGATCATGAGCGGGTGTAATTTTTACAGCTCCAGTTCCGAAGTTCATGTCTACAAACTCATCGCAGACAATAGGCAGACGGCGATCACAGAATGGATGGACTACAAACTTGCCATGCAGATGCTTATAACGTTCGTCCTGTGGATGCACTGCTACAGCTGTATCACCCAGCATGGTTTCAATACGTGTGGTTGCCACAATTATCTCCTCGTCGCTACCCTCCACTTTGTAGGCGAACTTAATAAGCACACCGAATTCCACCTTCTCGTCATAGCCAGGTATGGCCAGGAAAGTGCGTCCAGGCAACTCTACCTTATCTACTTCAATGTCCGAAATGGCGGAGCGTAGTGTGCATGACCAGTTTACCAAGCGGGAGCTGCGATAGATGCTGCCTGCCTCATGTAGGCGTACAAAGGCCTCCGTAACAGCGCGACATAGCTTGGGATCCATGGTGAAGGCAACTCGCGTCCAATCGTAGGAGGAGCCTAGTGCCCTCAACTGATCATAGATACGACCGCCTTTCTCGTTTCGCCAGTTCCAGATGCGTTCGATGAATTTATCTCGTCCCAAATCGTGTCGCGATAGACGTTCATCACGCCAGAGAAGCTTCTCCACAACCACCTGAGTGGCGATGCCAGCATGATCACATCCAGGAACCCATAGAGTGGTACGTCCCTTCATGCGATGATACCGCGTGATCGCATCTTCGATAGCATTGGTCAGCGCGTGGCCTAAATGCAGTGATCCCGTTACATTAGGCGGTGGAATGACCATTATGAATTTTCCATTCGGATTGGGAGCATTAATGGATTCACGCTATAAGGAAAAAGAAACCGTTAATTGTAATTCAGTTGCAAGTTGAGCGAGAGTCTCAAATTCTTACGCCATATTCAGGTGTAAAGAAACCCTGCTTCTCCCACCAGCTGTACCACTGCGCCTCCACATAACCAGGACTATACGCATCAGGCAGAGGTCCGCTAAGATCCTTCTTTTCGCCAGGCGCTGTCTTTGCTGTATAAACTGCTGCCTCTTTTGTTTCTTTCGAGCGTTTCTGCAAGAAAAATGTGTAATTGTAACTTTCACCAAACATAAATCAACAATAATAAAGGGTAAGATCAAGAAAAATACCCTGTAATTAAAAGGTAAAAAATATGAGTATTATTTTTCTTCTTTTGGACATTTTCTGTTTGTTGTCCCGTATTTTGTGGTTTTCTTTTGTAATCTATTTATATACGCCAACCGATCAGACCCCTTGACACACATTTATTTATCATAGGGTACAACAATAGCATCCCAAAAACTTAAGCACATTCACTTTTAGAGATGCTTGCGTGACACGAAACTATTTGTTGTGAAATTGGAGCATAAATACCTCCAGTACACATTGACTCAAATTGCATACGTCTGCAATGATTCACTTGTATATGAATACACTCAATAAATGTCAATATAGCAACAACAACCTAACCTAACAGAGGGATAATTACTTCATGTATTAGGACTTACCTCGGGTTTCTCCTTCTTTTCACCCGCTGCCGGTGCTGCTGCTGCTTTCTTATCCAACTTCGCCTGTAATTTGGCTAGTTTCTCAGCCTTTTTAGCCTCCTTTTCTAATTGTTTTGCCGTCTTAGGTGGTTCACCATCACCATCACCGGCTGGCGTTTCTGCAGTGCTTAGCTTCTCTTGTTCTGGCATTTTGGTTGTTGTCTTCAATAAAGCTGTCGTAGTTTGCAACAGTTATTTTCTAATATAACAAGGGTTATTACCTGATGCAACTTTATCTTAAGATTTGTTAAAAACTTACTTGCATGCGCCACAGATGAAAACGTGTGCAGTGTGTGACCAGAAATGTATTTATCGTAACATATCGATACTTTTCGCATGCACAATGTACTCACTTTATTACCGATATTTTGACGGAATTATCGACTGTGATGCAGCTCTAACTCTCATCAATGTGTTTTAGTCAAATTTTAGCAAAAAACTGTGCAATTTTTATTGTATTCGTATAAATTTGATAGTTTCGAAGAAGTGGACTCGCAAATTCAACAAGTGCAAGTGTATGCTACTATAGTGAAGATGACATATACCGCAGTCCCCGGAGAAATGCCAAAAAATCTCGTAAAAAGGATGAAATCGCAATGCGTTGTTTTACTTGTTGTGTAGGCAGGCTGGCTGTGCTGCAAACTGATTAGACGCCAATTCAATTTACCTATAAGAAACGCATTGATAGCCAAAATCAAATTGTTAATGTTTGGTTTTTCAAGATGCGACAGTGAACAATAATAACAAAAAAAATTGATAAACACGCACACATAAACACAAGCACAGAACATACACATAAATACAAAGAGGCATGTGCAGAAGCGCCAGCTAATCTATTGTAAATAAACCGCATACACTGCTCTATTGTGAATGCCTACTGTTCTCGGTCACGTACGCCGTCGTCGTTTGTTATTGCATCTGTGTTTTTAAGCCAAAACTATTGCGAATTTTCTGATATTATTTATCGATATCAGTTGACGAGCCTTATGACATGAGAAAAACCGCATCACAAATTAATTAAAGGTAAGTGCTTCAGTTTTACATAACTTTGTATGCATTTAAATTTGCAAAGAATTTGCAAAATCGATTTTTCAATTTACAATCAAATCCCATGGAATGAGTTAAAAACAGAGAAGACAAGAGCAGAGCCCTTGCTCCTCGTTTGCAAGTGACAAATGCAGGGGCTCTTTCTTTCATTTTCTTATGGCAGTCAATTCTTCTATTTAATTTTTACCCGGCTAATTTGAGATTCGGGTGCGCGTCTTTAAAAGCTTTGTATACCACAAATTAGTGCACGGCAGAGAAACGATTGCAGGCGTTTACTTAAATAGATCTATTTAGTTTAGTCGGCCGGGTTGTTATTCGTATTTAATTAAAAATATATAAGCCTGAATATTAAAAAGGGAAATATATAAATATATAGATAATGGTTTTGTATGGGAAAACGAACGCCTATTCATTCTATGCTATTCTCGCGGATATTTATTTGGCAGTGCACTGAGAGAAAAATTATTAACGTTTAAAAAAACTGTAGTATGTAAATAAATACATGCAGAAGATTGTGTACATTAACATAATATTTATTAGAAAATTCATTTAAATGCTTCTTTCACATCGATTTCCATTTGAGTTTAGAATTGCTTTAGATCCTTTAGATATCCACGCCCTAAAATGAAACTGATATTCCTGGGCAACAGCTGCGCTATCTTGAGCGCGGTGTTAATGACTTCGTCTAATCAAACAGACTGCACCATGTCTGGGAGTGTAAACAAAGCGTCAAACAAATGTTTGAAAAGCAAATAATAAAAAGTTATTGACATGCGCACAACCCTTAAGTAAAGTCGAGCGACAGGATAAGGAAACAAAGGGCAAGTCGAAGCTATGTAGAATCCCAGACGGCAACTGACCTGCGACAAAGACAGCGCCAGTCCACAGCGGGCGAGGAACATCTGCTGTTCCGCCGTGTCCCGATACGTAGTAGAGTGAGAGAATGAGAGGTCCTTAGACCACGTCTCGGCGTGCTCGGCCTACCTGCTTCTGCTTAGCTGCTCGATCAGGGAACAAAGTTCAATGTACGCCTGCGCAAACATTTCGCACACTGAACTTGCAGCTGCGGCAGGATCGTGATTTTTCTGTGTTTCTTCACTTCTCTTTCTGTCTCTCTCTGTATTTCCCATGCACTTCCTTTCTCTACTCAAATGCAAAAGCGGAAATCTCAAATTTTGTAACAGTTCTCGCAGACAACTTGTATGTAATCTCTTCCCAACGATCGTACTCGCATATCTTATCCTGGTCACGCCCAGTAAGGGCGTTACTAGATGGTATGGGGGCACCAGCTACCGGTTTTATTCCCAAAAACAAGTTGCTCGGAACGCAATTTGAAACTTTGACGAGTGTGTGTGTGTGTGAATGTGTTTGGGGTACTGTTCCATGATTGGGGCGATCGTGCCCCTGTCTGTACGGGTCGCCTTCGTTCACATATTGAGTTACAATCGGTCGATTGCTCATAAAAAGCTGCATTTCTGACAGTCTGGAACGGGTCCGGTATGAATATCATGGAGAAACGCGTTGCTGTACCTCATTATCTTCGAGTACATATGCTGGCAGGATTGTAAGGCGAGCTTCATCTGTTTGGGGGGCCATGCAGGTAGAATACAGTTAGACAGCTGCCATGCAATTTTATTGATGTTTTATTTGAAAATATCATTTAATAGCTTTGGACAGCTGCAACTGCAATATAGGAATAACTATGGTATGTTATTAAAACTTGTATTTCAATTATAACAAAACCTTAAGTTTTATCCCAAATGTTTCTATATCTCTTTTATCACTCCAGTTGTGACACACACACACACACAGGGCATATACGCCTACACACCACACACTCAGTCGAACCACAACCAATCAATCGACGAGCATCAGCTGCCAAATTGAAATAGTAAATGGAACTGCAGATGGTTGAGAAGAATATTTGGGTCCTTTGGTCCTTTGGCGCATGCCAAAGCGGGTCCAGCATTTATCTACTATTCCTGTAGTTCTTCGAGGGAACTCCCAGACGAAACAGATGTCTTGCCGCAGAGCTCTCGGTTCATAATCAATGCAACAGCGGGCAGCTGTATACCTGGGTTAGCTCTCTCTCTCTCTCAGTCGCTCGCTTGCTTGCTCTCTCTCTCTTCCTCTCTTTTTGTTTCTCGGCTGCCTGCAGCCGTCGTGGCATTCATTATCATTACCTTTCGAACGGGCAACAGCAGCTGCTATGGCTCGGCTGGCTGAGCAGCTGCTGCAGGCAACAACAGCAGCAGTTTTTAGTTGCAGTCGGAGTCGTTTCAGGCTGGACAGTAGAGCCTGCAGAGGGGCCTAAGCTCGTCATGTGCAGGTGCTGCTGGCAGCGTTTCCGAGCAGTTTGCAACATTTTGTGGCCGGAGTGCAGTCAGCTGGTCGGCAGCCGGGGGTTCACAGTCTATGGCTGGTTGGTCGTTGTCCTGACCCTACACACACACACACCGACACACACATCTCTGCCGTCACACACACAGATATTACTTATGGGGATGTTGCCAAAAATCAGCTGTTTTTGCGCAATGTTTATAAACAAAATGTGCGTCACAGTAACCCTTAGACATGTCTGGTCTTGCCTATATATGCGTGTGTGTATATGTATGTGCATATTTGGAACCACCACTGAGTTGAGTAGAATCAGCGCCAGTGCCTGAGTCAGAGCCACCACCGGCACAACACGACCATGTCCACGACCTACTTTGGCGCACTGACTCTGGGCCACATGGCGCATGGGGTGGTTCCGCTCACAACAACAAGCACGGCCTCAGACGGCCTTTGTAGGTGCAAGGACGTTCGACTTGCCGGGGAAATCCCCAACATGAGTAGCCCACAAACAGGGAGGGCACCAGCAGCAACCACCACGGGGCGGCGAGCAGCCATGGCACCGACCACCACGTGCTCTGCTGCTCCGTACTCCGTACTCTTGGTCATGTGCTTAACCCACCACCAACAATAACGGGAGCAGCACACAGAGCAAAGGCGATAACAGCGACACCACCTTGCAGTTCATTGGCATGTGCCGGCATGTCATCCTCATCCACACAACGTCTTCGTCACTTTTAGGGGTTTTCCCAAAATGTATATGTACATATATATATAAAAAAAAAGGAGAAAAAGAAGAAAACCAAAACAAAGTGCTACTTGGTGGTAGTTAGAGTCGCGCTCCCATTCATAAAGCAGCGTGGTCATAACATAAACATACCCCCGTTATTCTTCGACTACTTACCGGATATATAGACCGCATAGCGTATTGTTTGTTTTGACTTGCTCTATAGGTGGTGTTTGGCATAGATTTCCCGACCTAATCGCAGGTGCATCTATATATAGTATAGACAACCCCCTAAACTTATGTCTAGCTCAACAGGTCGGCCTTCTGAGTGGCTGCTGCTGCTGTGTGTGTGTGTGTGTGTGTGTGTGTGTGTGTGCGAGTACCCGATTGAGGGTAATTAATATTTTTTGGGGTTATGCAATGACATTGACCCATGTTTGATATCAGCATTGAGACTTATTGCAAAAGAGGGTGAAGGTCGTACAGGTCTGCTATCATATGGTGGGTTTTCTGCATGTGAGTTGTGGAATTTCAATAATAGAATCAAATACTCAAGGAGATTAAAGTAGAAAATTAATCAAGAAAATTGAAAATTCATTGCATACTTTTGAGCAATCAAAGTTGAACAGAAAGAACGAGATAAAAGAAACGAAAATAATCCACTATTCAAAGAAAATAAAGGAATTCAAATCAATTTCATTTGAAAGAAATGAGAAAAAAGAATTGAAAACAATATTGTTTTAAAAGAAAATAAAAAAATTGTAATCTACTTCACATATACTTGTAGGAATGAGGAAAATACTTCACAAATTTAATTAAAAGACAATACTTTAATTAAAAATAATGCTTTGAGTAAAAAGAAAAGCAGTTTCTGAAGTAGAATAAAGAAAGCAATATTTTTCCAACGCCACCATGCATGTTTTACACTCAAAAAAAAATAATAAAGATAGATTAAAGTAAATTGATTCTTCAGAATTTTCTACACCAATTTCCTGCTTTTTTTAAACCGAAAGGTATTTAAAATTGATTAAAATATGTACGTGCTGTAAGGCCTTGATATATGGCCTCATTCTCGACTCCTGCGAAATTGGAGCATTTCCTGAGTGAAAAGTAAACACGAGAAAAGGGCAACCTTCAAGCGGCTGTTTTCCTGTTTTCCGGCCAGGATGCCCACTTGAACACGCGCGCCGTTAACTTGAAAACGTTTTCGAAACATTTTTTTTTTTGTTGTTTTCTGCCTACAACTTTTTTTCGCTTTCAAAATGGCGACGACGCCGCCGTCTGACCAAAAACAAAATCAATGCACGGCGACGTGCAGCAGCAGCAACAACAACAACGACAACAACAATATTATAAACTGCTGCTGACAGCGGCAGACACGAGAAAACGAACACGAACACATAGAGAAATTTTGCAGCGCAAATCAAACGGCGAACAATGGCGGACAAGCAAACACAAGCAGAAAGGCAAACGCAAAAGAGAATTAATTTGATTGCGGCGGCAGCTGGGCGCAATGGCAGCTGAGAGGAGAGAGCGAGAGAGTGAGAGCGCGGGAGCGGGAGAGAGCTCTGCCAAATAAGAGCGAATTTGGTATGGTGTGGTGGGGTGGGGCGAAAACTAAGATGTGGTGAGGTGAGGTGAGGTGAGGTTGGGTGAGTAAGCAGTGCAATGCGACTGCGCGCTGAAAGCGAAACAGCGTAGAAAGACATGGAAAAGGCAACGAAAGCTTCAATGTTTGTATGCATCATAGGCAAGAACAACAACAACAACAATAATGAAATGCATAATGGCGGCCAACGATCCAACAACAACAGCAAAGCATAGAAACAAGAATTCATGTAAAACTCTCCTTCTTCGCCCTTCTTTGTCTTGCCAAAGGATATTTCGACTGAAATGTAACGAACGGCGGCGACAGCAGCGGCAAATGCAAAGCAAAACAAAGCAACAAAATGAAACGAGACGAGAGCCACACACACACAAAATACATACATATATAATAATATAAAAAAAAGAAGTAAGAAGAAAAAACAACACAGTTGTGCAATTGAGATAACAAAAGGAAACTTGAAAAAGGGGACGCGCGCTTTGCTTTTTGTATGACGCGTGTGCTATAAGCCTCACAAAAGGATATAAAACGGGCGCAGAGGCAGTAGCAGCGGCACAGGCAGCATAATAAATTAATGTTATTGTTGTTGCTGCTGTCGCTGCTGCTGCTGCAGCGAGAGCTGGCGTAAAACCAGCAGCAGCAGCAGCTGAGGCCGTTGGCGAATTGAAATTTTATGAGAAAATGAAATTGTATTAGAAATATGCTGTGTGAATCACACACGAGGCACAAACACACACACGCACACACACACACACATGCGCGCACGAGTACACTCACACGCACACGTAGGCACGCACTCTAAGGATGTCGTGAAAAGGGGACGCGCATTATGGCGGTCTCTACGCGCTTTCGGTTCTGTCGACGTCGACAGCAGCGGCAGCAGCAGCAGCAGGACGACGTCATCGCCAGTTGTTGTTTCTGTTCGTTTCGGTTCTTGTTGCTGTTGCTTTTGCTGCTGCTGCTGCTGTTTGGATTCTTGTTCCTGTTTTCGCTTTTTACCGTTCAGTCAATGACCACATTGTGTACACAGGCGTGTGTGTGTGTGTTCGTCTGTGTCTATGTGTGTGTGTGTTTGTGTGTGTGTGCATGTCCTGCCGGAAGTTGACGCCGCCGCCTGGTCATTCTCGTCGCTTTTGCCAAGCTCGTTGCGACGGTTTCTCTCTCTCTCTTTCTCGCTCACTCTATCACTCGCCATGCAGCCTCTCTCTCTTTCTGGCCTGACGTTCCGCTTGAGCTACTTTTGAAAAAAACAAGTTTTATGCTCTGCTGTGTGCTGTGCTGTGCTGCGCGCAGGATCCGGCTCCCCAAAAGTGCACTTTAGCTCCTTTTTGTTTCGTTCTGCTGCTGCTTCTACTGCCTGTTTCCTCTTTCCTCTCTCTATATTTAGTCCTTTGGTCCCATGCGCGCACAGCCTTTCGCGTCACGCTTTGATCCTGCCGTTCTCCTGTCTTGCTCTCTCGTTGCGTTTGTTCCTCCTGCTTATATCACCCATGCCACATACCATTTCCATAGGCGTTGCCCAGCTAATGACATGTTGTAAATTATATACGCGTTTCCTTGTGTGTGTGTGTGTGTGTCTCTGTGTGTGTGTGTGCAACGCTTAATGCAGCATTCTCTTTCTTCTTGTAATTAGTTTGGTTTCGCTTTTTGCGCGCTGCGCCTGCTTAAATTTGATATAAGTAAAAGGCTTTTCGTACAAGATGGATTGAAAATTCTTTATTTCTCTTGCATCCTTTACAGGATTTCAAATATGTTTTTAGATCTTGCTATTTTATAAGACAGAGTTTAGAAAGTTATTATTTAAAAAGTATTTTATCTTTTCCCAGCAAAATAACAAGTTTTCTTAGTTTACTTAAAGTTAATATTAGTGAAGTCCAAAAGAAATGATTCGATATAATTATAAATTTATTGTAAACACATTTTTTAATTTAATAAATTATAACAACACTATAACATATTTTATATCCGATCAAATAATTTCAGT
Source organism: Zaprionus kolodkinae (assembly GCA_018901885.1). Taxonomy (NCBI): domain Eukaryota; kingdom Metazoa; phylum Arthropoda; class Insecta; order Diptera; family Drosophilidae; genus Zaprionus; species Zaprionus kolodkinae. The sequence continues at coordinate 1,527,352 of JAEIFM010000242.1, read as the reverse complement.
TGTTCCTGCAAGTTGTTCTGATATTGCGAAATATTGATTTTTTCGCCAAATGCTTGGTATTTTCCCCCATTGAAAATAATAAAATTTTTCAGAATTCTTTATGTTTATATATATTTTAATTTTTTAATGCGACTAATCTCTATTTTACATCAACTGCTTTTATAGATTACAATAATTAAATAGTAACAAATTCATTCATCCTATAAAGATCGCCTGCGCGATGAAATTAAATTGATTTATATATCTTATAGAATGCATCAGTAACATTTTCTATCATAATCCAACTTAAGAGCACTAGTTCTTACCCAAATCAAAATGAAAAAAGGTTCCTTAATCCCAATGAAACCTGTAATTAAAACCATCTGAGCTACTCAACGCGAGGATATTGACATTTCTCAGAGTCTCGTGTCGCGTTTTCCTGGAAGTATCACAGAAATATCTCTGAATATAACATGTGTATATTTTTAAGTGCCCCTGGAAAGGAAACCACTCAAGTAGCGTGTGTCTGTGTATAAAGTGCATTTACCCATATATGATATATGAACATACATACACACATATTATCTGTGCGTTGCGATCGCAGCGAAGATCTTGTACCCAGATTAGCGTAGAATCTCAGTTAATCTCACGCTAACTATGTGGACTAAAATGTAGCATAATTATGGGTTCAACTGAAGCCAAGTCCTGCATTTCGTACTTCCCACTCACTCTTGCTCTGTCTCTTTCTCTCCCTCTCTCTTTGTGCATTGCTCTCACCTGGCTTGGTTGCAGGAGTTTCAGGATATCGAAGCAAATGTGGAATCGCGTTGCAAATTCGATGCATCTCGTTTCGATTTTCGGGAACAAAACAATCTTTGTCAGGGATTCTACTTGCCAAAAATGGTTCTATTGTTCGGCACGAACAACTGCCGCTTTTCCTCGTTTAGCATTTTCCACACACACACACACTACACACACACACAGACAGAGAGAGAGAGAGAGACTCACATACACACGCGCGTATATCATTCATTGTGCTGTCAAACTTGTTTTTGCTCTCGTTCTTGTGCTCGGCTCTTTTGCTTTTCCTTGCACATTACGCTTTCCTACAGTCATTCGCATTAAAAGGACAACGCTCTGTCTGTCTGCCTGCCTGTGTGCGTATGCGTCTGTGTGCTTGTGTGCGTGTGTGTGTGTGTGCTTGCCTGCGCGCTGTCGGCGTCGCAGTCGTCTCGGCAGCGGCAGCGGCAGCAGCACGTCCTCGTCCTCGCCAGGCTCGTCGTGGTTTCAGTTTACGCTCGCAGCTCCGACAGCTCAGACATGTTGCTGACCCGCGCCCGTTTGCCGTGTGTGTGTTTATAGCGCAGCAGTTGATGAAACAAATACAAACAAACAGAAATACATACACACGTACACATACACACATACATTCAAAACTGCGCATACATTAAAACATATATTAAAAATATATACGTATATATTTTTGCAATCGGCATTTGATTTTGGATTCGCTAACAAAAAATAAACCAAAAAAGAAAAAAATAAAAGAAAACAAAATTTAAACCAGCGCAACACTCGAGAACAACAAATGATTTTTGTGTCAAATAAACAACAACAACAACAACAACAAATTGTGCAATTGTGCAAAGTGTTTCGTAAAGAGCGAAAATAAAGCCAGCCTAGCACAGGGAGAGGAAGAGAGAGAGTGTGAGAGAGCAAAGTGAGAAAGAGCGAATGTAGCACAGCAAAAAAGTTACAGTAACATAAAGTTCAGTTCAACCAAAGAAAATAAATGCTAAAAAGCAAATGAAAATGTGCAATAAACTAATACTACACAAATTATAAACAATTGGGATTTATACAACGAGCAAGCGAGACAAACTAAAGAGAGAGAAAAACAAGAGAGATAGCGAGAGTCTGAGAGAGAGAGAGAAAAACGCAACGAAGCGCACACAAGTGAGTTATAAATTTTCAAAATTTTCATATACACAATGCATATTCCTTGTATACCAAATGGCACACACACACACATACAAACGTATAGGCGACACACACACACACATGTCGCTCTCCCAACGACTCGCTACTTTTGTCTCGTCCTTTCCCTTTTCCACCAACAACGACAACATGCGGCATCTCGTTTACTCTTTTTCCTAGCAAATAGTGCGCACTCGTCGTGCGCTCTTCGTCCTCGTCGTTTGTCCTGCTCGTCATCGTCATCGTCGTCCTCGTCCTCGTCGTTGTTCGTCCTCTGTTCGTTCGTGTTCCTCTCTCTTTCGTCGGGTGGTGGTACAGTTTTCTGCGTAGACCAAAATTGCGTAAATTTTTCTACCATGTAGTTGACTTGCATGTCTCGCACAGCGCTGTCCTCGCCATCGCCATCGCCGTCGTCGTCGTCGTCGTCCTCTTCGTCGGCTACGTCGTCGTCGTCGTTGCTGTCGTCCTTGTGTTCCTATTTTTCGCTACTCCTGTTATCGTCGAGCTTACAATTTGTTGTTTATTCATCAATTTATTGTTCAGATTTTTGGTTGCCAATAAACAACAATTCAATATCCCCAAGAGGTTTGTACTCTGCACTTATAATATTTATTCTTATTGGGCGTGTTTCTCTATACCCTTCCATGTATTTTTTGTGCTTTTCACGGTTTTCCTTCTGCGTTCCGGTCAGCGCCATTTTAATTGCTGTCCCTTTATGTTTTTCTATTTATTCGCTGGCAAAAGTTGTCTGTTTTTGTTTTTACTGAATAAACATCAACAATTAATTGGTATTACATTTGTTATCATGATTTTCTTTCTTCTAGCCAAGAATTATATGTATATAGTTTTATATTTGTAGCATTTTGCACTTTTCATAGATATATTTGTGTGTGTACAAGTTATGTATGTATCGCATTAACCCAGAAAAGCGAATGCAGTTGAGAAGCAAAGAAGAAGATATTTCAAGTGAATTCTAAATTTGTTAAAATATTATGGAAAAGTTATTATAATCTCAGAAATTGCAATAGGCAATTTATCAATTAGTTGTACTTGTACTCAATTAAGATCAAAGATAAATACATATACGATCAAGAGGGTTCCAGTTTGGAAGTACTATAATTATAATAATAATTTAAATTTAAATAGGCTATCTTGATAGTTCTTGAAGAAGAGAAGATTGTGATTAAAAAACTACTACGTTATCTAGTATTTAGCAGCTATACTTTATCTCTTATTATCAAATATTTGTTTTATTATCTTATCTTCTTGTTGTAAGGTCTGCAGCTGCAGTTCGAAAAACTGTAGAAAGAATTTTACAGCTTTTACCTTATCCCAAAAACCTTTAAGATACATTTTGTAACTTTCTTAAATAAATTTTCAGCCCAACCTAAATTTTAAACTTGACAATATCTAAAGCTAAACATTTCTAAAATTTCACAGCACTTTAGAAATATTGTAGAACTAGCTCTAAGAGATTAAAATATATACTTTTAAAATATATATAGTTTTAAATTCGATGTAGCTATAGCTTATCATCAGTGCGGGATCAATGCACCTTTTTGTTCTCATTCCTCTGGGAGTTTACAGGCACAGGCACAGGCCATAAAAACTGGCACAACAACAACAACAACAACTGCCTGGCTGGCTGCATATCCTGCCAGCCTACCGATCGCCTGATCCTGCCCCTGCCCCTGCCTCTGCCGCTGTCGTTGCGGCTGTGCCTCTACGTGCTGTAGTTGTTCCTGTTGTTGTTGCTGTCCCATTCAAAAAGGGCGCTCGCTCGACTAAAGAAAAAGTTGCAGCTGTTTCCCTGTTTGCCTGGCAACAACAACAACAGCAACAGCAGCGACGGCAACAACGGCAACTGGCATCAGGAGCAGGGGTCGCAGTTAGGCATCTGCCGCCTGCGGATCGCTGGCAGCCTTTGTAAATCTCTCTCTCTCTTTCTTTCTTTCTTTCCTCCTGCTGCTGACAGTTACAGATCGAGTAGGAAAGGAAGAAGAATTACTAAGCCGATACAATGTCCGATATACCACGTATTATGGTATTCCGTCCCACCTGGGAGGAGTTCAAGGACTTTCCCAAATATATAGCCTACATGGAATCGACCGGTGCACACAAGGCTGGGCTGGCCAAGGTGGTGCCACCGGCCGAATGGGTGCCACGTCGCAGTGGCTATGCAAATTTGGATGCATTGAATGTGACAATACCGGCACCCATTTGCCAGGTGGTAACCGGCAAGCAGGGCTACTACCAACAGATCAATATACAAAAGAAACCGCTAACCGTGAAGCAGTTCAGCGAGTTGGCCAGCACAGAGCGTTATGCGACGCCCAAGCACTTTGATTTTGAAGATCTGGAGCGTAAATACTGGAAGAATATCACCTATGTGGCGCCCATATACGGTGCCGATGTCAGCGGCAGCATAACAGACACTGATCAGGATGTAAGTGACCCTTGCTAACACAGTTCTTGATCCGGAATAGTCTCAAACATTTCGTGTTTGCAGAGCTGGAACATCAATCGTCTGGGCAGCATACTGGACTTTGTCAACAAGGATTATAATATACAGATCGATGGCGTTAATACCGCCTACTTGTACTTTGGCATGTGGAAGACAACGTTTGCCTGGCATACAGAGGACATGGACTTGTATTCGATCAATTATCTGCACTTTGGTGCACCCAAGACGTGGTACGTGGTGCCGCCCGAGTATGGTCGCAGGTTGGAGAAGGTTGCCAATCAGTATTTTCCGGCCAGTTACAAGAACTGTAATGCGTATTTGCGTCATAAAATGACCCTGATATCTCCACAGATACTCAAGCAGCACAATGTGCCAGTTAGCAAGGTATATAGAGAGGGAGCCGGGGGTAGCCTTCTCTAGAACTCTACTCATAGTATCTTTCCTTTTCAAACAGATCACACAGGAGTCGGGTGAGATAATGATAACGTTTCCATTCGGCTATCATGCTGGCTTCAATCACGGCTTCAATTGCGCCGAATCCACAAATTTCGCCATGGAACGCTGGATTGAGTACGGAAAGCGTGCAACGCAATGTACCTGCAGCAATGATATGGTTAAGATCTCAATGGATACGTTCGTCAAGCGCTTCCAGAGTGAACGCTACGATGCCTGGCTGGAGGGGCGTGATGTGGGACGTCATCCAGAAGATCCATCGAATGCGGTGCCAACAGCAGCACCGCTGCCACCGCATCTCGATGTGCTGCTGTATGATAAGAAGTGCGTTGATAGTGAATCTTAACCAAAAGAAGATCATATTAAAATCTCTATTTCTCTTCCCTCATATTTCTAACTCAGAATGAAAAAGCAATGCAATCCCACCAAGACGAAAAGTTTCAAGGAGCGCAATCCTGATTTGGACTTGGATGAAATCCAACAGAATCCTAATGTGCCCGACGATGTGAAGGCCATGTTGAAGGAGAGTGTATTAACGCTGCACGAAGAAGATGCAGAGTATACGCCAGAGGAGCCGATGAGTCTGCAAAGTCCCGCCGACTTCAAGACAAAGCAGGAGCTGCTCGAGTACATGGACGATGGCACTGGTGAGAGCGCAGCAGCAGCCCCAACTTCTAGTTCCAGTAACAAAACTCCATCTCTCTCTCTGCCTTCTTTGGTTTTTTCCTTCTACTCAACAGAGGACGATGACGAGGAGGAGGATTTCAAGCGACGCAAACAGAAGCGCAGATATGATGCGGACTACGATGACGATTGGCTGACCAGCAAGCGACGCAGCAGCTCCTCGCGCAACAGCAGTCGTGGTCGCAGTTCGCGTGCCAATAAAGACGATCGCTCCATATCGCCGGCATCCTCCACTTCGACCTCCTCCACATCGCGTGCAGCACGTGGTGGCGGTTCACGCGCCAAGGCGAATTCGACGCCGCGCAAGACGCCGACGCGGCGAAAAAAGGATGTGCCCAGCAACAACAGTGCGTCGGCTGCAGCAGTTGCAGCGGTAACGAGAGACATCACAGCGGCGGTGGCAGCAGTGGCAACATCACCGGCAGCAACAATACCAGCAACATTATCACTGACAGCGCCAGCATCATCTCCGACAGCAGCAGCAGCAGTAACAACAACAACAACAATTGCAGCTGCTGACGTCGGTGTAGGTGAGAGCAACAACATCAGCAACAGCCACAACAGCAACAGCAGCAACTGCAACTCTCACTGCAACGCAACAACAGTCACAACAACAGCAACAACAACCCTAGTTACAAATGATTCACAGTCATCATCCAGCATCCAGCAAACGAGCAATCCAGCAATTCCTGCATCCCGTTAACTAACATACATGCTATATATCCATTCATCCATCCATTATGCCATATCCATCCTGAGTAATCTTGATTTTCGTTTCCCATTTGCATCATCATTCCACTCGACAGTCGCTTGTGTGTGTTTCTCCACTTGGTCGTTACTTACCATTTTAGTTTGTGTTTTCCCTGTTTTATTCCTTTCTGTGTATCAACTTATTTTTTGCTAAAGTTCTCTTTTAAAAAATCGAAAAACTGAAAAATTGAAATTGTCTTAAAACTGTGTCCTACTTTGTAAGCGCCTGAGAAATATACGAGAGAGTTATACATAAAAAGAAAATAAGAAAACGAAAAAAATAACTATGCTAAAAAACTAACCAAAAACCAAAACTGTTTTACTAAACCATCAACTGCAAGAGGAGGATGAGGAGGAGGAGGATTTTCCACTTGGTTGGGCTGTTGTTTTCCACCTTCTACTTCTACTTCCACTTCCATTTCCACTTTAGCTTTGATCGATTCGACACGTTGCGCTCTTTTCTCTCGCTTTCTCTCTCACGCTGTTTCCTCTCACTTCCCCAGTCGCTTCATATACCAAATATGTGTGTGTGTGTCTCCCACTACCACTGTGCCTATGTGTGTGTGTTTGCCGCTTTTGAAACTCCCACGCTTACATACCACCAACAACAACAACAACATCCAATCACAACATCAACAATAACATACTATGATCGCACAAATAATACAAATATCGACACAATTTTTACAGATGCCAAACGCAGGCTCAACGAACAGCAACAACAACAGCAGCAGCAGCAACAACAGCAGCAGCAACAACAACAGCAACAACAGCAGCAGCAGCAACCGTTGCAATTCATGCAACAATCTCGCAAATTTGAAGGGAAAATACCAAAAATAAGTCAACAGCAAAGCGCCAACTCCAGCGCTACAACAACACCAACACGAACCACATCTAGTCAGCCACAAATTGCCAACATGTTGCCAGCAGCCAACACATTAAACGGCATTCCCCAGCAGCAGCAGCAACAGCAGCAGCAGCAACAATACAGCAGCACAGACGGCAACGTCTATCAGCTGCAGAATGAAATACTCTGTGATGCGAATGGACAAGCGACAACAACAGCGACGGCCACATATCAGACAACAGTTGCTGCCGTTGCGAGCAGCAACAGTAGCCCGCAACACCAGCAGCATCAGCAGCAACAACATCAGCAACACCAGCAGCAGCAGCAACAACATGTTGCCGGTAAGTTTTCAAATATTTTTCGCTAATTTTTTTTGATTTGTAGTTTTTGCTTTTGTTTTGTGTGCTCGTAACAATTTGGTATTTAATTGGTATTCTTTTGGTATTTAACTTAGCTTAACTAATCCTTTCTTGTTTGTCATTCATCTATTTTATGTTCATTTTAACCCGATTCCAATTGGCAACCCAAGCGATCATCATCATTATCATTTTCATTAACAATGCATTGATTAACCGTTTATTTGTTGTAGTTTTATTTTGGATGTTTTTTATATTATTTTTGTGTGCCAAGCTATTTTCCTGCGCTACAAGAAGAAAACAAATTAAAAATCAATTTTATGTTCCATTTGTTGTGCTTGCTGTCTTATTTTACTACTTAAAGGGTCGAAATACCAAACTCCTCCGATATAACTGACTTCATTGAAAAAAAAAAACAATAAAAAAGGAAATTCAAAAAGAAAACGCATTATCAACCAAAATAACAAATCGCTTTTCAGTTCTCTATTACACTCTCTACTTTATACACTCCATACCATTTTGAGCAAACCTTTTGTTGCTATCTCACATACCCGAAAATAAACCGAAAGAATTTAAGGAAATAATAAATTCAATTCAATATATATAAATAAATGCACAAATAAAGAAACGAGGCCCGAATAAAACTTTAAATATAATTGTTATCAATATAAGAGTAAACTGATAACTGTGCAATGCGCATATGAAAATAGCCCCAAAACATATTTATTTACGTATTTTTGTATTATAAAAATTATTATTTATTTAGCGTATGAGTTCATTTAGTATATTTTATAAGAATTTACTTTGTTTACCATGAAAGGCCTTGGGAATTGAGTATTATTTATCTAGTATGGGTTTGGTTTAATTCCAAACAATCCGCTAATTTTGCTCAATTCCTAACGTTCCCATAATGAACTTAATTTATTGTAGCTTACTTTTTTTTATTTATCTGCATTTTGCCAATTTATTTTTATTTTAAGTATTTTAGTTAGTACTTAAATATTTATTTTATACAATTGGAATCTCTAGACTGTACATTTTTGCGATTATACATAATTATGATTTCTAGAATTGTTGAATTTATTTCGTTTTAATTTTGCAACTGTATGAATTAAAGAAAGAATACCATATATACTATATATAATCAGTAGAAATTAAGTAAATAAATTAAAAATAAAAATCAATTCACTCACCTCTTGCTATGTAGATAATACAGGTATTGGTATATAATATATATACATATAAAGCCTGTTTGTAATGATTATTTGTAGAGGGTTTTCAAAACTATCGAAGGTACTATCTATCGATAGCACGATCGATAGTTTTGCCAACCGAATTTTTGTAGTTTTTCATTTTGCACACACAACATTTGATTGAATTATTTTCGGTATCTGATTTTGAGTGAATTGTTGATTGATTTCGATTACAATTACAATTAAAATTTCGATTTCGAATGATTTTCGAATTGATTTATTGATTATTTATGCAAATATTACATTCAAACACATCTTTTATATATGAACCGAACCGAATATGTACTTTCAATCAATATAAACAAAAGACAATGTGGTCACAACTATTAGTTCGTCATCCATCCTGCACACGAACGCCACGTCTAACGGATCAGCGGACGGACAACAACAGCAACATCAGCAGCAGCAGCAACAGCCTCAATATCATTATATAACCACAACGGGAGAGGATGGCCAGACGCCGACGACAATAGTCTTTGAGAACTACAACGGAGGATTGCCAACGGCGACGGCGGTTAGCGCTGCTCCGGTGACAACAGCAGCAACTCCGGTGGTTGGCGCAGCCACAAATGCGGCGACAACAACAACAACTACGGCGCTGGTAAACACAGACGGCACCATCATCGAGTTCGATGGCAGCACATACGAGGAGTATCATGTGCTGAAGAGCGAACCGGGAAGCAGCGATTGCCTGAGCAATGGCAGCAGCGCTGTGGCAGCGGATATCATTAAGTATGAGCCACAGCATGTCGGGGATGAGGAGGAGATGCTGGAGGAGGATGAGGAGACAACGCTGCAGGTGAAATACGAGGAGCAGAGCATGGAGCATGAGCATGAGTTCGAGGAATATCATGTGATCAAGGCTGAAGTGGAGGCCGAGGCAGCTGAGGTTGCAGCCGGCACCACAAGCTACACCATCTCGGGCAACAGCCAGCAGCAGCAGCAGCAGCAGCAGCAACAACAGCCGCAGCAGCAGCAGCAGCAGCACGGCATCAATGATGCATTGCCCGGCATGATGTCCAAGGCGGCGGCGGCGAAACAGAAACGGAAGCGTAAAACGCGCGTCATTGCGGAGGACGAGCAGGGCGAGTATCTGGAGAAGATGAGCGTGCGTGGCCTGGACATAGCGCGCTACGAGCACATCATCGATGGCGTCGCCTATTGCCTGGTCTGTGCCAAGAACGATATCTTCAAGACGTTCAAGAACAAGTACAGTTTCCAGCGGCATGCGTATCTCTTCCATGAGGGCCAGAATCGCAAGATCTTCGCATGCCCCATTTGCAACAAGGAGTTCTCGCGACCGGATAAGATGAAGATGCACAAGAAGGACAAGCATGGCGATGTGCCCATGCCGCCGTCGGCAACGGCAACGCCACAGAAATCCGATGCGGCGGGCACGCCGGCAGCCAAGCGGCCCCGTACGTCGCGTACTCCGCGCGTGCGTAAGCTGAAGGCGGGTGATGGCACCACGCCCAGCAATACGCCCACCAAGAAACGTTTGGCCCAAATTGACAGCGTGCTGGACGAAGTGCAGAACGCTGAAGTGGACCAGCAGCAGCAACAACAGTTGCAGCAGCAGCAGCAGCAGGCAACAACAGCGACAGCACAACAGCAGCAGCAGCAACAACAACAACAGCCACAACAGCAACAGTTGCAGACACTGCCTTCGCTGGACTTCAGCGGCATGATACTGCCAGGTGGTGCGCAGTTGGCGTTAGCCAATCCCGGTGCCAGCAGCTCCATGGCCCTGCAGCGGGGTCAGGCGACACCAACGCAAGCGGCGCAGCCGGCTACAACAACACTCATCTATTCCAATCAACTGGAGCTGCAACAGGCGCTGCTGCAGCAACAGTTGCACGGCCAGAGCATCATGATCCAGGATCAGGCGGGCAACCTGGTGCCGTTGCAGCTGGATGGCACGCAGACGATATACACCACAGCGCCGGCGCCACAGCGACAACAGGCGGCAACCTATCAGCAGCAGCAACAGCAGCCGCAGCAGGTGGTTACCACTAGCCAGGCGCAAACGCAGCCCACGCACTACGAGCTCGACAATGTGACATATCTGAGCTCCACCGCGGCAGCCACGCCCACACTGCCCAATGATCAGCAGCAACAACAGCAGCAGCAGCAGCAGCAACATGTTATTGGAACGGTGCAAAGCTATCAGATACTCACACCCGACGGCCTGCAGAGCTTCCAGCCTAAACTGGAGTCCACCGAGCTGGGCGATCTGTGTCCGTACACGATGAGTGCCACAGCGGCGCCTCAGTACACGTTCACGACGCACGCCAGCACGCAGCCCACGTTGAATGCGAATGCACTCGATGCGCAAACGCAGCAACAGCAGCAGCAGCATCATCAGCACCACCAGCAGCAGCAGCAACAACAGCAATCACAGCAACAGCAGCAGCTGCTGCAGCAGCATCAGTTCAGTCACAATCCGCATCAACAGTTTATGGAGCTGAAGAATGAGCTGCTGATCAAGAGCAGCGATGCCTACACGCTGGACGCCACCTCCATGTACCACCTGCCCTTCTCGCCAACCTCGATGATAAATGCGGTTAACGATGTGAACACTTCGTCCTTGCTGGAGACCAAAGAGATTAGGTAAAACCCAAGAACTAACATTTTATTCTATCTCCCTCTCTCTCTCTCTCTATCTCACTTTATCTATCCATCGATTTATCTACCTTCTTATTATCCAAGCTCTATAGTGTAACGCGCTGTCCTGTGTATTAGACTCGCTCACTCTCTCTTCTAGTACTCTCTCTCTCTGTCTGTCTAACCCTCTCTCGCTCTCTTATCAGTTTGTTGTGTAGTCGACGGTGGCGCTGCGAAATTGTTGCAGCTGCTGTTTCGTTTCCATTTCGTTGCGTTTCGATTTTTTTGTTACTCTTTTAGTGTTGAACAACGTCGCGCCAGCTACTAAAACGCATAATGAAAATAATAAGAATAATTGTTGAAATAATAAAAAAAACAATCTGTATAAAGCATTAACAACATTTAGATTATAATTTAAACATTTGTTTATCGTAGCTTACATGAGTATGAATTGTATATAAGTATATAATTGATCTTTTATTACCTATTTTTATTATTGTAGTTATTTATTTTCCTTTTGAATTGTGCATTTATTTATTACAATTCTTTGTATATTTTCTGTTTTCTGTTCGGCTTTTTGTCGCTTTCGGTATGCAGAGAACATAATTTCTTAACATTCATTATAAAGATAAAAACAAACCAACAGAAATATACACACAATTTATTTATGTGTAAATATTCTTCAATTTTTTAGTAATTTTTGCTTTGAAAATGTTCACAAAATAATTTTATTCAATGCGATTTTGTTCTTTTTTTTCTTTCTTTCTTGTTTTATTTTATGTACACAAAACCAACCCACCAACCAACCAATCAATCAAATGAAATCGCAAATAACCGAATAATTCATAAAAAATATATAGCTACGATATATCAGAAGCCGTGCTTCTAGCGCTCTGAGAACCATGAACAACAACAACAACAAAAAACAAAAACAACAACTGCAGCCAAAGTACCAAATAAAAAGAATAAACATATTTCAAATTGTTTAGAATGCAAAAACAAATCACGGATGCAAATTCCTCCTTCGAGCCTAAAGAAAGAAAAAAGCAACACAAATGGAAACCATTTACAATCTTAGCTCTGGGCGGAAGATCCGCGTCATAACCATAAACTATAGATATCATCTACATAAATAAGATGTATCAGTTATCACACACACAGTTGTGCCTATATAACGCATATATATTTTCTATCGTGTATAGCGACAGAAAAACACCCTCACATAATACTCAAAAACTCATTTAACACCTCAAACAACACTCGACACTAAAACACTATAGTGTGTGTGTGTGTGTGTGTGCGAGTGCGAGTGTGTGCGAACACAACAAGAACAAATCGCACATTTGTCTTTAATTACTTTTGCGCACCTCATAAACATTTCATTTGCATTGGACACAATTCATTTCATAACAAAACAAAACAAAACAAAAAACAATACAAATATTTTATAATTAAATTGGACGTTTTAGTGCAAGGTATGTGTACTTTTTTATTCGCTTTATTTATTTTTATTTTATGGTTTTGTTTTATAGATTTACTTTCTTTGTTTAATGTGTAAACTCTGTTTTTTCATACTTGTTTTCATTTGCAAAACAATTGACAAAAGAATCTTAATTCTACGAAACTAGGAGTTCAAGATCGAGAACTTAACTTAAAAGTACATTTAATTTTTTTTTATACAATTTCAATTTTGTGATTCCTTTTCATTTTTTCTATGCACGCCATAAACTGAATTTAATTTATTAACTTTCATTTTGCATACCACATAATTGGCCTAACAAATTGGTAATAAAACAAACTTAAACCATATACCAACTTTGGATATCATATATCCATCTTCACCGTGTACATAACCGACTCTCGCCTCATCCAACTTCGCCTTGAAGAACTTTTGATTTACTAACCCAGGAAAAAAAAAAAAAAAACCAGAAATTCTAACAAAATAAATTAAAAAAGAATTAAGCAAAATGCTGATCAAAAATGTTTTTCTTTTTTCATTTTTCTTCTTTTATGTTCGCCCTCCCGTTGTGTTTATGTTTTGTGTTGTTTTTCGATATTATGATTTGCACACAAAATTCATAAACATGCGACACAACAACAACAACAACCTACAACACCATCATCACAAAAGGTTCTTCTAAACAACAACAACAAAACAACAAGAGCAATCTCAGCCAGTTCAAGCGGCCATACACACCACGCAACAACAGTTACCACAGCAACACTCAGAACAACATGAACAACAGCAACAACAACAACAACAACACCTGGCAGCGTCGCCAGCAATCGCAGGCAGCAGCACAGCGCATCCACCACGATGAGTTTGTGATGAAACAATCCAATTCACGCGCTCTACTTGCCAACAGCAGCAGCAGCAATAATATTAGTCAAAGCAACAGCAACATTGCCGGCAGCAGCAGCAGCCGCAACAATTGCTCGAGCAATGGCAACAGCAATCGTAGCGCCGCGGTCAGTTTCGTCGATAAGTTCGCTGACTTTCTAACACAATTCCGTAGCACATGCCAAACCGTCTCCAAAGTGCAAATGAACAATAATAATAACACTGTTGTTTCATCTCTCATTCCCCATTCTAATAACAACAGCAATGGCAGCGGCAACGCTAACAACAGCAACACCATTGCCAGCAGCAGCAACACGAACAACAACAACAACAACGTGAGCAGCAGCAGCAACGGCATCAAAACAACAATTGGCAAGAAGACGCCTGTTATATTGCTGGCCGCACGTGGAGCTGGTCACAAATCGCTGCAGCAGCAGCAGCAGCAACATCCTCCCCTCAGTCTCATCAATGGCAGCCAAACCACAACGGCAGGCAAAGCGGCGGTCACTTTGGTGCGTCTCAATGCCAATGCCAACAATCGCAGTCGCCAGGTTATTATAACACCAGACGCATCTAGTCTGCAGCAACAACAGCAGCAGCAGCAGCAACAACAGCAGCAGCAACAGCAGGAGCAGCAGCTGATTGAGCAAGAGCTCGAAGAAGAAGAGGAGCAACTGATCGATGAGGATGAGGTGTATGAAGATGATGCAGCTGCTCTGAATGCTGCATTATCCTCGTCAACAGCTCAAATCCTACGTAAATTCCGCATATCCAAGGGCACAGCGCTGACAGCAAAATCTGGAGGCGATAGTTATCTGGCCATGCCCACGCCGACGCCTTCGCCGCCCGTTGCTGCTGTTGGGGCAGCAACTGTTACGCTTGATGCTTCCGGTTATGTAGACAATACCGATGACATCATCGAAGAGCTTAACGAGGATGATCTTGTCGAGGAGGTCATTGATGAGGAGGCCGCATGCGAGGAGCAGCAAGTGCTGTTGCAGCAGCAATCGGCGGCCGGTGACAATGACGGCCTCGATCTGAGCACCAGCACCAGCAATCAGAACAATAACACTGCAACGGCAGCAGCAACATCAACCATGCTGTTGCAGCCACCGCAGCAGCAACAACAGCAACCTGCAGCGCTACAGCTGCAGACTGTGGGACCCAACGGCACCGTCACCTGCTTCAACTTGCCGCCAAATACAATTCTGGTGCAGTCATCCGATGGCAGCATCATTGCTCACCCCAGCAAGGCTGGACAACAGCAGCTCATTGTTTTGCCCGCCGATTGGCCAACGAATGTGGCGAATGTATCGCTTGGCGAGACGGCAGCAACAGCAGCGACAGCAGCTCCGGCACCGCAGCCAGCGCAGACGCAAACGTTGCTGCTGACAGCAGATGGCACTGCCATACCCATAATAGCGCCACTGCAGCAGCAGCAGCAGCAACACCAACAGCAACAGCAACAACAGGCCGCAGCTGTTGCTGCTGCGGCGCAACTATTTGCTGCGTAGGGTCTAATGGGTGGCCAAATGGGTCGATTTTTGAATAATGCCACAATAATGCCAACAACATATTTCTTTTAATCGCGTTGCACCTGCCCCAAGGCAACACGTATATGTGGCAGAGCCCAAAAGCGTTGCCTTGTCGCACGTGCAACACGTGTCAAGATCACGAAGTAACGATCTAGTTTTCAGTTTCTTTAAGCCTTTCACGACCGACCAACTTATTTTAGGGCAGCTAACAAAAATCGACACATTTGGCCACCAAATATACCGGAACGAAACAAAAGTCAAATCAAAAAGTAATCAATCTGTAGGATCAGCCAAGTTAAACTTAATAAGATGCAAAAACCCGACTCAATTGTAAAGCTATGCGAAACTGATATTTCATAATGTTAATGTGCATACCAAATTTATTTTTCTATCAACTAAAATCTACACACACAACACATACAAATATATATATATATTGATATACACTGTCGAAAAGAATCCTATAAATGCCTATATACATATAGTATATATATATATTATTATACATTACTGTAACCTTATGTTTATGTTCATGTTGTGCGCAAATGCAGATTCAAAATGTTGTTCCACACACACACAAACACACACTCACTCTCACACACAACATTCAATTAAATTATTTTAGTAATCTTAAGTAGTCTAAGTGCAAAAACAAAAGAGAATCCACCTACGAGACGCCCGAGCCCAGTTTTTATTCACATAACATTTTGCCCCGTTGCAAAGTTTGTGTTAAACTTAATTTTACGTTAAATGAAAACTACGTTGTATTATTATTAACAAAAAAAAAAAAAGCAAAAACAAATCGAAAGAAAACTAACTCATAATTTCAGCTTACTATACTAATTTAATTAAACTACTTGAATACCGTACTATATATTTATATATATATATATTCATAAATATGTATGTATAAACTGTTCCTTTGCTGCTATGTAACCAATTTTATTTGAGAGTTTTCCTATCGTCCCCCTTGTTCCTCTGTCATAATTTATTTACACTTATTTCATCCATTTATTGTTGTTCGTCGTATTGCACCCATCCTTCATCTGACCCTCCCGATGTGTTGTATATTATTTAAAAGTCAAGCTAATTGTATAATTACCATACATATATATTTTATTTGCAATTTTGTTAAGCCATCCGACATATAAGAATTGAAGCATAGCGCTGACCTAAGTTTGTTAATACTTAAGCCTGGTACCAGAGAGTTAAGATGAAAGTATTTTTCATACACGCATTGAGAAAGCAAAATCAAGAAAATCGAAAAAAAAACTGAAGTTATTAAAATTAAGCCTAAAGAACTATTATATAATACTAATGGAAGACAATGATTCAAAGCATATTTATTTTAAGAGAAAAGCAAAAACGAAATAATATTGACAAGTGAACTACACTTTTTGTAAGATAAATAATTAGTTGTAAGTTGTAACGGAATAACGAAACTGCAAGCAAATAATTAAGCAACATGCGTAGAATACATTATGTATAAAAACTCTATAAATAACATACACTTAAACATATATGAAAATAAAATATATATATATTTATTATAAACAAACGAAAAATACAATTTAAAAAAAAATTCAAAGCAAATAAAGATAAAATTATAAATTACAAAAGAAAAGAGAGGAAGAATAATATTTCGAATATTTTTCAGACTATTTAAGTCAAGGTAAGTCCTAGAATTGCTTCCCAACGAAAAACCCGAATGAATTTTATAAAACTATATCTTTATGATTATATATTTCAATGTTGGCCGGCGTAACATTAACAAAAACTATAGCTAATCTTGAAATTCGTATCTGCATAGTACGTATATACATGTGTACACGTGTATATAATTTCATATATTAACAATCCATCTATATATTAATCGCTAATCCGTGCATACACGACAGCCGTGCGGGAAGGTGCATAGATTTGGATGAAGTTCTTTCGTCCAGCATATCCCCAGGGGTCCGAAACATGCTTGCAGTTGGTGTCAATGCGATTGTGGCCACCAAAAAGTGGATCGTCCGTGGAGAGCACCGCCTGGTAGGTGCCAGCCCAGTCGGTTCCCACACGATAATCAGTAAAGCTTTGCGTTGGATGGAAATTGAAGACAAACACAAGGCCAGCACGCTCAAAGGCGATCGTCTTGTCGGACTCATGCTTCCAGCTGACGTAGGCAGGTCCAGAATGCAGCCAACCGTAGCGTTCCTCCAGTTGGTTCATGGCACGATCGAACTCATTGAGATACATATACTTCAGCAGGTCATCATCCACAAGATTCCACTGTCGGCGCGCATAGTGATACGAGTCGTTGTTGCCGACACGCGGAAAGTCCAGCCACTCGGGATGTCCAAACTCATTGCCCATAAAATTGAGATATGCCTCTCCGCCCAGTGCGTGCGTAATGAGGCGTATCATCTTATGCAGCGCCAGGCCGCGATCAATAATTAACGACGGGTCTGACATTTTGGACATGTGTGTGTACATTTCCTTGTCCATCAGCCAGAAAGCAATGGTCTTATCGCCCACCAGGGCTTGATCGTGCGACTCTGCATAGGCCACAGTGTTCTCCATCCAGCGTCGATTGGTCAGCGTATGCACAATATTGCCAATGTTCCACTCATCGTCGCTCTGCTCCTTTAGAAGCTCAATCCATTTATCTGGTATGGCCATTCCCAGACGATAGTCAAAACCAATGCCGCCCTCAGTAACGGGCCGACACAATGTGGGCATGCCAGAAACATCCTAGGGAGAAATAATATGGTAAGTAAAGAGTACATCCAAGAGTACAATTAGTTATACCTCTGCTATGGTTATAACCTCCGGGTCAAGTTTGTGCAGCATGTAATTGGCCAGTCCCAGATAATTAAGCGCATCCGTGTCCACATTGAGGCCGAAGTACTCGTTGTAGTCGCCGCTGAAGCCCTCGCCAATACCGCGAGAATGATATAACATAGAGGTGACACCATCAAAGCGGTAGCCATCGAAGTTGTACTCGTCGTGCCACCAGCGCAAATTGGACAACAGGAAGCGCAGCACCTCGTGCTCCATGTAATTAAATAGGCGACTGTCCCACAGTGTATGCTCGCCCTTGCCGCCATCGTGGAAGAAACAGCTGTTGGTGCCGTCGAATTGATTGAGTCCATCCTGAACGTTTTTAGAGGCATGAGAATGCACCACATCCAGCAGCACGTACAGTCCCTGGGCGTGTGCCACATCGATCATTCGCTTCAGTTGTTCTGGATTACCATAACGACTGGATGCGGCAAAGAAACTAGTAACCTGATAGCCAAAGCTGGCATAGTAAGCGTGCTCCATAATGGCCATCACCTGGATGCAGTTGTAGCCCTGACGCTTTATACGCGGCACAATGCGATCCGCGAACTCATCATAGCTACCGACACGCGGCTCTTGCGATGCAATACCCACATGGCACTCATAGATTCGTAGCGACTTTGGCTTGGGCGGACGCGAATGCTGACGCTGATAACGCTCCGATGCGGGTGGCTGCCACACATATTGCTTATAGTTCACACCCTGATTGGCCGATTTGGGTGGCTGCACCACATACTTGGCCCATGGCGATAGGCGATCAATCAATTGACCATGCTGGTTGCGAATGATCACCTTAATCTCGCTGAGATGTTTAATCGGAGCGCTGCCATCTGCGTTAGCTGGCAAATGCAGTTCCCATTTGCCGAAGGGAAGCTTCTTGTAAGGATGCGATTCCCATTGCCAGTTGTCTGTTGGAATCGGTTAATTGTTAATTGTTATCGATAAACGATTTGTATGCTGATTAAGGAATACTCACTAAAATCACCGGTCAGGTACACATCCCTTGCACCTGGCGCCCATTCGCGTGCTATAACTGAGTTATCCGGCTGGAAGTGCAGGCCATAATAATTGTACCCCTGGGTGAACTCATCCATGCCGCCCTCACACTGATCGATCTTGCCAATCCATTCCTTAAGGACGCCATGTCTAACGAACACACAAATCAAAAAGGAAACAAAAACAAAAATACGGAAATAAAATTTAGAGCTCAAGGCCAAAGCCAAACAGATGTCGCGACGGCTGTTCCAAATGTTAACAGCACGCACACAGCCCACGGCAGCAAGAGACGAAGTAAATTAGACGATAATGACCTTCATGTGACATTGGGCAACGCAGTTTTTCCAACTGCACCTGGCGTTGCCGCCGCAAACACCGTTGATATGATTATGCAGCGTACAACAACATTACTGGACAGTCCGTGTTTGTTGTTTTATGCCCCGTTCCAAACCCATTGGCGCTTATCAGCCGGCATCAAGTTTGGATTACATGACCTCAGTCGCGCGCACTGTCGGCTGCATTTTTTGCCTCTAATTCTTGTGTGGAATTTTTAACTCACCGGCGACGTATCTCCCGCTCGAAAGGCTTCAGATAGCCATCCATTTGGAATAGCTTATCAATGTCCTTAACCTCCACGTTCATAGCGTCGCCCATGTCGCACAAACACAATCGGGAAAAAATTAACAGCTAATGGAAAAGAACTTGCGCACCCACCGGCGCTGCTTGCAAATTGAGAACTGCGATGTATGCCGAGTGCTGGCCCCAACACTAAAGCTCTGACTGAGAGCTTTTTTGCAGGCGGCGTCGGCATGAAGCAACAGCTGTTCTTGCTGCTGCTTCTTCTTTATTGTTGTGTTTTGTTGCGCTTATTCGCGCATATAAACAACAACATAGCTATTAATGGCATAGTGCTGCTGCTGCTGATAAGAATGGAAGGTGATAATGTGAGCTCGGACACACACACATACAAACACAGGCGCACATATAACCTGTATGTGGCAACGATGCTGGTATGTTAATTGGCATCGATTGCCAATACTATTGCCGCTGACATCTTTGAACCGGCGCCAGAGATTTGATTGCCGCTTTATTATGTAAAGGTTGAATAGAATATTACATTAAAAAACCTGTTGCCATGTCGTACATATAATATGCAATATTAAAAAAGCTCTATACAATAATGTACAAGTTAAGTGCATATGAAACGGTGCCTTATTTCTACAGTTATATTTGTTTTTAATTATATGATCTTAGCTTTGGCGCCAATGTATTCACCTTATGTGACCATAGCTTTTTTTGGTTTCGATAAGACATTGAAAACATATCGATATTTAACATACAAGTTATCAAACACATCGCTGACCTCTACCTAAACTGCGTACCAACCATAAACAGCTGTTCTGCTCTGCGGCCATTTGCAGTCTGTTTTAGCGTCGCGGGTGTGCAGGAACGCTTTTCGTTTCTTACGTTTAGTTTTAAGTTTCGCGCTTTTTACTAAATGCCGGTGTCGCCCAAAATAAGTTAGACACAGCATAAGGCAACGGTGGGTGTGCGCGACAATGAAATATTTCTAAATTTATCAAAGACATATTACTAATGACAAGTATTTCTGCTCAGGCGTTTTGTATGTTTTAAACGTTTATTACTTACACAAACACAAGAAGATAAAATGGGTCGCAGCCGCAGTCCCGCTTCGCCCGCACACAGACGAAGGGAAAAGGAGCGCACAGAGCGTAAAAAACGTCGTGAGCGACGTTCGAGAGAAAGAGAAGCCATCGGCGTTGGAAGCAGTAGCAGCAGCAATCGTCGTGACCGGGAACGTGATCGCGAACGAGAGCGTGAACGTGACCGAAGCCGCAGCCGCGACAGAGAACGTGTGCGGGGCAGGCGTTCTAGGTGAATAAGCAAGTGTAGTGTACCAAACCACCACGATAAGTATAAAGTACTAGAGTTTTATTACCTAAATACCCTAATAAGGCATGATAAGTTAAGTACGAAGCGTGGCAAATGAAATATTTTTTTAAATACGTTGTCTGAACTGGTTCAAGTGAACGACTAAGACTGTTTTTACACAGTACAGTCCATGCAACCCTGTTTCTGTTTTGACAGTTCCACTAGTTCGTTGTCTGCAGCACATTTGTTCTTTTTCGGCAACCGCTCTGCAAATTACCACGTGAAGTGAAATTCGCGAATTTCATCACAAAAAGCAACGAATATAAATAAGAAGAGTAAAAAGCAGAGAGCAGCAAGTGCTGAGCATTAGAAGCCAAACAGAGTAGACAACAGACAAAGTAAAATAATACAAAATTTAAAAACATAAAATGGCGTTACGCGTGCAGTTCGAGAACAACGATGACATTGGCGTCTTCAGTAAATTAACAAACACATATTGCCTTGTTGCCATCGGTGGATCCGAAACCTTCTACAGTGCCTATGAAGCTGAGTTGGCCGAAACTATCCCAGTGATTCATGCAAACATCGGAGGTTGCCGCATCATTGGCCGCCTCACAGTCGGCAACCGCAACGGTTTGCTTGTACCGCATTCCACCACAGACGAAGAGCTGCAGCATTTGCGCAACAGTTTGCCCGATGCCGTTAAGATTCAGCGAGTGGAAGAGCGTTTATCCGCCCTGGGCAATGTTATTGCCTGCAACGATTATGTGGCATTGGTGCATCCCGATTTGGATAAGGAAACCGAAGAGATAATAGCCGACGTATTGAAGGTCGAAGTTTTCCGTCAGACTATTGCCGACAACACGCTGGTCGGCTCCTATACAGTACTAAGCAACCAGGGTGGCATGGTGCACCCCAAGACGAGCATACAGGACCAGGATGAGCTCTCATCGTTGCTGCAAGTGCCGCTTGTTGCTGGCACAGTCAATCGCGGTAGCGAAGTTCTGGCAGCAGGAATGATTGTCAATGACTGGATATCTTTTGTGGGCATGAATACAACTGCCACCGAAATCTCTGTTATCGAGAGCGTTTTCAAACTGAACCAAGCACAGCCGGCGACGGTGACCACAAAGCTGCGTGCAGCACTCATCGAGGAGATGTCCTAAACTTGCAGCTAGCTGTGTATAAATTTAAGAAATACAAAACACAAATACATACATTTTGTTATCTTTTGTAAACTGTCAGTCGAAATATAAGGAATTCACACAAATTCTATCCAACCGGTTCGTTGCATCGGACGAAAAGGTGTCGCATTTCATAATTAAATCCTCAAATTGCAAATTGACCGCTTCAAGATGCAGTTTAATATTCATTGAAATGAGCCTGCTCTACTTTTTTTTATTTTGCCCGAGACAGCCGGCATACCGTATTCATACATATATAGTTCTTTTAAATTTAAATGCAATCAACTTCCACTTCATTAAGAAAGGGGCCGCCGCCTCATCATTATTCCACAGATCCCGTTCACGCGGCTCTGGGCCATCAACGTCGCGTCGCGCCACACGCAACAACTCGGGTGCAGCTGCTGCTGCGGAACGTCCACAGATTAATGAGGCAGACCTGGAGGGTAAATCGCCGGAAGAGGTTGAGATGCTGAAGACAATGGGCTTTTGCACATTTGACACCACCAAGAACAAGAAAGTCGAGGGGAACGATGTCGGCGAAGTGCATGTAATCCTCAAGCGCAAGTATCGCCAGTATATGAATCGAAAGGGTGGCTTCAACAGGCCGCTGGACTTTGTCGCATAGCTGGCGACTAGTTTTTTTTCTACTGCTACATTTTTTCACGTTCTTTGGCAGTCGCATCACATTTGCGACGCCAAAGCGACGGACCTGCAATTTTATGCAATAGACCGGTTTACAAAATTTTACAAATTAGCCAGACAAAATTTCCACCACACCATATACAAGAACAAACAACCACACATACATACAAATACCTCATATATTAATGCTAAATGCTAGTTATTTAGTAATTTAAGACACTTGCGTTGTTTTAAAATTAGCTTTTACGCGCCTAAGAAAACACGACGAAAAGTTAATTTTACAACAATGGCAACCCCAACACCCTCCTACAAATGTAACTGAAAGCGCAGTGTTAGAAAAAACAGTTTTAAAATTTCCCAAAATACTGTAAATTGCCAGACATGTGGCAGCACTTGTTGCATGCGGCCATTTTAAAATTTTTTCTTTTACCGTTTGAGTTGATTTGCATTGCTTTCAGTTGCATTTGCCAACGATAAATGCACTCGATTAATGCTTTTTGAATATTTAAAGTAATTACAATTGTTTTTGTCGCACAAAAAATCACTTACACTTTTTTAACGTTTGCGATACCCTAAAGAAAAACTAAACAAACATACGAATTAACTGCAAGTCTTAAATTGAACACACAAACTTTCACACAATTACTTAAAGTATTTGAAAACATACAAACACACATACAAAATATTCCAAACCCCCCCAAGAATAATCCCTTATTTTCCCACAAACTTCCTCCATACGCTGCAATAGTACAATTTTTACAACCAAACAAATATATATCAAATATATATTTTATATATAGAAAATTTATTTATACACAACACCAAGTACCTACAAACCCCCTTACCCCTCATACCGTTAAAACCCAACTTAACAATAGCCATAGCCATTTGTTTAGAATGTTATTTGTTGTAACTTACCGATCATAAACCAACAGTTAATTCATTTATCACAAGTGCCAAGTGAGAAATAGCAACGCTGCAGGCAAATTAAACAAGTTAAAGGTGCAGACGCAATTGAAATAAATACAATATACTCTTTTGTACTTTTTATACTGATGACAATGTACACGCAATAGTTATTAATTTGGCAACTAATAATGACTAAAAAACTAATACTAATTCGGCCAGTTCACACACTACACACAT
This sequence comes from Zaprionus kolodkinae, assembly GCA_018901885.1. NCBI lineage: Eukaryota > Metazoa > Arthropoda > Insecta > Diptera > Drosophilidae > Zaprionus > Zaprionus kolodkinae. The sequence continues at coordinate 1,503,422 of JAEIFM010000242.1, read as the reverse complement.
ACTTTATAATTTCTTTGTAGTTTTTAATACAACGAAATTGCAGGAATTTATTATTTTTTTTAAGATATTAAAATAAAAAGGAATACACAAATAAATGTATAAAAATGTAAATGATTCGACTAGTTTCGCTCTTGTTCTTTTTAAGTTACAAAAAATGTGTAAATTAATAAAAAACAAACATCAAAATTAAAAGAATATTTATTTAAGTTTGTTTTTTTTTTTAATAATGATTTAATTGCAGGTAGTAAGTATTTTATTCATTTACAATCATCATAGTTATTTTGAACGTCATGGGTAAATATTGGGAACTATTATTTTCTAAAAAGAGCATACCTAATAATAAAATCTTCTAAGTATATATTTATATTTTATTTAGTTTTTTGCACTTTGCAATACATATTATGCAACCTTGAGCATCGGAGCGCTTTGTCCGCACGCCTTAAATTTTCCAAGGAGCATAAAATGTGGACTGTAGCGGAAAATAAAAAATTGGTCGGATGAGTCCAAAATCAATAGATATCAAACAGTCTGATGGGAAGGATTATTGCTGGCGCCGCCTGCTTAGGAAAATCCCAAAACATGAAAACAGAAATAAGACATATTTACGGAATGATTTTCGAGTATACTTGGGTATATATTTTTCTAAATCCAAACTCACGCAGATACATACATACGTACATTTATAATAATAGTATATTTTAAAGTATTTTTAAGGGTTTCTTTCACATGAAGTTACATATCTTTAAAATACGCATTAATTAATTTTGCCTTTTAAATTTTAAATGAATTGGATTCTTAATTAATGGTTTTGTTTTCTGCTCGTTGCATTAGTTTTTCTCATGAGTTTATTATATCAGCTCAAAATTTATTTGGTCGCTTTTCTATATCTTATTATCTTGATAAATCAAGGAGTTTTAAATGCAATATTTGCATTCGTTTATTGACGAAAGACACATAAATTTCATTAGTAATGTAATACGCAAATTTAATATAATTTGCAATTTTATTCAATTATGTAAAGAAATAATGTTGTAAATAATTGCAAAACTTAATGCGAACACATGAGGAAATATGAAGGTTAAAATGCATTGCAAGTAATTAAACATAAGACTAAATATTAATTTAGTTATTGTTACGCTTTTATAATTAGGAAATACATAAGGTGCTGGGGACGCGATTTGCATACTCGTGATGGCTGCTTGATCAAGTCTATAGGACAAATTTGCAGATGGAAAGCATTGCGATAGTTTGTTATAATTCTTTGTTGTTGTGCGTGAAAATTAAGTCAGTTAAAAACAGGCACAGCGTATACCGTTCGCAATACAGTGTATCTGCAACAATCGGCAGATGATGTTGCCCTTGTGTTGTGTGTAATGTTTTTTGTTAGTCTTTTTGATGCCACTCATCGTTAACCTGGCTTAAAATTGAAGTACTCTAATGTACTCTAATCCTTGCGTGGCTTACGTTTGCGCACTTGCTCAGTGCTGGACTTTTCCGTGACCTCGTGCGCTTCATCTCCCGCTTGATTATTCAGCTTGGCTTGGCTGTCCGATTTTTTGTTTAATGCTGTATCGCCGCTTTTCTCCTTGTTCTCTTGCTGTTCCTCGTCCTCCTCTTCCTCGTCTTCTTCATCTTCCTGATCCTCCTCTGCGTCGTCGCTGTTTTGCTCCTCGTCCTCAGGTGCAGCTACTTCATCATCATCTTCGATGTCCTCGGTTGCCAAATCCTCAACTCCATCCGCAAGATTGTCCTGCGATTCGGAGAAACTCTGACGTGCCGACTTCTTTGGAGGATAGACAAAGTCTACGATGCACACAAGCAACAGTCCCAAAACGGCGCCTACAAAGATGGTGGCAATCGCAAACAGAGCATAAGATCCCCAGGTGGGCAGTCCATATTCGTCTTGAAGTCGTGCGTTGAAGTCCTTAAAGAGTTTTTGGGTTTGCTATTAGTATATAATACACATAATAAATGATTCATGATACGATTGCTAGCTTTAACTCAAATGAACTTAATTATAATTGGCTTTTCACTAAATAATAATAAGTTTTGCAGCAGTGTGCAACGATCTACGACTAAATGAGACAGACAAGATCAACCTTTTGACCTATTCCACAATGATAAGCTTCCGCATGCGTTCATTCAACCAAGGAACAAAGAAATTATTCTACATGGACAATGTCTATAATGAATGATTCACATTAAGATTAACGTATGCAGCATTTTGAATATGTATATACCATATAATATAAATATTCAAAATGTTACTATAAAGAAATTCCCGAATACGAGAGCTGACGTAACAAAAGATTGATAAGACGAGCAGGGGTTACTGTACGTACCTTCAGAGTGTGCGATAGCTTGAAGAAATAGGATAAGAGGGACATGTGGATGGTATCAGGCTTCTTCCAGGAAGAGAGCGGCTCAATTGCTTGCCAGGACTTTTTCTTAAGGAAATACAGCAGGGCATCAGCGTCACGAGCCCCACGATACTGGCGGAATTCTCCATCCTTGACGCTAAAAACAGTTAATGTGAGCAGAGAAAGAGAATGGAGGCTATTCAGCTATACATACTGATATATAGTCGGCAAAGCAGTAACAAAGAAGCGTCCACTGAGCGATGGAGAAGTTGTAACATCGATTTTGGCCACATTCACATTGACATCTTTAGCTGTGTTGGCATAGCGCTCCCAGACAGGCGCCAAGTTCTTACATGCCGGACACCAGGGAGCAAAGCTACAAATAAAAATACAATTTAAAATTAAACTAGACAAAAGAAGAAAGGCAGAGCGGCGAGCAGCTTATGGTATATATAAGATCCCATTGATAGAGAAATTCTTTGCGTAAATCGATACGAAACGCAGGGGGAAAATAGACCTTGAATATAATAATTTCTATGGTATGGTTTCTGAAAAAGCTGCCGAGTAAAACAAAAGTTTAATCATATCAAAATAAGTTTGTCCAGGTGAGATTAACTAAAAATAATCATAGCCCGGCAAAAATTCCATAAGAAGCAGCTCGCACATCTTGGCAAATAACAGCTGTAAATATTTTAACTGCTGCAAGCTGTTACCGGTCATGACTCAGACCACCATGAGGCAGCCAATCAGCTATGCACAACGCACAAGGCGACAAACAGCATGCAACATTCCTAAGAACAAGCTCCGTTCTTCATCTTATTGTTGTTGTAGTTGTTGCCGGCAACACCCGACGAAAACTGCGACTGCGTTGACTTTTACAATTTAAAAGTGTTCCACACTGTGAATTACTTACAATTCGATCATCCATTCGCCATTAAGCATTCGCTGCCAATTATCTTCATCCAATTCAATAAGATTTCCAGTTGGCTTGGAAACTTTTGTGGAGGCTGATGATGCCGTGGCCATCAGTGTGACGATGACACATGACGCGGCTAAAATTTGTAAATAGCAACGCATTGCAAGAAATTGGCTACTTTTTGCCAGGTATCACGATAAGACACTTTCGCTTATTGCTCGGTGAAATACTTTCTTATACTTCTCTGTTTCAACAAAATTTTTATGTTTAAAACGACATAAAAAAATTGCGGACTCAGGGCTGTCCGGCTAAAACTAGAGATGAACGATTTTTATTGTGATTTATCGCAAGTACATTGATAGGTTGTCTGAAAAATTGCCCAATAAGAAGTATCGATATAAAATTAAGAAAATTCCAATGACCGATACAAAACAACAAATTCCAATTACATCGATATAATATATCGATATTATTTAGGTAATTTTAGTCATAGTCCGATAAGAAAGTTGAACAAAAACAAAGAAAAAAATCTAATATCAACTATAATAGAAAAATTATCATATTTAAGTAGTTGCTAAATTTGTATATTGCCATTTAACCGCACCAGAATGGCTAACAACTACCTACAGCCAGTAAATGATCATTTTGATATTGACAAATTTTCGGATGTCGATGATGATTTGTTTCTGAAGAACACACGAACCAGAGACCACAAACCGCAGCGCAGTACCAATCCATTTGATAACCTTGACGAAGAAGAGTTATCTACAACGTCGACGCTTGCCGCCCAAAGACAGGCCTACGCTCAGAAACGCAGAGAGATTGAGCAGCGCACTCTGGATTCAACGCAAAAAAGTCTAGGTATGTATATACACAAATGTTTTGGTTGTGTTAAGGGGCGTTGACAAATACTGACTGTTGAATCTTTTATTTAGTTTTGCTCTATGAAACCGAAGATGTTGGCAAGGCGACAGCCGTTGAGCTAGCGCGGCAGCGGGAGCAGTTGGAGAAGACTTCGACGCAATTGGATGAAATTAGCTCAACTTTGCGATTCAGCCAGCGTCACTTGAATGGACTAAAAAGTGTATTTGGCGGCCTTAAAAATTATTTGTCGGGCAATCGGGATCAGCCCCCGATGCCAAGTGGTTCGCCTACTGAAAGCCAAGCATCACAGGAAACTAATAGCAATGTCAACGCAGCTGCTGCAGGTGCAACGGCTTGCGCCATGTCGCCAACGGAGCGCTATGATAATCATCCAGTCAGCCGTTTGCGAGATGATTCTAGTTCGTATCGGCAACGCCCGATGCAGCAGCAACAGCAGGCGGCAAATCCTTTTCAGCAACAGTTGGAATCGAATCTCAATGACATGTGTGATAATTTGTCGCGTTTAAAATTTCTAGCCACCGACTTAGGAACTGAAATCGAGTCCCAGAACGATTTGTTGGACAACATGAACTACAAAATTGAAAATGTAGACTCTAAAATGATAAAACAAAACAAGGACATGAACAAGCTTTTAAAGAAATAATTATTGGCAGGCCTAAATTTGATAATCATTGTTTATAAATTCTAATCCATATCGCATATTGAAAACCTTGAATAAGTGTTTATTCGCCATCATTAAGCATTCCTTGTTTAATTTATTAGTTTGTATTTTGTGCACCAAAAAGATATTTGTATGAGCTACTGGTATTGAAACGTTGCAAGTGTTCATTTTCAAAGAAAACTTTAAATACATAATACAAATACTTTATTAATTTTATTTGGTCGTAAATTGTTTCCCTTTTGTATGCTCATGAAACATGGAAGGCGCATCAGTGCCCAACTATTAGGTAGTTTTAGTTGCATTTATTTTAAATTTGTATTTGCTTTATTATTATTATTCATACAACATATTAATATAACGTAGTATTAATATAACTCTACATATTCCACTTTAAAACCTCGGCCTTTATTTGACTGACACGAACACCTTGTACTTATTACACCATGAGTGCTGCATACTAGACTTAAAGTGGGTAATCTTTTAACACTGAATTAAATAATAAATCGGCATGTCGAATTATCGATAAGTTTCTTAAGCGCTTACCAGAGTTTTCGTATAAAAACTGACCAGAAGATATCAAAATGGACGGAATATACAACACTCAATTGTTAAAGGAACCTTTATCATTTACGTAAGTCACTGAATAGTGATGAAATTTAAAAACCTTAACTAGGCTTTATTTCAATTTGAATTTTATTTTTAGTGAGCTGATTGACAGCGGCGTGCAATTCGAGGTAGACACTGGCAATGTTAATAATACAATGTATGATGATCTTTATGGCGAGGACGATGATGAAGATGATAATGTCGATATTGAACACGAGGCGCTTGTTTCCCCATGGACGCGTTCATTCGATGAGCTGCGTCAACTAATGACGCCCGTGGGTGAGCACATGTTTAAGAGGATCACGCGTAGTGGTATTAAGGAACAAGGGCTGGTGCCCGATAAGGCACGTGTAGCAGTACGATACAGTGGCTACTGGGAAGGCCAGTGTGCTCCGTTTGATTCATCGTTGTTGCGTGGCACCAAGTTTGAATTTGAGACTGGATGGAACTCGGTACTGGAAGGTCTTGAGGCTGCCGTACGCACCATGTATGCCTACGAGCAGGCTGAGTTTATAATATCATACAAACTGCTGTTCCACGAATTGGGCTGTCCGCCACGCATTAAGCCTCGAGCTGATGGTCTTTTCAAGATAGAAGTCATTGAGTTTGCGCTCATTGGCGATGAGAATTCGCTGGAGAACATAGCTCCTGAGGATCGTACTAAGTTTTCCGTAGTCTATCCAAAGGCACAGGATATGCACCTGCATGGTAAAGATTGTGTCAAGCGCGGATCGACACGCACTGCCATTTCTGCTTTTGAGAATGCCATTGCATCGCTGAACTACTGCCGATTAGCCGATGAGAAGGACGAGCAGAAGCAAACCGAACTCCTGATTACCCTCTATACTAATCTGATGATTTGCTACAACAAGCTGAACAAGCCATCTCGCGTTTGCATAGCTATGAAGGCTCTTCGCGTGCTAACGCACAATAAACCCTCATGTAAGGCTCTGTTTCAGGAAGGCCGTGCACTTGCTGCTCTGGGCGAATACGAACGTGCTCGCAAGGCATTTGTACAAGCGCAAATAATGCAGCCCAACAACAAGGAAATTAGCGAAGAGATCATCAAAATGGAGGAGCGCGTAAGCAAATACAAGAAGTCTATGCAAGAGATTTGGACGCGTGCGCTTGTTGGAAAGAGCAAGGAGAAGGAGGAGAAGGATACGAAGCTAACAGAACCAGAGAGTAGCTCACAGCAGCAATTCAAGCGTGATTTCGAATCGCAGCTGGACGCGTTTGACGAATCCCCACTACGTACGATCAACATGAGTCGCAAAATGTACACAGACAAGGAGTTCGATGTGCTGCGCATGTTGGCCACGCAACGCAATATGAAGTTGAGCATGTCGCCATTGGATGTGGATCAGCTAACACTGGCGAAGCTGCAAATTAAGTAAACATACATATACATAAATGGACTTAGACTATATATTGAATCTCATGTGCCTTGCTCCACTGGCTATAACACACTCCAAAGAACGTGCCATTTGTTTTTAATTAAGTATTACTTACATTACTTATCTCCATTTTTTACCAAATCTACACAAATCGAATGAAACTTAATTGTTAAGTTAGTTTTTACGCAGTGAAAAATAATTGAAGTTTAGTTTGAAATAAAATCTGTTTATGTTTTTTTACATTTATTCTATCACTTATGAATTTCCATATTCTATGTTTTAAACCTATTACAATTTGTATGTATATTTTATTCTCATTTTTGTACCACTTCCTGTTTCATTTGCCGCTGCAGACAACTGAGGCAGACGCAGCCCTTCACATGAGGCAATGGATGATCCAGAATATGAACTTCCTGTAGTTCAAAGTTGTTCGTGTTGTAGGACGTCATCGCTTCCGCCTGCTGGCACTTGCAGTACAAACAGCAGCAAATAATCGCAGCTGTGAAGCGGAAAAAGGATGAAAATGATTCAACTAACTTACTAAAGAGTTTATAATAGTATAATTACATATGCATATAATCCACAGAGCCAGTAATATGTACGGATAGATATAGACAGGCATCAGAGTCGAGCCAGTCTGATTTGATGTTATTTTAGAGTGTGGCGCCTCCGCCGAGTGACTGTGCCTGCTGCTATTGTTGTTGCTGGTATATATATCAATTATTGACTCGATCAATGTTTGCGAGTAATGGCCCATATCAGCAACGTTCCCAGAGGCAAATCCTTCATGTCCTTGACAAAGCAATACGATCAAGAATAATGTATTCATGCTAATTCTAATGAAACAATTGTACCGGAATGAATGCGTTTAGGTGTTAAATAGAGCTCTATAGACAGCTTTATATATAACAGACGATTCCTATCGAGATAAGAAAACAGTTGAAGGCTTGAAATACTGTAATAAATCCTAAATATGGATTTGCTTGCAATAATAAATACACTTTTATTTCGTTTTTTCAGTTTAAATCAAACATTGGGCACGGGAGTATGTGTGTACGTGTTATTAATATTATAATAATTAGTAAAGGCTAGCTAGGTAGTCATCTTTTGCATTCTGCACAACCAACACAGTTATTTTGCCATCGGGTGTGATAAGGACCTCGTGCTGCTTTGTGCGAACACGCAGCATAGTGAGCTTCTGAGGTGGTTCCATTTTATATAGAAATGCCTGACACTTTTCTCGCAAGTTGTCGTAGAGACAGGCATGTTGCAGTGCTTCCTGTGGTCCCATTGACGTTTTTATTGGCACCCCCGAACGGTTCATTATGAGTACTTCCTCTACGCCCTTTTTCTCCATCACCAGGTTGTAGACTTTATCCACATAGCTTTTGGTGCGTTTTTGCTGAAATTTCAGCGAGAGCTATTGAACTGTTCACTCCCTAATCTCAACTTACCTCAACGTCAGTTGATTGCATTATTTGTAAAATTTGAGTATATTTTGCTGTTTAATCTCGTTTGAAAAGAAAATCTTATGATTCGATCTTTAAAACTAATACAGACTTATTACAGAAAGAAAATTCTGTTTTTGACTGACTGCAAATGGCGCAAGAGAAACAATAAGGCGCGCGTGCTTGTTTTTTGTTTTTGTAAACAGGGTCGGCAAAGCAGTGTATTGTGCAAGGTCTATATATATGAGTTGTCTCCGCTATAGAATGAAACTCAAATTAGACGCACTGGCTGACGCTACCTCTGTGGCGTAGAGCGTTGGGTTGCCGTCGCGGGTTGTGTGTTATCGAAAAGTATTTTCGGTTCGAGTGGTGGGTCGACCAAATTAATTAAAAAAAAAAAACAACCTCTTTTCTTTCTTTATACTATACTTCTTCTTCTATACATATTATTATTATTAGCCTCTCTCTTTGGCCGGTTTAATTGTGTTTTGTGATTATAACCGATTATGCAGAAGAAGGCAGATTGAATTTGTGCAAATTTCCTTCGGTGCCCAATAACGGTTAATCAAATCCGTGGGGAACTACATCCTCGTTTCGCACTACAAATTCCTTTTTTTTAAATGATCAATACTTTAAAACCCATAAATATATTTATTCATAAATTATCTTATAATTCAGTAATCATTTCTTATGTTATTGCAACGTACTGGTATTTCAATTTAGGTATTTGCTTTTGGCCGCCTTGGAGTAAAGATTCTTTTAATTTCATTCACATTCATACATATGAGCCTAATTGTTTGAGGCAATTACAAGAAACAGCAAAATATTAGTTTAAGGATCGATTTCTCAAGTTTCGCTTAAATTAAAATCGTAAGCATCATTTTAACACCATTAAGCGAACAACCAGAAAATATCCTACAATTTTGTTATGCTTATAGGTCATACAAAAGAATTGTAGATTTTTTTTTCATTGCAACTTTTCAAGTTGTGAACATTTTTGGTTTGGGTTGTACAATTTGTGTATACCCCGTAGCCATTAACGAATTCTAGACTGTAGCAAATACAGGGTATTATCTAGTCGGCTATCACCGACATTTGCCTAAAAAACACTTTATATGTAATCTTATATAACATGAACTTAAATATTAATTAGTACATCAATTCTATTCTGTGGCATACGTACATATACGGTATATTCAGTTAGGTGTATCTCATGTTTATAATTCATTTTTGCTCCATCATTAGTTTAATATTTATTTAATTCTCAATTGCCTTTTACAGGTGAACGTATATTGAAATTATGTTTAAATGTACATAGATCGGATAAGAGAGGTGGGTGGAGTTGTCAAAGATTACAGATTGCATCGTATATCTATTTTACTGGCTTAATGTATCGATATGAATTTTGAAATTTACCATTTCACTGTTATTTTTCTCGTTCTCATCCGCACACCATGACTGTTCTAGCCCAAAGTTTCGTATAAAATTTGAAGCTCCTCTGTTTATTTTAAGTTATTTTGTCTTTGGGGTAAAGTTTCTTATATGCTATGGTCATACATACTTAAATATTGAGCACAATTCTATGTCATATCAAAACTGGCATGCCATAATTGTATATATGCATGTACACTCAAATGTACATATAAATTAAGTACACACGTTATATAGTACACTAAATTTGTCTGAATTGACAGTTTTGCTAGATATTTGATTCAACTTAGGTTTGATTTGAGCAAATTGCTTTTGATTTGCTTTCTCTAAAAATATGTAGCTCGTCTTTTTGCATTGCAGTATTTGTATTTACATAATTCTTCAATTGCATACTCATCTCATTTTCTGTATTCGTATATTCTATAATTAGTTTTGGTTTCTTTTACAGCCATTTAACATTTCCATATTTAGATTATTGTTGATAATTTTTGTATCTTAGTTTTACATACAGGTACACACATATCCACATTAACTAACGGCATGCAACAATGGGTTAATCGTATAGTAATGGGTATAGGTATCGGTAACTGGTATATGGGTCATAATACATACAGGTAACTCTTCTAGGTAAATACATTTGTAATACTATTATCTCACAGCTACTGCGCTAAAAACAACAATTTATATCGTGAAAACAACAATGGATTAAAATTCCTGCTTTCATTTACTCGACAATTCAGGCTTTCTCGCATATCCACATTTACATATAGTATGTGTAATATCTGTTTATAATACATAATATTATAATATCGGTAAATTATCATTGTTAACAAAAATGTTTGAATTACTTCAAAAAAGATATCACAAATTTGGGCTTTCGTTTTGACCAATTCAAATAAAATGTATATCGAAATAATATAAATAAATTTGTGTATTTCATTAGATTTCATATTTTTCTATTATTATTTGCAATTCATTTTTAAAACTAGCTACATGTACAAACACATACAAATATTTTGATACACATATCGAGTATAGTTTTCATGTATATTCACATAAATTTATGTTTTCTTTACGCTTGTAGGCAACACACAGCTTATATGATTCGTATATTTTAATATTCAACATTTATATAAATAGAGTTTCAACAACGATACACAATATTTGCCATATAAATTACTATATACGTCTAGGCTTCATCTTTCGCTAAGTTAGTTATTGTTTTTCGGGTTACTTTTCTTGTAATGAGCCGTTTGTTTGGTAAGTTATTTGGTGGATTACACATAAAACATGTCTAAACATTTAGCCTAAGTCGTAAGATCTGTCGGCATCATACATACATATTTACTACTACATATTCTCTCGTATGTATGCATCTTAGTTTCTTTTAGGTACATGAGTCTCTCGTTATCTAGACCTATCAAAATAGAGTTATGCACCCACACATTTACATTTAACTCTACATATGAATATTTATCTAAACATGCACTAAAAACTTAACCAAAAGTAAACCATAAGAATTTTCCTATCGGTTCAAAAACGATCTTACCTGGAGCGACATACAATATTCAAAATATTCCTTGCAGTAGAAATCAACATTCAACATTTGTATATAATAGGTAAATGTGTATATAGGTTATATTGTATATATGTGTATATAAAGGTGTCTATGTGATTATTTAATCTCAATCTCAACATATCTTGCCATTGCACTTGCACATTGCTCTCGAATTAACTCAGTTTCGTTTCTAACGATTCTAATAATAAGTACAGTATGTGGTAATACTATAATCGGGGTATATATAAGGGTATGGACACTTTTTGTTTTCACAACAACGTGAACATTCGTGAATAATTATACATATACCGACTTTACTAACAACTACGTTAACTTTTTGGTAATTGCAATGAGTCTTTGAACATAATACTAATGATGGGTAATTAAATAAGATAACAAGGAACTATCAAACATAGTTTTACGATACAATTTTCTAGGTACACGAGTGGTGAATACTAATAGTAGTTAGTATTCTTGTTTTTGTTGTTAGGAAACATTTTAAGGATGACTGTTTACTCATTTCATTCCTTTTTTTCTTATTTAAGTCTGTTTTTAGGAAACAATTTAGTGTTGGCAATCTTAATGTTTTTTAAAAATGTTTGCAATAAACTGCACGTTACGTTTTGCCTTTGTTTCTTCAACTTGCTCTCTACGTTCGCATCCAAAAGTAATTATAATCAAAATAAATATTTATAAAACATTGTACCTATGTAAACATCTATTTATGTAACACATTTATATACTTTTCTTTAGACTTAGTTTAACAACGATTTCTGCTTAGCGTGACTTCTTTACATTAAGTACAGACATATATATTTACTTAGAAAAATAGTGTTCGATATTGGAACTACGTTTTAAGGTGTATTCTCGGATCTTAACTATTTATTTTTTGGTTGTTGCTGTTGTTGCTTTTGATTTGCTTGAAGATGTTGCTGCAGTTGCTTTGCTTGTGGTTGCTGTCATAGTTGTTGTTGCTGCTGATTTGATGGGTTTATTTGTTGACTTAGTTGGGCTTGTTGTTGTGGGTTTGTTTGTTGTAGTCGTCGGCTTGTTGCTGCTGAATGTTGTTGTTGATGATTTTGTAGGACTCGTTGTTGTGGGTTTAATTGTTGAAGGTGTCGGTTTCGAGCTCTTTGGTGACATGTTGCTGGTAAGTGTTGTTGTTGTTGTTGACTTTGTTGGGCTTGTTGTTTTAGTTGTCGGTTTGGAACTCTTTGGGGACATGTTGCTGCTAAATGTTGTTGTTGATGGTTTGCTAATTTTTGGCTCAGAAGTTGTTGTTGTGGGCTTTGTAGGTGTAACTGTTGCTGGAGCTGATATTGCTGCCGTTGGCTTTGTTGTTGCAGATGTTGATGTTGTTGTCGTGCCTAGTGCTGCTGTAGTACATGTTGCTGGTTTCTTAAGCGAGGCTACTGTCGTGTTTTTAATTGTTACTGCTGTCGTGACTGCCTGTGCTGCTGTTGTAGGTGTTGCCCTTATAGCTGTAGGTGTAGAGCTTAAGCTTATAGTGGCAATAGTTGCTGCTGTCGGTTTTGATTTTGTAGTTTCCACTTTTTGACTTGTTGCTGGTGTGCTGCTGGCGACAACTATTGTTGTGGATGCATGTGGTGGTGTTGTTGCCTTCGCTGTGACAACAGTTGTTGCTGTAGAAAGTGGTGCTGGCTTGGCAACACTGGAATTCTTTGTTGTTCCGTCTGTTGCTGGCTTTGTTGTTTGTGTTACAAGCGGCATCTTGGCAACATTTGTGCCGACAACATTGACTTGAATTGCAGTTGCAGCAGTAACAGTTGTAGCTGGTTTTGCTGCCGATATTGCAGCTGGCTGTGATATTGTTGTAGCTATCTTTGTTGACGTCATGAGTGATTTATCCGCAGCTGTTGAGATTGATGTTTTTGCCGAGACAACTGTAGCAGCAGGAGCAACTGTTGTCATTGGCTGTGGCGTCTTATTAGCAACAGTAACGCTGGGCTGTGTTTTCGTGGAAACATTTATTGAGCATGCTTTTTGTGAATTTGCAACTGCAGCACCCGTGGCAATTGCTGAGACCTTGCCATTGAATGCTGTCGTGCCAGCAGCAGAGACTGTTGTCGATGCGCTGCTAACAGTTGTTGTCATTGGCTTCGTGCTTGGCATAAATGTGGATAGAGGTGAGTTTGGCTTAGAGCCAGCTGGCAGCACAGCAGCAATATTTCCAGACGTTGTTGTTGTTATTAAGCTCAATGGTTTTGCTTGTGTATTATCAACAGTTGCAGCAGCAGGAAGAGTAGCAGCTGCTGTTGACTTGGGTGTTGCCTGATCTCCACCTCCTGCGGCTGTAAACGTAGACATAGTGTTGCATTCACGCCCGCTGCTCATTGTGCCCGACGACAGCACTTTGGTGGTAGCAGCAGAGACTGTTGCTGATGTAGCATCTTTTTTGGCAGTTTTTTCTTTTACACTTTCACCTGCGATTAGGGGCTGCTTACTGGGACAAACTTCTGGCAAAGTTTTAGGCTGTGGTGCCTGTTGGGGCTGATTGCTGCTGTGTCTGGCCGATGTCTTTAGTATACTCGGACCGGGTAGTCTACCCACTGTCATGGGCATGGGCAACGCATCAACGTCAACGGTGGTCATCGCAGACGAGGATGCGTTCACTCGCTCTCAGAGTTGCATTGCCTCATCCCGATGGCCATGTCCGTTGCCGCTGCCGTTGTTGCCATTGCCAGTTCCATTGCCGTTGGCGGCATCTTCGTAGGGCGTCACTTCCAAGGGCGCACCACTGATCAGGATTTGCGTATTGGTAACTCCATCGTAATTCTGGCTCTGATAACGTTCGGCATGCAAATTGACACAGGGACGACCAGCAGGTCCCCATTCGGCGGTGGGTCGCAGCAAATGCTTTAAACGTTCTCTGAAGCTCAAATGCTTTGGTGCCTTGCAGATCTGTTGAATCCCAACAACAAATATAATGAAAACCGGCAATAGGCCAATGATCCAGCCAACCGTGTCCGCCCACAGGGGGTACACATAGTGACCATACTGTGCCGGCTTGTACTCAACCCAATTGAAGAACAGTATGAACTGCAAACGGAAAAGATTTATGTGTAAAGATTAAGATTGAAGATTACTAACGTTTAATTTCCGCAGTTAGTTACCAGTAGTGTAGCCGGCGTAATGTAGCGCCACATGACACCCCAGAAGCAATTCCAGACACGCGAACGTTTGCCAATCATTCCCTGAATATCGTTAAGAAAACGCTGTGATCCATAGATCCAGGCAATCAGCACGCACTCCGAGATGGCAATCAGTAACACAGACCAGTTGGCGGCGTATTTATCCATGAGCTGCAGCCAGTACATTCCACTCTAGAAGAGAATTCAAATATCATACAAATATAGTAAATAGTATTAATAAATTAATGCACATTACTGGACTCACATTGGTGGTGAATCCCAGGCCTCCAATGTAGCCAAAGATTCCGACAAAGAGCACAACCCATGTCTTGTATTGTCGCAGATTGGGGAATTTGTCTAAAATGGCAGTAGTTACGGTTTCCATAAGAGCAAACTGTGAGTCCAATCCCAGTGTCAGCAGCATGACAAAGAATAGCACCGACCAGACCGGCGATATGGGCAGACGTGTCACCACCTCGGGATACACAATGAATGCCAGACCTGCACCCTGATCCACAACCTTTTTCACCTCCACATCTAACTCGTGGGCCAGAAAACCAATAATCGAAAAGATTACCAACCCGGCAAAGAATGAGGTGGCAATATTACAGAATGCCACAATCAGCGAGTCCCTAAGGTGGATAAAAATCATTAAATACGAATAAAGAAAATCATGTTCAATGATAAATACTTATAGCAATTATTGGAGAACTTATTGTAAGAAGATAATGTTATGAGTCCACCCCAGGCTGGGCTTAGTGCAAAAAATATCTGCACGGCGGCATCGCCCCAGACCTAGGTAAAACATAAAGAGAGAATAATTGTTAAGGAAGAAAGAGGATTAAGAAGATTTTGATCACCTGAGCATTGGCTAACTGCTTCCAGTCCGGCGTCAGATAGAACAAAATTCCCGTGCTGGCGCCGGGCAGAGTGACGCCACGAAAGAAGAGTATGACTAGCACAAGATAGGGAAACAGGGCGGTAAAGTAGACCACCTTTCCGGACGACTGTACGCCCTTACAGAGGCAGAGAAATACAATGATCCAGGCGATCAGAAGACACGCAGCCAGCGAATACTTTATGCTTCCTGTTTCCTCAATTCCCGCCGACAGACCCAGCACATAGTTGCTACAAAAATAAATAAAGCCGGAGTAGTAGAGGCGAGTAAGAAATGCTGCGTGGTCCAACTCACTTGAAATACTCCTCAGCCGGTGGACGCTTCAGGGCGTGCAGGGCCAGTTCGCCGATGTTGTGCTCCTCTGCATAGCTGGTGTTGTAGCAGGTGCGCAGGTAGTAGGTGCCATTGATAGCTTCACACTGATCGGCGGCCACATAAGAGAAGCAGTCTGCAAAAAGGGAAAATGAGTACAAAGTCAGATAAGTAATTTTTTTACAATTCACTTAACAACTTTGCGCGCGCGTCGCTAGCACAATAATAATAGAGTATTACTTATAAAACGATAAGTATCGATACACTTAAAAATATATGCTAATTTAAATTTATCGGAGTATTAACCAGGGACGGATCAACAAACAGTTTTTGAAGTTACATGAATATTTCAGGAGGGATTTCAGAGCCTTACTTTGGATCCACAACAACAACTAGTACTCTCACCCAGTACTTTCCTTAGTTTGTTCCCCCACTTCTTTGCTTCCTTGCCCACCTGAATAAAGCTACAGAGTACTTAAGTATCCATCCTCTGTTCTGGGTGTGAAAGGGCGGGAAAACGCCTGCAGTAAGAATCACTAAGCCAGCAGTCGCTCAATTATGCATAAAAGGGGCAGCAATTCTTTAATATTTATGAACTATTTGCCAGACGAGCAGAGAAAAACAGCAAAAAAAAAACGGAGAGAAAACAAGAGGACAAAGAACGAAATGGCAGAGGCTGAAAAAAGGATGTCAATGTATGCACAAGGACAAGCGAGGGGGCAACGTGGACACAAGGACGGAGAGAGAACACGAACGAAGGCACAGGGCAACTTTTTGTGCGGCTTCATAATTAAAAGGACAAAGTAGCAAATCAGTGAAAAACATGAAAAGGGTAGGCGACAACAACAACAATAACAACAACAACAACAACATTAACATTGTTGCCGACGGGCAAACGGAAAAAAACATCAGCAGCGTCATATTAGCTGTTCAGTTATGACGACTTCACGGATACCCTGTTAAAAAAGAGTATATACAATAATATCTCCAAATTGAATTCTCAATACATTCAACCTTCTTTTTCGATCGTTCAATTACAGCGTATTTAAAGGGTTTAACGGGATAATGGTCTGTATCGGAGTCCTTGTGCGGAGGATAATGGGATTGCGAGTGGCAAGTGAATGCTCCTGCTTTTGTTGACGCAGGCATGATTAAGTTTGGAGAGCATGCTGACCCAGCCGAGAATCGATATTGGACTTGGCATGAGGCTAAAGGTCAATAGAAGAAATGCTGACACACTCGATTATAGACAAGTTACACAATTTTGCTCTCAACTCTTTCTCTGTATGTCTGTATACTCCTCCAGCCACGCAATCCTTCTTCGTGTCATGTCCAGCTTTAGCTAGTTAATTTGTGCATTTACAGTGCATCTAATTCTCGAGTTACATTACCAAATTTCATAATAACCTGCGGTCGGCTTACAAAAACGATGCACTGCCACCTCATTAGCAGCATTAAAATTGGCCTGAACCGCGTGAAGCTTTTGCACACCTGGCTAACTGTTAAAGCGGCGTCAGCATCTGTTTATGACATTTGACTGGCGATGCTCGAATTTTGTGCAAAAGTTCAGAACTGACTTTTACTTCATTTTTGTTTTTTTGTTGTTTTTCGTTTCAGCTTTGGTTATTCCTTCGTTGCTTTTTGTGGACTTTCAGTTGACTAACGAGCAAGCGGTTGACCGCAAAAATGGCTAACTGACTGCCCTCAGTGGGCCAATGGAGTGTGGAATGTGAGTGAGGGAAGGGGCAGGGAAGGGAAGGGGATTGGCCAGCAGCTCGTTGCTGGGTTCACCAATTTTGGCAAGCAGCAAGAGTCAAGGTGGTCGACAGTTGTTCTGGCTAATGGACTGTGCAGGAAACTGTGTGCGGTGTGTGTGCGTGTGTGTGTGTGTGTGTGTGTGTGTGTGATGAGGTTTTGCAGGTGGCAGGCCATGCAAAACGTTGCTAATTTATTGTCCATTTTGTGCATTGTTTTCACAATGTGCCACATCATTTGATTATTGCATATTGTCTATAGTTACGAGTTGAAATTAAAACCAGGTTTACCAGCCAATTAGCTTGACATGCACCTTGAGCTGTCAATGAAGTTGGCAGGCGACAAGCTACGAGTACCATCAGAGCTTTTTCAATTCAATTTTTGATAGACAAAGGTGTTGGGTGCTAGAGTAAATTAATTTATTATTCAATTTAAGCGATTTCGACAGCAATAGTTTGCCTGCTTCAATTTGAACACTTTTATAATGCAATTCAAGCGAATCCTTTTGGGGTTGGGCTAATTTAAGGCCTGAATATGATGTTCGCATCGATCCCAGTCAAATTAATCAAAGCGTTGCTCGCTACACGCTGGCGCTGCTGCTGCTGCTGCTGCTGCTCCTGCTGCTGCTCCTGCTGCCAACCCAACTCAATCAACGCTTATTGAATTTCCGCGTTACGCATACGCCGCATAGACCCGCCACAATGACAGTTAGGCCAAGGTTAAACATATGGCCCTATAGCATATTCATCATCCAATCAATCAGCAGCAACATCATCATGAAATTCAAACTGCTCTCCGCAGTTCACAAAATTGTGGATTCTTAAGGGTTCCCAATCGCAGTGGCAGAATCCAACTGCGGGGGGAGGAGCAGCTTCAAAGTGTTTACAAGCCGTTTAATTTGCCTGTCTGCCTTTATTTGCTATGCAATTAATTTTATTACAAACACACACACACACGCACACACACAGAAACACACTGATAAGGCCCGTAGATACAAATCATATGAAACTTAATGTGAATGTGGCACACACAAAATCTACAGGCAGAAGGCAAAAACTGTCTGCCTTTCAATTTGGGCAACTCGAGCGTGTCTACGCAGTCAACTGTGTGTGTGTGTGTGTGTATCTTAAACACACATAAACACAAACATGATGTATACAGAGCCCGCTCGATAGGATTCTTACATAAGCCGCTCCCGAGTCTAGCACAGGAAATTGCCATTAAATTTTGTGACCTTTAAGTTTGTGATGGCAGCAGCAGCAGCAGCCTTCGAAAAGTTTTTACTAACAATTTTGTTGGCAGTGTGTGTGTGTGTGTTAGCCTGTCAGTCACTTGCGTGTGGGTGTGTCTATAACATGGCTTTGATTAGCCTAACCCAACATTGGCCTAATTAAGAACTTGCCAAAACACAAATACTTAGAAACACTTTCGCCCTGGGCTATCTCGAGATTTAGCAGGAAATGAAGATGACCCCAATAGGGGTCGAAGGGCAAAAATTGTTTATTGTCTTACATTGAATTTCAATTTTCAATTTTGATTAGCTGCAACTCTTAATCCATCATTGGCACTATCGATATCTGTATCGATATTGATACCGAAGCGAAGCTGCACCTCTAGAAAAACTTTGACAGATTGGCAGGTCTCGCAAACACAAAAATTATATTTAAATTTGAAATCCGTCAATCAATATGAACCCGAAACCGTCTTTTTTGATTTGCCAACTCCGACTGCAGCTTAACTTATGAGTCATCGTTATTTCAATTAGACTAAGTGCTGCTTTAAGATAAAATCTAAGAAAACTAACACTAATATTTGGAATTGAATCAATGTTTACATTGATAATTTGCCGAATATTTCGACACTCTTATCGCTGATTTTGGCAAATGCGTACACAATATAAACACAACTAAAGCATCGCCATAAAAAACAAGCTAGTTTATGCCATCTGCTAAGGGTCTGTGTAAGCTCTGCTCTTAAGGAAACGCCATAAAAAATATTGACACAAAATATATGCCAGGGAGAGTGTTGATTGTTGGCTGTTTGTGTTGTTGTTAGGGTCGCACTAAGCAAACTGTGTGTGCGAGATATTCAATCAATGGACAAACAAGTTAAACACATTTTAATCATGACGCTGAAAGTAAACATTTATCATCTTAAATTCGTGGCAGAGCGAGGCCAAAGCCACAGGCGAGACAAGATGAGACAAGACGAGGTGAAAGTGTCAATAAATGAAATCCTTAAGAAATTGCTTGTCTGCCACCGAGATTGCCAAGTGTCTCTCTCTACTTCTCCCCCTCCCTCTCTCTCTCTCTCTCTCGCTCTATCTCGCTCTCTGCGCAGAGCTTATAAGAAGCTGTGGCTGCCACAAGGTTGCCGTGTCGACTTGCTGCCAGCTGCGATTGAATGTCAAAAACTGTTTAGACATAATTGTTGTCATTTTGTGAATTTGCCGCTGCGTGAGAGGGAGACAGATACAGAGAGATAGAGAGAGAGAGAGCAAACAAAAGCGAATCTGTTGGCAACGCCTTCGCGCCCTCATATCGATTTCTTAACAGACAAACGGAAATGCCAAGCGGCCAAGCGATGCGATGCGTTCTATTTTATTCTACGTTTGCCTATGCCGCCCATGTTGCTGCTGCTGCTGCTTCTTCTTCTTTCTCCACTTCCTTTGGCTGTGGCTGTGGCAGCAATGGCGGCCATATTAAATCATTGCTGTGTGCGGCAACAGCAGCGACAGCGGCAGCGGCAGCAGCAGCTGCTCATGCAAAACTTTCAATGATATTTGCTGTTGTAGTTGTTGCTGCTGCTGCTGTTGGTGTTGGTGTTGCCATGATTATTACTTGTCTAGCTGTGTTGCCTCTGCTTGCACTGCAAACGCCACTTGAGAGTCGTATGTGTGTGTGTGTGCATTTAAGTGCCACTGAGGCAGCCGCAATAAAATAAGCAAAATACACAGCACAATCCTAAATCAAAAATTCGTTAGAGCTTTGAAACCGAATGTTGAATACTCTGTCGAAAAAAAGTTGTAAAAATATGTGCTGATGTTTACATATGACTTCCGCAGGGGATGCCTTAAAAATTGATGAACTTGTCACTCTACTCTACCACGTTGGATATCCGAGCGGTGACTTCTAGCTCAGCACTCAGGACTCGTTAAAGATTTATGTTCTACGCGTGGCGGGACGAAGTTTTAAATTGTCTCTCTGTGTGCGTGTGTGTGTGTTGGCATTATGCTGTGTCTGTGCAAAGAAATCAAATGCACGCTTAGGCGCGCACAATAAAAGCTGCCACAACCCCGCCAACATAATAGAGAGAGAGAGAGAGAGAGAGAGAGCGAGAGAGAGGGATGCCAAGACACACCTTCGACAATGTCAAATGTCAAAGCGACAGCACAAAAACAATTGCCTACTTCTAGGCGTCGCCGTGATGGCTTTGCTTGCTCGCCTCTTCCCCCTGTTTGTTTCCTTTTATATTTTTAGCTTTTATTGCTTACGTATGCGTATAAATTAATATATAAAAAAAAAAACAGAATATGATGTAGTACCTTCTGAATAAATAAGTCTAATACTATCACTTTAATACGTGGGAATAGCAGGAACTTATCAAGTTAAAGCATCAGTTCTTGCTGTATTTTCTACTGTATCACTGGGATTCAAACATTGCTTCTCAAGAGCTTTGCCGGCGGCAGCTTAGGCATTCCGGCCACGTGTGCGTCCTTATGAAAGTTTCCCCAGACGAAAGGAAACTTCCACTTTTGACAGCTTGCAATTTGCTTAATTTATTGCCATAAAATGCTGTCACTTTGCCCCGTTGTTTTGACAACCGTCAACCGTCTTTCACGCTTCCCGCCGCCGCGCCGGGGTGAAGTTCGTAATTAATAGCCCGACTTTGGTTAAAGGTTTGGGCGGATTTTGGGTGTGTATTACTCACTCTTAGTGCTCCATTCCGGTTCGCAATTCTGCCACGGCAGCTGAGTGCGAAATGAGGCGAACATGTAGAATATGGTCCAGGCAATGATCAGATTATAGTACAGCATAACAATCGCCGAGACGATGACCATGCCGGTGCCCAGTCCGCGAAACAGTGGACAGAAGCGTCGATAGATGGCCACCGGACCCAGAGCAGCGTATTGGCCAAACGATAGCTCCATGAACATTAGCGGCAGTCCCGCGATAATCAGCATTATGGTGAACGGTATAAGGAAAGCGCCTGCAAGTATGTAGTAGCACCATTTGGATGAGGTGCCAAATCTATGCGGCGTAAAATTACTGGACTTACCACCACCATTGTTGTAGCACAGATAGGGAAAGCGCCATACGTTGCCCAGGCCCACAGAATAGCCAAGCAATGAGAGCAGAAAATCAAAGCGTCCCGTCCAGTTGCCACGTTCCGGCTCGTTCGTCTCAATGGTCACCGCATCCGCATCCAGCGTGACTAGCGCCGTGCCCGATGCACAGCCAGCAATGCTTAGGGCTGTGGGCGTAGTGCTCAGCTGTGGCGTCACTGTCACCTCCTTGGCAGAACCCGATGCGGACAATGTCAACGCCGTCGCATTTCCAGGGCAAACTATTCCACTGCCCACAGCTCCGCCCCCGGCAGCACCAGCTGATGCGGCTTTGCTGTTCTGCGCCTCTTTGCGGTCTTTCTGTTCCGCTCGAAATTCACAGATGGTGAAACGATCCTCATTTTGCTGCAATTCGTTAAATTGGGTTAGTTACAGTTCGACCTTGACCACAAGTTGTTCATTCAATGAAAATGTGAACGTAATGTGCCTAAAACTAACGACCCTGTGATATACTATCCGTTATTTTACTAAAGTATCGATACTTTTGCTTGCATGTAGTCTCGCTGTTAGCTGTTACAGCGCGATCTATATTATGTATGTTTCGATATTTACGAGTGACTATCGATTGATTATTGATTATCGATGGTAATTGACTTAAACAGTTGAAGAAATACTTAAAACTAATAGCAAAAGCAATTAAACAATTGATTCTCAGTTATTACCTCCCATAGATCCACATCCAACTGAGTGCTTGACTCTTTGTTCGGCTTGAGGCCTTTCGTTTTAGACTTCGTTTTCGATTTCTTATCCATGTTGTGGCACAGTTGTTGTTGCTGGTACTAATTGCATGCTATTTTCTCTGGGACTTTGACTGTGTTCTTCTTCGTTGGGGTTCCCCGTTGCTCTGGCTCCTCCTTGCTGATTTATGTCACTTGCTTCATAAATTCAAATTTTGCTAACAGATGGGCTCTTTCAGTTGTGGCCAGCGGCCACATAGCTTGTCGACCCTTTCGGCCCTGTTTTGTTTTTTTATTGGGCGTGGCTGACGCTTATTGCGGTACGAGGGCCTCTAGGTCATATTCTGTAATAGTGGGCGGGTTGTTTTGGAGTGTTGTGCAGCACTGGAACAAAGAGAAAATTTAGTTAATGATGGTCTAGCTTGACCTTGGAAAGGAAAAAGGGTTTAGAAGAGTAAATTACTTTTTTATTAGAAGAAACCCAAGTCAAATTTTCAAGTAAATTTCAGTTTCATTTTAAATGGGAATTAGCATGTGAATGCCAGACAAATTTTCCATATTATAATGTAACAATAGTGTGCAAATTATGTGTGCATTTTCCGCAAAATATTTTCCTAATTCTTATTTGTTCCATTTGCATTTGCAATTTGCGTGAATAATTTAATAAACTCAGTGTTAATTAGCGCATGTAAACAGCCAATTTTGCCACACAATCCCAATCCCTTCGCCGTCCCTCGGAATTCGCCAGTTTTTTAAGCGCACTGGGTGTGAAAATATTTTTCCAACAAACTACTAGCATTGATTCATTTCATTTCGCACATCGTTTGGCATTGAAAACAAAAATCGAGCGAAAAAACCTTCACATTGACATTCGAAAAGGAAGAAAAACATGCAAAATATATTGAAAATGAACTCAATTGATGCTATAGGGCGGGGGGGTGCAGCAGAGGAATTAGTTGCAAGGCCGAGGGAATTGTGACACTGCAGGACATGTGAATAAGTTAACAAACTTTTCTCTTAATTGGTTTACAAAGCGTTCCTTGCACTACGAAACACAACGTTTAACCTTGCCTGTGATTAGTCGAGCAGGGCAAAAGGCAAAGTTCACATTCACATGCCAAAGTAAAGGACACCCGAAAATTAAAAAAGCCGATTTAGTGGAAAACTTTTTATATAACCTTCGACCATGGAAAATTGTTAATAAAGGGTGTACTGAATGTGGGCATCAGACAGCAGGAGGCGTGGCAGGAAGAGCGGTAGGTTTAGTAACTTTCTGCTTGAACTTTTCCTCCAAATTGAAATTAATATAGAAGATAATAAAGTGTGCAAAGGGAATCTTTATAATAATATCGTATTAACATGATCAAATAATGTTGTAAAGCGACACAAATAATCGATAGTAAAGAAAGGGATGCGCATTTCCATGGAAAAATGAAATTTTTCCCCAACTATATAGAACAATTTTACAACCAAAACGCTTTGATCAATCTTTGCCAAGTGTTCTGAGATTAATGAGTACTCGAGAAAATGGCATACCGTCAATGACACTTGACGCTGTCGGCTGAAACACAGACACCCACACACACACACATATATATATACAGATGGCCACACGTACACATGGATACTATAACAACATGTGAGATGCAATGAGATGCGAGAGATGAGATGAGATGAGATGAGACGAGATGTGAAACGATGTGCTCTGCTCTGGGGGATGGGGTTGTAGGTTGACTCTCAGTGCTTAGTTGTTGGTCACGTTTTTATGCGCCATTTTGTTTTTGGATTAAACGTTGCGTTGTCTTCCTTGCTGTTGTTGTCGTTGCCGTTGACAACTTTGATAATTAGGCAGCCAAATGTGCATTTAAGTGAGTGGATGAGAAAGGTTTTATGGGGCTGCCAATGAGCTAGGGGTTCTCTCTGGCTAATGAGCGGATATACATACATATACACAAGTAGCATACATATGTACGGGGATAAGCTGCTACTATGTTTCCTTTATGGAATGAAACAGACATTTAACCGTGTCAAGCAAGTTATTTGGGTTAATTTGCATTTTAATTACTTGTAAACTTTACAGTTGCAGAAAAAGCCTAGCTGTTTATTATGATAATTTGTTTTATAGTATTGTCTTAGGGTTCCGACAACTGTAAGTAACATGAAAAAAGTTTGAGTAATGTTATTACTAAATTTAACAATTAGTAATTTGATATCGATAATCTCTGTTAGCATAACATTAACATAACATAGCTCGAAAGTGTTATTGAGTAATAATGCAGGCTGGTCACATTGAGAGTGCGAAGCCACGAAAAGACAAAAACAATTTGAAAAAAAAAAAACAAAAAGAAAAGCTAAAAATAATAACATTTATATTACTTGCAACTGCAAACTTAATATAAGTTAGTAGAGTTAGTCCGCCCTCGGCTGTAGCTTTCTTTAGTTGTTTGTAGTTGTTTTATTGGCCCATGGCAAGGGATTGTTTTTACTATGGCTCTTAAACCACATTGCTCGTCTATAGTTGCTTTTAATCCTTTTTTTTCCCATTTTCTTTTTATCTCATTTTTTGTTATGCTGCTGTTCGCGGTCTGCTCCTGTGGATGTTAAATTCTGTGCGCTGCTGCTGTTGTTGTTACTGTTGCTGCGGCTACTGCTGTAGCTGCGGCGGCTGCGGCTTTTGTGCTGTGGCATTTGCTTAGCAAATAGTTTTTAATGATTCCAATGCTTGCGGCCAGTTTACGAATATACAGAGCTATCTTCGCACAACCACACGTACATCCAGAGGGAGGGGGAAGCAGCAGCAGGGACAACGCAACAACAACAACAATAACAGCAATCGTTTGGCTTTGTGCAAGTTGTGTGGCGGCGGAGGCAACGGCATTTGTTGCAAATAGTTTAAATAGCTGTTGGCAGCAAGCGGAAGGAGGAGGAAGCGGAATGGGTAACAGAATCCGTGAGGAGAAGGAGAACGAGAGTCGCTATTAAGTTGTTAACAGTTGTTAATGAGATTAAAACATATAAAACTGCAAAGCATTTGAATAGTTTTAATTCGATTTACAAAAAGAAAGAAGGAAAAGTTTTGCATACGTTTTTTATATATTTCCCTACAGGAAAAAAACAGCATTTCCTTGGCTGTAAAACAAACAAACTTTCTTGAACTTGACTTAAGAATTACTTTTTGCAAGTTGTTACGCAACAAGGGCTCATAAAGAACTCTAGGAAGCTCTGCAACATCAGGTTCAACCTGCCATGAAGTACACCGAAGGCGCAAGGAAATAGTAGTGCAAGTTTTAAGCAAGAAAGAAGAGAGAAAAAATGTTTGCCCTGAGAACCAAAGAGCCATAAAATATGAACCATCACTCATTTCGGCGCCTTTCAAAGTAATTTGAACTGTATTGTTGCTCAGGAGTCAACACACACACACATACGCACACACAAAGACACACACATACGCACACCAACACACCGTTTATAAAAGTTAACAAAAGCCCTTTGCCATCATTTTTGCTCAGAGAGTTGCCAGATGTGGGTACTTAGCAGAGTTGCCAGCGGAACTTGCGGAAACTTATTTTAAGTGCTGAATCATGGCACAACACACTACAATATATAATTAATGTGCAGCGGCACACACACAC
Source organism: Zaprionus kolodkinae (assembly GCA_018901885.1). NCBI lineage: Eukaryota > Metazoa > Arthropoda > Insecta > Diptera > Drosophilidae > Zaprionus > Zaprionus kolodkinae. The sequence continues at coordinate 1,477,389 of JAEIFM010000242.1, read as the reverse complement.
ACACACACAACAAAACTCTGGCAAAAATTCAAAAGTAGCAATTAAGTGTTACGTATACGCCACGAGGTACGCCAGCAAGCGATTGTGTGTGAAAAGAGATCCCAGTTGGGTTTGGCTGCACCGCTCGCTGTAGCTGCTTCTCGTTTCGTTTGTTTGGTCAATTCGAGTGTGAAAATGTTGTCGAGCGTTTTTCCTTGCTTTGCCTCCTGTTGCAGTTGCTGCTGTTGTTGCTGCTATTGCTCGCTTGTTTACACACAGGCACACAGCCATTGACCTTGGGCTGCAATGTGCAAGCGCATGGAACGAAACGCAGTGCCCAGCCCCAGGGTTACCAACAGCAGGGACAGAGCAGGAGGGCAGGGGCTGGGGTCTCTGCCCGAAGGTCTATTCCATGCTGTACTATTCGTGGCATAACGCATAACAGTTTTCACAATTTTTACCGGCATCTTGTCGGCCCGGCAGCATTTTCCGCTTGCGATATGGCCACGAGCGCTTGGCAAAATAACACAAGGTCGCATATTTCCGTCAAATGATCAGTTACTGTTTAATAAATCGATGTGCGGACTGAATCCAACTAAAAGTGCTGAAATAACTGAAACACGCAAAAATATAAACATTTTACCATGTTATTTAAGGTTTATTGAAATAAAATTGCAAAACTGCAGGGTATTTCTTTGTTTTTCGCAAGTAGGTCAAATTGCAGATCGGATAGAACAGAAGTTTCAAGTGCTGTGCTTAACTTGGCTAATCCCGAAACTGTGCTAACTGAATTCAAGTAGAAAATGTCTCAAAAAGTATTTAAAGCTTAGCTGCGAGCACGAAAAGTTTCTGTGTATTTTTTTTCTATTCTTTTTTTTTTGTGACATTTTCCATGCACAAGTCACAAGTGTTGCAGGCGAACTTCATCATCAGCCACATCATGGAACAGCTTTATCATTATGCTCATCATGATGGCAATCATTTGTCGCCTGCGTTTGTGTCATCTACAATTCGCTCGGCACTTTTAAGTGGCCATCAGGGCGGGTGAGAAGAGCCAGCCAGAGGAAGGTGAGCAGGCTGGCTGGCTGGCAGGCAGAACTTGAACGCAGCGCTTGAACTTGATCCTGCGAAGGCTGCATACAATCAACAAATATGTAGGGACAATAGCCTCGACCTTTCGCTGTGCATTTTCCATAGGGTTTCGGGCAACAGCAACAACAACAGCAACTGCAACTGTAACAACGGCAACATTCAATGAAAAATCAGCACGTAAAGCAAACTGCTGACATTTGCTAGTTTTCTCTTTGTTTTTTTCAACGCTCTCGAATCTATTCTCAGAAGTCCGTTCGTTCTGCCCTGACCCAACAAAGAATCCAACATTTCTATCGATTATCGAGAATGCTCTTACGATAACCATGTAAATTAGTGTATATGATTTAATATAGCATAATAAATACATACAAAAATGCGAAACTATTCCATGAAAATAAAAAATCTTTACCAAGGTTCCCCCTAATAGCATATTGAAACAGACGCTCGTATAATCTCCCTTTGCATCTCTCAAGTTGAACTACATAAGATATTCAGTTGACAGGCACAAGGGAATACCCAATAGGAAGGAGAAGGGAGGCGGGGCGAGGCCAGAGCTTTTACGTTCTTGTCGTCTGCGAAAGTCCTTGTCGCCGTCGGTAATCGCAAATTCAGCGCTAAATCTCAATCAAAATGCGCGTAAAGTGGCATTTCAAGTGATTTTTATGAATTCGAAATTTGTCATTTTTGTTGTTGATTGAAATGTGCTTCCAAAAAAAAAAAATAAAAAAAAAGAAGTTGAAGAAATTACAACTGTTGAGGGCGGTCGCAAGTCAAATGAGGTGAAAGAAGCTAAATACCAAATCGATGCTTCTCTCTCCCTGATATGCGTAGCTTTTTAAATTTAAATTTTGTTAAACTAGTTTTTAGACTTCTATTTCCACTTGCAGAATACAGAATTGCATCGATTTATTCGCAATATTTTTTGGGCATTTGCATTTCAACAACGCGGAAAAAAACACAAACAAATTGCGTTTCCATTTAATCCGCTCGATTTGTCACCAGTTTTTTTATTTTTTTTTTTTTTTAATGGCGCCGACTGAAAACTTGCATACGCCTCGCCTCGCCTTGAGGGCGGAAAATGCATTTCATTTGAATTTCAAAGGCGAAAGGCAAGGAACAACAACAACTACTAGGGGAAGGGGAAGGGGACGAAGTGTTGGTCTGAGACACTTGCTAAGTGAATTAATGTTTTTTTCAAAAGTTTTTACGTTGTTTATTCTGACGTTATTTTTTTTTTTTTTTGGTTTTACCTTGCGCATAAATTTTGAAATGTTTGTGTATAGGTTTGTGTGTCTGTGCGTGTGTGTGTGTGTATGCAGTGTCCGTCTGTGCATATGTTTTACTTAAAATTTGCAATTTAAATGTAATTTCTCAACTGTTTATTTGGTTTATGACGAGTGCGCGCACTCTGATTTAACACCCGACGACAGGCTACGTCGACGGATAAGGGAATAACGGCATAGGGTAGGTAGCTCGGCTCACCTTAAACTTGACAGTATGACGGATGACCGAGCTGGGAAACTGGGAAATATGAAATGCCAATTAGATTGACCCGTCTCAAAGATTTTTGCTTGGGCCTCAAGAACTCAAAAGTCCGCCGAGAACACACATTTTATTAAGTTATTCACAGCACAGACACGTACCGTAATAACAATATTTCCCATACAGCCACACACACACACACACACTCAGACTCTCACACGTGGCAAATAAAAATACTTGTATGACTACTGGCCTACCCTCACCTCCCCCCATACTTTGGTTAACCCGCAGCGCTCGAACAAAACACTTGAACAACTCTCTAGGCGCCTAAAAGGCTGCCACATTTGATAGATACAAACTTTGCTTCCTTCTCCGCCCTATCACCATCATCCTCCCACTCACACCCACACACCACACATATTCAGCGAGAATTCTCTCATTGTCTGCAAACATTGGCACGTTTTATGGCAACAAAAAATATAATCGAAATGAAAAAAGAATGCAAATAAATATGAAAATTTGGCAGAGACCCGAGCAAAAAAAAAACTGCTGGTAAAACTTGATTGTCATAAAATTTGACAGGCTCAAGAAATTTGAGGAATTGTAGATTTAAAGAAATTGAAGAAAACGTTGCGAAAAAGAAGAGCTCTAGTTGGGGGTTTTTATAATGCTGTAATACTGTATATCTTCATTCTACACAATTCATTCTCTTCCCAGTTCTTTAAAATAAGTAAATACCATATGTATCTTGTATCTTATTCTCTCTCTTATTTTCATTCCTTTACTTCCACATCCCACTCCCCTTTATAGCAGCCTGTTTTCGATTGCGATATCGCCACAGCTCGCACAACTGTTCTGTGCTGCCTAAAAGTCTGGAAAGTTATCCAAAGAAATACATAGCTGGCATGGCATGGGCTGCAGTCGAGAGTGTCTTTTAGTCATTAACGAAATGGATTTGGGCCGGTGCACTCGATGCATTTTCATTACGTGGGCATTATTAATCATAGTCTGTCAAACGACGACAACGACGACGGCGACGACGAAGAGCGACACGCACAATGCGAGTGGGAGCGAGTTCAGCCTTGTGCTGAGCGGGCGGCTTACTCTACGGAGCGGAAACACGCTGAATATGGTTTACTGTAGTCACAGGGCGCTCTTTTTGACAGTGTTGGGCACCCTGTGCTTGGCCCTGCTCAGTTGTGTGGGTAAGTTGGCTGCAGTTCAAATCGCCAGTGTTGCCCAATCGATTTATCTCTGCCTCTGTTTCCTATAGGTTACTTTTGTTGCTGCTATCGCTTGTTGCCGCGAAATACCGATAACCTGGACGCATATGCTCCACGTACGCAGAGCATTGTTTGGCCCCAATTGCCAGAAACAACAGCTCGAGTTGTGGAACTGATCTTTTTGCATGCACCCGGAGCGGTAGATTGTCTATGCAGTAACTGTGAGTTGGCCAGAGAGAATCGATGCATGAATCGTTGCTCTGGGGCCAGTACGGACTGTTGAGCGGCGGAGAATTAAGCCTGTTTTTAAATATTTCCTAAATAGTATAAATATGTGTATAAGATGTTAGCAAGAGCACAGTGTGTGATGTTTAAAAACGTATTTCTAATATAAAATATTTACAAAGTATTAAATTTGATTATCCTTGTAACGGTTTGCAAAGTAATGTTTCATTGAGTTATTTTGAAGAAAGTAAGAGAGATTGCGTTTAATTATATCTTTTAATGAAGATATCAATTTGGTCAAGGCTTTGGAAATGCAGCCTTATCAATTCTCAATTATATCAGTATGATCTGGGTTATCGTCGGAAAGATTATAAAATTATAAAAAAAAGCATAAGTGTAATTTTATGTTATGCTTGTAAACTAAAATAAAGAAATTTTTACTATTTTTAGTATTTCGTATTCCGTCGGCGAAAATTTTGTATTTATTAAATTGAGTAGTTTATCTTTTAAATTGGGAGAAAAACGACTTGATTGAATTTTATAACCTCTAAAATTAGTTATTTATAGAATATTATCATAGACTACATGGACAACTATCTTCACTTTTAATTTAAATGATATGAAGATCATAATCTGTATTTGTTATTATCTTCATATCATTTAAAATCCACAAATCTGAACCAAAAGGTAACACATTAACATTTTACGTAACTGTTATGTACGTTAGATAGCAAAATCTTAAAGACTGGTACCTGGTCCCAACATATTGTGGGCAGCTGTTTTGCCCGTTTTCGAGCACGAGCGAAGCTTCCATGCAAAGTTACCACCGATATTATTATTAGTTTGTAACCGTAAGTCAAGAAAACTACAAGTGGCGAGAATGAATGGGAAGGTGGAAAAGTTATTGCAGGTTTTGTTGATTCTGGACTACTCAAAGCTGTTTCACGCCAACGATTTCACAGGTAATTTTGAAGTAAACTCTTTGAATACTGAAATATATTTTTTGAATTTGACTTATAGATGTATTTTATTTACCGGATGATACACAGACGCTGCAGCAAAATGAAAATACTACAGAAATTTCGCCTGGCTATACATTTACTAGTGATCTTAACGATAACAATGACGTTTATCAGTTGAATACTACAGAAGTTTCAGAAGTGAATAATATACTGAATATACTGAATAAGACGCAGACGCTGGAGCAGAATAAAAATACGTCTGGCTATACGTCAACTAGTGAAATAAACGAAATTAACAATAATACTACAAGCAATATTAATAAGAATTATACAAGTAACAGTGTTGTTTCTCCGTTGGATACGCCTACAGAGGTTTCAAAAGTGAATTTTTTACTGAATGAGACAGAGACGGTGCAATCGGATGAAAATGAAACAGAAATTTCAAATATATTGACGAGTGGTATTCCACAAATTAATAATTCTATCTGTAACAGGAGCAATATTAATAACAATGACATCAACAACATTGGTGTTCCAGCCCTGGATCCGCTCATAAAGATAGCTATTATAGCCCTGGTACTTCATATACTCATCATAGGTGGCGGTAAACAATTATTTATTTACAGAACAATTTACACAATTTTAATTATTACCTATTTCAATTGACAGGGTTTGTAATCTATAGCTTTGTCTACTGCAGACAACGTTCTCTGAAAAGACAAAATAGCCCAACCGAGATGGCACAACGCATGCAGAGTCCACTCACGCTGCAGCATTCGCCGAATTCACCAAATTGCCCGTGTCACGGCTGCCGTGTAGCCAGACAATTTCTGTATGGATTGGTACTTCAACAAGTCTTAGATCGGAGATCTGAGTGTTAAAACATGATTTAAAGTGAACAATTGTTATTGATATTTAGTTAAGTGAGTTAAAAGTTCAATGAACTAGTATTTTCTAGCAGATAGTGCGATAGTTAATCGATAGTTTCATCAATATTTTGCATATAAAGTGGCAACGCCTTGTGGTGCAAGCGCAGCTAACTTAATAAAGCTCCTCTTTGATTTTCACATTGTTTACAATTGGATACGAATTAGGCACGTAAATTAACATTGTTTAATTTATTCATTGTCGCATTGGCCATGACGACCAACAGGGACACGTATTTAACTGATATTAACAACAATAGCAAAACTGATGGGGATAACTCAGATTACGAGGTGCAGGATAGCTTTCCCTTTGCACAGTACGCTCGCCCGCTGCTCGCAGCCAACTGTTCGGAGTATGCTGTGGCCCACTCAAATATTCGCCTGCAGCCGGCACGTCAGATGAATGAGGTAGCTTTTCTGCCGCACATCCTGTATACAATGCGTCGTTTGAGACTGACGCAGCTGTTGCGACTGCAAAGCTATGCGTGGCCACATCTTGGACAAGGTGCGGGGCATGGAGCAGTCATTGTCAGTGCCCCGCGCAGTGGACGTACGTTGAGCTATGTGCCACCACTTTGCCAAGTGGTATGCACCGCTTTGTCCGAGCAGCGTGGTCGAAAGCCGCGCTGGAATCTTCTGGTTGCACTGGTTTTAGCTGCGGATCTGAATCGAGTGCAGCAAATTGGCTGTCTCTGCAATGCGATGTTACGAAAGGCAAAGAATGAGGAGTGGCTTGCGTTAGTGTTGACTGTACCCTCAGCTCGCACTCCGGAATTTTTTCAGCGATTACTCAACGGTGTTGGTTGCCTGGTAGCAACTCCTGCCCAGTTGCTTTGGCTACTTAGCTTTGATATGATCAGAATGCCTCATTTACGATTTATTGCCTATGATGATGTAGACCTAATGGCGACAGAGCAGTTTAACCAAGCCCACCAGAAGTTGGTTACATTGACGAAGGAGCAACATCCACAGCTGATTGTTACCTCGCAGTCATATAATGTCAGGCATTTGCACATGGTATGTGAGCTGAATGATAATCCAATGGTGCTTTTCGGCGATGTGCTGGAGGCGGCGCTCTATGGAGGTGCTAGGCTGCGTTTATCCCTGTTGAAACGGGAAGCCAAACGTATGGAACTGCTGCAGCTGCTGAAGCAGCGTCCGCCGCATCAATTGCGCACAGTCATCAGCTGCAACACAGATGCTGATATCAATGACCTCGTGCAGATGCTGACGGCTGAAGGTTATGGCTGTCTACCCTACTATCAGACAGCAGATATGGTGGTGCGGGAGCATGTGCATCGCTGGATGCAGGACACCCGTGGTGAGGTGTTCCTTTGCACTGATGGCTGTCCCGAGTTGGACATACGCCATGCTCATACAATGGTGCACTACAGCATGAGCGATAGCTGGAGCAAGTTTAAACTGCGTCATTTGGCATTGGCCGATAACTTGCGCAATCAATTTGCACAGATGTTGCCGCAGGAGCAGCAGCAGCAGAAGAAGCAGGGTGAGTTGAATTAAATAAAGAGAATTTACTTATCAACTCGTGTCTTTCAGTTGAGTTACTGTCAATGGTTTATCTGGATGAGAGTAACAACAAGCAGCTGCCGCGTCTCGTGGACTTCCTGCAGATGCATCAAAGTGTGGATGAGCGAATTGTGGTGCTGGCCAGAGACATACGCGATCAACTGCAACGCACCAAGAGCAATGAACCAGCACTGTGTGATTTTCAACTTAGCCTGGGCCAATGTATTGAAACACACTGCGAGCAACGCCATCAGCTCCTGCCACATGATCGTCAGCTGCTACAACAGGTGCCCGCTAATGGGGATGTAAAGCTGCAATTAGTGCGGGTCTATTCTCCAGCACATTACTGTGTGCGTCTGCTGGAACATTTGCCTCCTGGCGGCAATTGGAAACCTGTGCCGTATCAGGCATCTTTTGAGTTACAGTTACAACTGTTGCAATCACAGGACGCTGTACGCCATTGGCCACCGAAGGCTAAAGAAATATGTGTCTATCGCAATGACAATGGTTACGAGCGAGTGCGCATACTTCGCGTGGAGCCTATCGAACGAATCAATCTTTCACGCAATGATGTGCCTGTGGTGGTGCAGGCTCTGGATGTGGACACACGTCAGTTTCAAACCGTCAGTGGCAAGTTGTATGTTTGTCCGAAAGAGCTACGAAATGCGCCACCGCTTGCGCTGGATCTCCGCGTTCTGGGACTGGTGCCGTACACCGGCGAACGTAGTTGGCACGAAGAGGATGGTCGCCAGTGCGCAGACTGGTTACATGCTGTGCCTCAGCCTCACTTCCTGCAGGCCAGCATTGTTGTCTCTCTTTCACACACGATTTTTGTACATGACTTGGCCGTGACCAGCTATGCCCCCAGTCTTAAAATGCACGTGCGCCGCTTTAACTTGAGCGAGAAGGTAACCCACAATCAGCTGGCCAAGAAATGCGAACAGACTATAAATAGGCTGCTGGGATTCTTGATCGAGGCTAAATGTCAGTCGAAAGAGCAGCAGAAAGAGGAACAAGTAGACAAACAGACGATAAAAGATGAAGCGTTGCCTTTAGAACTGAAGCCTACTACGACCCAGGCATCGGATAATCTGGTCTCAAGCAGAGGTGCCTTCTTTGCCAAAATGGCAGTTCAAATAGCTAAAGCGAATAGAGAGCGTCATGAACAGGAGAAGCAGCAGCAGCAACAGCTAAAGAATCAATTAGAGCAGCAGCAAGATGAGCCCGCTGTGGGTGAGCAACAGCCAGAAGACAGTGTTAAAGCTTTGTATGATTGTCTCATGAAGTGTACACTGTTAGATCAGGCAGAGAACTCACAGAAGAATCAGCCAACAGCAGAAGAAGCGATGCTCAGTGAAAAAAAGGAACCATCTAAGGAGCAACCAAAAGATTCCCCAACTAATATAAGTGCGCTAACAACAGCCGTTAGAAGTGAAGCCATTCGTGGTCATTGCCAGTTGGGAATTCCGGCGAATGTAGTGCGCCCTGAGGTAGTCTACTACCAGACCATTTGCACGCTAGAACTGCAGATTATTCTGCCCGAGGAGAACATGCCATACGAGGCTAAGCTGCACAATGGATGTTGCATTGCGTTTTGGACACTTGGAAACATCACAGCGGAGTCGATTAAATATCAATTTATTTTGAACACACACTGTGCCTATCAGCAACTCAGCCATCGCTGGCAAGGACGCACGATTTATCTAAGCATTCTCAAGGCATTGGCTATACCCTATCCGCTCGATTTTAGTTTCTACAAATTTATGAAACCTCAACACGAGAAGCTTCTTATTTTGGAGGAGCAACGTCGATCGACTAAAGGGTATTTCGAGACATACTTGCTGCATAAGGGCTACATAAAAGGAATATATGCCAAGCCCGTACACAGTGATGAGGAAGAACTGAGCAGTGAAGAAATGACCAACGATCTAGTATACGATCCACGTGGAGAGCGTGTAGAACGCGCCAATGATGAACACGATTTTCATTGCGATTAGTAAAATAGTTATGATCTAATAATTAAGATATAAATAATTACAGTACATTACATAAAACTGCACTTGTATGTTGACAATGTAGAAATTGTAGGTCAAATCGAATACATTTTAAGAAAATTGATAACACAAATTGAAAATCTTCATAATCTGATACTATGCCCCATGTTCTTAAAGATACAAATATTACTGGCTTTAATATTTGTTAACTGATTTTAAATTGAGCAAACCAAGAAATAAGAGTAGTAGGTAAAAAAGTCAAAATCAGATTGTTATTTTCGAAGTTAAGTTGAAAAAAATTAGTAGTACTAGACAAGCCTTCAGAGTTCTCATCAGGTTTTCCGCATTTTCCGCATCCCATGAAATTTTCTATAATAATTCATTATTTCACATTTGTAACTGGCAGGAACTAAAGTTTAAGAATATACAGTTATATTGATTTATCCTAATGTATTCTTTTATTTCCTACTCGACGCTGAACATGTTTTGAGCCTCGTTAAAATAATCGTAGTGCCAGAGAAAATCTTATAAAAATAATAAATTTATAAATTAAATCGTTTCTCAGCACTACTATAATTTTGAACCCAACTGTAATTTGCATTATGTATTTTATTTTAAGATATATACGATGTTAATCAGTAACTCATTGTTAAAATATTCTTAAGCGAAATGTTTAGTAATTTTTCGCAATTCTCCTTTAAAGTTGAATCTATTGAATTGTGTTAAACATTGATTTTCCCAGAACTGGAACAAGTTGTGTTAACTTCAATCACATTGATAAAGTTAAATAAGGTTTCTCTCTCTCTATGTTGTCGTTACCATTGTGGTTCCTCCTTTCCCTTTTCCACCTCTATATGTTATTGTTATTGAATGCAATGTGCATTTGGCTGACGGGAAAAAGGTAAATGGGAAAATGCCAGCGAAATGTGGCTGTCATTTCGCAGAAGTGCTGGCAACTCAGAGACGGACGGGCAGGTGTAGACAGACAGACAGACAACTTTATAAGTACTTCGCAACAAGGCAATAAAAGCTGCATGCAGCACTCTACTATATGTACTCAAGGGGGTGATGGGAAGGGGGGGGGAGGAGGGCAATGCATTGTGAGCTGCTGTGTGTGTAAGCTGGGGGAGAAGAGAGAAGGTGAGTGGGTGGCTGGCTGTGTGTAAGCTACTTACAACTTGATTAATTTTTTGATTTTCCTTAAAGAGTAAGTAAGATTTACAATTTTTCACATAAGATTGTAGTTGAAGCACAAATTAAAAGCGCAGATATAATGCCATCTATCGATCCTAAGTAACCTAAGCGTGCATAACCCATGAGTATGTAACATCGTCATATCTTTGTCCTTTTTCATGTACAGAGAGACACAGTAAATCTCAATGTTAGCCCCGACTAACTAATACAATAACACATGCAGCTGCATTGTCGTAAAAGTGCTCTATGAAAAGGCTGTGAGGGGTAAAAAAAAGGGGGGAGGGGTGGTAGCCTGGTCAAAGGACATGCACAAGCTGTTTAGCAGCTTAGCTATGCGTGGTCGTTGTGGCTGCTGCCATGTAAAGGTTAAAGTTCGCGTCGAGCTGAAAGGACTGGCCAAAGCTTTGGGTCGCACGTGCCACGCAAATAGTATTTATAATATTCCAGCGAAACAATAACAATAACAAACATGCATATTGAGAGAGCTTAATGAGCTTACTATACATAGTACTAGACCAGGCCATACTCCCCCTCCTCATCCTCTTCCTCCTCCTCGTGCAACATCTTCATTCTCAAGTCCTGGCCAGCAAACTGAGCCACTGCAATTACTAACAAATTGTGCAAGGTCAGTGAATTAAATCTGCTCTGCGCATTGCTCGAAATTGCTGATTGAATTTATTGCGTCATATCTACAGTGTCCAGGCAGACATACATACATATGTACATATAGTATATACTATATATGTGCTGCCTGCACTATTCATAAATGGACGCACAAAACAATACAAAATAGTTATTTCGCTTCGATTTGCAGCAGAAATTTGTGTCGGAAATATTGTTCGATTTTTGTGAAGGATTCAGCAGGATTGAGCAGCTGCAGCAGCAGCAACAGCAACGCTGTCTTTTATCTACTTTGCATTTCTGTGTAACCATCCAAAACTATTGCAAAAACCTGTGCATCCCAACAATGTTAGGAATTTTGATTGAGTTGGGCACAAGCTGAAGTGGAAAGTGGAAAGAAAAGAAGGTCAGGCGGGTTACTGCGCTGCACACTGGTTCAATAAATATGTATGGCAGGTCTAATATGAGATATCGATATAAAAGTTTTACAAATCTAGAAAGCAGTTTTAATCGATTTACAATCAGCAATCAGTCCGATAGCTTTTTATACCCTTGCAGAGGGTATATTAATTTTAGCCAGAAGTTTGCAACGCACCTTAGGAGACATCTCCGACCCTATAAAGTATACATATATATTCTGAATCAGAGGAGTCGAAAAATGGATGTCCGTCTGTCCGTCCGTCTGTCCGTCCGTCCGTCCGTCTGTCCGTCCGTCCGTCCGTCCGTCTGTTGCAACGCAAACTAGTCTCTCAGTTTTTGAGCTATCTTCATGAAACTTGGCACACAAGCTTCTTATTGCTGTACGCTGTAAATAAGTCGGAACGAGCCAGATCGGCTGTCAGCTGTCATAGAAACTATCGGCCGATTTTTGTTGTTTTTCAAGATATTGCAACAAGATTTGGTAAATCTTATTCTTATTACGTTCTTAATGTGCTGTCAAAATTGTATTAAAATCGGACCACTATAACATATAGCTGCCATAGGAACAATCGGCTGAAATCAGGGTTTTTGTATGCAAACAGAAACCAGCAGCAATCCAAATGTATTTTATATTTAGTATAACTGCAAGGGTATAAAACCTTCGGCAAGCCGAAGGTAGCCTTGCCTTCTTGTTTTCTAATATTATATGATATGTTTTAATGAAATTTATATTAAAATACTTTTTATAGAGAAATGCAAGAATTTAGAAAGTGAAATATTATGTTTTTTATAACTACACATAGCTGCCATAAAAGAAGTCAAACTATAATTTTATAACATTGCTTTATATCTCAAGTTAAATTATTTATTTTTGGTGTTCGGTTTTTCATTGAAATCCTTATCTTTTCTTTTTAAATATCATATTAAATAAATTAAGCTCAAAATAGAGCAATAAAATGATTAAAAAAAATAAAAAAATTCATGAGAAAACCGACACATATAATTACAAGTGGATGTATATACGAACTATACGATATTTATACTATATTTATTAATTTAACAACATGGAAATATTACAAAAAACATGAGAGAAAATTCCAAAGTATTCGATGTATAAATTGATTACCTAATGCTAGAGAGGGGTAATTTTCGCATAGTTTCAGAGTGATATACTATCGAGATCTTCTGCAAATCTAATTTAAGACTGCAATTAACTTAATACAATTAATTCGATTTGAGTTATGATTTGCCCCCCTGCTTGTTTTTACACACACAGATATTGCACAATCTGTTGTTGATTGAATTTGACTCGCATTACGTATACGCCGTGTGTAACAGTTGGGGCCAATATGTCAATGCGGGCGGCAATCAATCAAAATGAAAGCAACGTGTATATGATTTTCTCGTGGCTTTTGGCCAGGACAAAGCACAACTGTGACACCTGTTGTCCTGTCGGGGTGATTAGGAACACGCCTCCCAATTGCCTGCTTGAGTTGCTGCTGCTGTTGTTGTTGTTGTTGTTGCAGTGATCATCAGTTTGAGTTGTTGTTGTTGTTGTTGCTGCTGTTGGTTATGCAAAAGCGCAGAGAAAGCACTGCCAAAGCTAGAAAAAAGTGAGAGGCGAGCGAAAAGCAACCGCACAAGGCGGGCAAACGGAAAGGGGGCGGGGCGAGTGTGTGTGCGCTGCCAAAGGAAACAACGCACGTTCATGTCGAGCAGGAACCAGGAAGGAACCCAGGCACAAGGCAAACAGTACAGACAGGAAGGCAAAAAGCGTCCGACGACTTTGGCGAAATGACGAGCGTCCTGCACGCGGCCAAGACGAGTCAAGGACGAGTACAAGGATATTAAGGTAACAACAGCAATAACTATAACAAAAGCAAACGGGGCAAAAAATACCAAGAGCAGGGAGACGGAGAGCAGGGAGTGGGAAGACTGGAAGAGGGGGCTGGCATAGACATACCCAATAACAATGAGGCAGGCAGCAGCCGAGGAATACCAAAAAGAAGCGCAGGCAAAAAGTTTTCGCCAGCTGCGCCAGCGACAGCGGAAGCTGGAATTAATTTTGCGTTCGGCTACGCTTGGCTGCGGGGCAGGAGCAGGAGTGGGAGGAGGAGGAGGAAAGAAAAACTTTGGCCAAATATTTGTCGACTACCTTCGGCTGGCAATGGCTGAAGTAGTCTTAAATTTTAGAATAAATCTCAATAGCAGCACTTGCTGCAGACACACACACACACTCCTCCCCTCTCCCTCCTCCTCTTCCTCTCCCACGCACCAGCAAGCGAAGCTAACAATGCTGTCAGTATAACAAAAGGATAACCTACAACGGATGCATGTGGGAGCTGGCTCAATTGATATGGTCAAGGTTATGTAGAACAGTTTTGGAATGCGAAATACGCGAATAACTTATTGTTAATTGGCCACGCCCAGCTTGTGGGCTAACAGAGGTTAGATAGAGGCGTTGAAGAAAAAACTATAACTATATAATTATAAGCTTTAAGCAAATAATAAATATATTAAACTTTGTAAACTCTTTAAGAGTATTTAAAACAATAGTTATTTATAATGAGAATATCCTAATTTAAGGAGTTTCAAATGTTGCATAATGTAGCTTAAGGTGAAGGCGTCCTAATACCTAAATCGGAATCAAAATTCAACTACAATTCAATCATAATATGTTACATATCGCTTACATGGCATGTAAGCTAATTAATACCTGAATACGATTCAATAGAATGAGCAAATCAATCTGATAAGACGTTGTGAATGCATTGCACAATTATAGACTATTTAACAAAGAGCAGGGACTATGTTTTAAAGAGGTTTCATGGAGAAGTAGATAGACTTTAATTAGTGTCTATTAGTGCAGGCTGGCCTGCAAACGAAATTCCAAATAAACAATTTAAGTGTCAATCCTTTTTTGAAAAGATCGGAACCATAACGTAATTTCTGTAGCGTAGAAAATGCGGATACCTTAATATACGCAAAGCTGTTCTGATTTTATGTTTTAATTACATTTTTTCTGTCGAAATTATGGGATCGCTCTAAAAATCAACGTATTATCACATAATTGTTTAATACATTTTCATACAACATCTTAGAGACACTTCCTCAATATATCTTTTAAAAACAATGACAACCTTATCGATTCGGATTTAAAGCTATTTATCGATACAACTTGAACAAGTTTATCCTTTACTTAAGCTGCAGCCCTGTTTGCTGTGCTAGGATTATCGATAGACCGATTATCCTGTTAACTGTGCTACTTTTAGGTAATTTGTGCATTACCCTGTATTCTGTGGGTTGGTTGGCAACACTGGAATGCGTGATAATTAACTAACTTGCTGCAAACAATAATGTCTGGCAGAATATAGGGCATATCACCAACAGGAGCTGCAGGATCCTCGGGTCTATGTTGCCAGATCCGTGAGCTGCAGCTGATATCAGGTGGTGGTAAGCAAGGTTAATTGGATTTATTTGCCAGCAGCAGGCAGCACCGCTCACTTCTCTCTCTCTCTCTCTCTCTCACTGCTCTCATCACTCTCGTCGGGTCATATGGCAGGCTGGTTGTGTGGGTGCGTTTGCCCTTTTGCCTTTTTGATATCGTTTAACGCGGCCGTCGCTTGGGCTGTCTTAATTGTTTTAAAAATTGACGCAGCTAAACAGCAGCAGCAGCCTGTGTGGCGGGCGAAGGACACGTACACGTAGGACCACTCACACACACACTAACACACATGCACCCACCCACGCACACACACACACTCATACGCACGCACTGAGGCAGACAGCAATAGATTATGAAAAACACACACACGCACACACACACTAAATTTACAATTTGCTATGAATACTGTAAAAAAACACTTTAAAAGCGACTTACACAATTTCTGCATACTATTTTATTTAATTGTTATTGTTGTTGTTTTTGGTGTTATTGCTGATTAAAGTTATAGTTGTAGATGCTGTTGTTGTTGTTGTTGTTGTTATCACTATTTGTTAATTTATCGTTGTCTGCAATCTGCGGAAAACCACTTTGGCGGACAACTCGAGAGCAACTGCGAAGCGAACACGAATCGAGTCAGCTACAGCTACAGTTACAGCGGTCACCCACGCAGCGCGGGAAAGCTCTCTCGCTCTCTCTCTCTTCGCAGCAGCGCGCGCGCGTTCTCATTTGCCATAAACTTTATGGCAGCGGCTGTCGCGCCGGCAGCGCAGTCACCATTGCAGCTGCAGCTGCTTTTGATTTCAAATTTGATTTACTGCCGTCGATGGCGCGCGCAATTGTGTTTGTTCTTTTTGCGGCAGAGCTTTTACAGTCTGCCATTATTTTGTGCAGGTGTTGTAAGCGTGTGGGTGTGTGTGTGTGTGTGCGCGCAGGATATGTTGCATATTTGTGGGCGTATGGGAAGAATGAGAGATAGCGAACGATAAAAAGCATAATTATTTTTAATGTCCCATTGATTTATCGATTTATTTTGAATTTCTCAATCGAATAACTATTAACAAGTTGATTATTTTGGCATTTGCTAGCACGACACATACACACCTACACTTGTTCGCCCACAACTGAGAAACAAGTTATCGCTGCCGCCGTCATCGTTGCTGCCGGCGCTTCCGTTGCCGTCGCCGTCGACATTGTTGTCGTTGCCTCGACCTAGACACTGAAAGCGACGTTGACGCTGAAGCAGCGAGAGAGTGCTAGCGAGCGAGAGAGAGAGAGAGAGAGAGCAAGGGCAAAACTACTGTGCAGGTTGTGCTCGTGGAAGTGTTAAAGCTTAGCGCATTACGAATCAAACAGGAAACTCGGGGGCCCGTTGCTTTGCCGTGTGTACTTACACGAGTGTTGGGTGTGTGTGTGTGTGTGTGCATGTGTGTGTGCGTGTAATACGTGTGTGTTTGTGGTAGTTTTGCATTCGGTGCGTAGGCGCAGCAGGAAAAACAGCATAACTGGCAGGAAGAATAACGCCAGGGGACACCCTGTTATTATGCTAAAACTTTAAGGCGATTATAAAGCAGCAATAAATGGCGTGCAAGCCACAACGGCAACAACACGAATAATAATTCACAATAAAAAGCAGCAAAAATGCTCAAAGGCAAGTGGAAGGATTCTTTCCCTATTCCATCAGCAGCAGCATTTGCTTACAGCTGCTGCAGCAGCTGTTGTTGTTGTTGTTGTTGCTGTTGCTGCTGTTGTTGCTGTTGTTGTTGCCGTTGTGCAAGGTTATGAATGAAAAGCTTTTTCAATTCACCAGCTCAGTGGGCCCTGCGGCCACATTTCTACTCTTTTTTTTTGTATGTTTCCTTGTTGCTGTTGTTCTTATTAAGGACGAGCTGATCTGAAGCGCGAGGCAGCAAAGCTTTTTGCGCTGCTCTTTGCTGTGCCTGAACAAGGCATTTAAAAGCCCTGCAGGGCAGCTTGCTTGGGAATCAGCAACAAGGGTCGCTAACTGGATAATAATAACCATAATAATTGCTGATAATTATAGTATCTCGTATTGGCATATTGCGTGACGCAGTCGGTTTCCCAAGGTATAAATGGGATACCTTAGTTACTTAGATTTGCCTTAAGACAAATGCTATTTCAACGGTGAGTTTTAAAGCGATCCTCAAACTGTAAGTGTTTGTGTCTGCGTTCCAAGCTCTTTTAGCCTAGACACAAACCAGCTGACGCAAGCAGCAGCTCACACTCAGCTTGTGCACATTATTTTGCTCTCTTACTTATTAAGTGTTTGCTCAGCTGCTGCAAGAGAGCGCTTTGCGTTGACTGCTGCAAAAACAAAGCAGCGGCGCTTCGATCAGCTGATCGACTGTTTGCCGGCCAAAAGAGCGCAGCAATGTGTGCGAAAGAGGGACATATTGAATGAAAACACGCTCGCAGCGAGAGCAAGCACAGCAGTTAGTTGATTGCGAGGGGCAAGATAAGGAAACATTTAAATTAAATATTCGCAAAATAGAAACAAACAAATATTTATTGAAATATCGCGTCACTGTTGCAGCTGACATTGTACATATCTAATTGATTAACTGCATGGCATATTTCTCTCTCTCTCTCTGCGATCATTCAGCCTCTGCCAGGGCAAACTGTACGAGCTGCTCTCGCCACGTTCTGTTTGTATGCGTGAGGCGCGTTCAATTAACGATCGACGTGTTGCTGGTAAATAAAAGGGCGCTGCTGCGAGATTCGCACAGCCAGTTCGCAATTTGGCAGCACCAGCAAAGGAGGTGGACGTGTTATCGAGCAATCGCAGTTATCGGTATTTTCAGTGCAACTGTCAAGTCTGGCAGCCTGGTCCGCTGTTAAGTCGTGTCTGCAGCCAGTGTGAATGTTGTCGCCTTTGCCTTCGTATGTGCCTTAAATCGCGCAGTCTGTTTTGAAGTCTGACTCTGAAAAATCGCAGTGGTTACATAAATAAATAAATAAAGCAATTGCGCTGCGTGTTTTGACTAAATTAACAGCGGCAAAATGAACAGCGAAAGGTAAAATGAAATTCGAAATGCAAAAATAAGAACGACAATAATTTAAACAAACCCTAATAAAAAAAAGAAAGAAAGAAAAAAATGACAAGACAGCTGTTTGCCAGTCAGTACGCTGTCTCTGTCTCTGTCTCTGTTTACCCTGTTTATTTATGTTGTGTTTTGTTGTATTTTCTTGTTTAGTTTTTCTTCGTTTTTGAACTTCACTGCATATTGAACAGTCTCGACTTTTAACCGTGACAGAACAGAGTTAGAGAGAGACAGAGAGAGAGAGAGAGAGCAGAAACTAGTTTTTTAGCATGTTGCATACACATTTCGTGTGGTCTGCTGTTGCCAGGCCTTGACAGAGTTCCTTGCGAGATTACGTCTGGGAAAAGAGACAGAGAGAGAGGGAGAGAGACAAACCTTGATAACAATTGAAATCGTAGCCAAAATATGGCAAATATTTATAGTGTTTTTTTTTTTATTACACTTTGCTATATGATTTATTATTCGTCACTTGGGTAGACCCAACTGAATTTAACACCATAAATTCAACAGTGAACTGACTGACTTGATTTATGCCAACTTTCGGCTTACTCATCGTCACTTTCAATTGCGATTGCATTCCAATTGTATTCGGGTAGAATGAATACCTATGTAAGTGTTCATACACTAGAACCGAGAGTGCTGTCTAGCGATATGCTTATCAGCCCAACGAAATCAAAGTCCGGTGGAATCAGAAAGACAATTCAAGCTACACGATATTGTTGTGTAAACTAATTATGAAACAATTGAAGAATCAAAATGTACAACTTTAGTATCGATTCTGATAGAACTTTGTGATAGGAAATGCCTCGATTCGGGGTTGGGAGCAAAACACACAAATTCCGTTTTGTTTATCAGCAAAATTAGAATTTTCTGTTGATTAACAATAATTATATTAAATTGTCTGACTAATTTTCACAATAGCTGTGCGTTTTTCAAAACCGGATCTGTTTGCTATAATTTGTCTTCAATTATTGCTATTTTTTATCAAACACAATTCTAGTTTTTATTTTCTGCAATAAATAATAAGAGAAATAATCTATTAGAATTATATTTGTGCCCTGATAATAATGTTTGTGCAATTACCACGTGTTTGCATTTTCCTATGCACTGATACTGATAGTCAATCAATGATCTAACGAATGCATTCAAAGTCGATTAGAACCTTTCGCCAATTGATTCGCACTGTAATCCACATAGATCTAATTAAATTCCGTTTTGATTGAACTTTGATTGATTGTGTCGTGACGCATAAATCGGAAAAGAATTTCAACAGGAATATTTAAGATACTCGAACCTTTCGTTTTTAATTAGAAGAAACTCCCAACCCCCCCAAGTGTTTATTGAGCAAATTTGCTGAGCACTATTAATTAAGGCGATAAGCCCAGCCCGTTTGGCCGGGTCTGCGATAGGAAGTTTGTAAGTTTGTTTTAATATCAATTAGAGTACAAATTCCCACGCGCGCCTATCTTATCTGGCATGGTCTATGTGTGTTTGAGAGGCAACTCAATTAGGCATACGCACCGTAGCCATGCCAACTGCCAGATGGCAGATGGCCTAATGATGATGAAATCAATGCGGTTACTATTACCAGGCCTGATTGAAGACGCACTCGACGCGACGACGGGCTGGCACTTGGACTCGCTCGCTCGCAATCCTTTCCTCAATGAAGCCTCCTCTCGTTGATTGGCTCAATTAGTTCGCTGTGGAAAATTCAATTCATGAATAGATGCAACCACAGAGCCCTGCGCTATTTTTCTTCACATTATCCACACTCTCACTCACACACACACACACACACACACATGTGTATATTGAGCTGTCTATCTATCCAGCAATTGTCTAATTTGTGCGGTCAACAAAACTCGTTCAATTCACACATTGAAACCGCGTATAACTTTCCCATTTGACAACAATCACGCCGATTATTGCTGAACACAGCGTGCCGTTCTTTGGATTACCTCTTAGACCTCTTAGACCTCCCTTTTCGGCGCTGTCTCGTGCCTGTCTATAGATGGAAACTGTAGGGAAACTCAATGCGATTGCCCTACAAGCCCCTTCACATCGTGATCGACTTTGCTACTGCAGTACATTGAACTGTCTGGGATCTTCATCTGTTTGTGCCCACCGAACCGGCTTTATCAATGCTTCCTCATCGATCAGAACTCTGTTGATTAAGCAACTACGTAGTTAGTTATATTGCATACCCGATAATTCTCTCTGTTTCGCAGCACTTTATATGCAACTCACGATTACTTCGATTTCGTTTAGCTTCAATGTTGAAGGTCGTGCTAGATCATTGGCATATATTCCATTTGCCAAAATACTATATATGTTCCTCTATATATTCGCATAGAAAAAACAAGAGAATTTTGAGAAATACTTTCTTTCTATGCTTTGAGATTTTTATAAATAGATCCGCAAACACAAGAAAGTTTGTTCTATATACATATTATAGCACAATTGTTTTCATAAAAAATCTAAGTGATCTTTGATCTTGAGCGAATGAGTCGACAGCGCTTGAAACATTATTTCAATATTGTCATTATTTCGTCACATTGTTCAATCACAACATATAGTACGTACTATATACGTTATTGTATGGTAAAACATGTCGGAAAATTTGGTCACACGCACTTCCTTATCTTTCGAATAAGAAACAATAAATATTTATGCGTATAAGACGATGGGTTAATCAAGGTGAAATCGAATTGCCTTGACAACCAAAAGTTATTCGCACTTCGCAGCTGCAAACACAATGCACAATTTGGCCAAAAACACAAGCAAAACAAAGCAAAACAAAAATTATAATAATCATTTTCGCCCAGCAAAATAATTACAAAATATATATATATATATATATGAGTTTATAAAAAGCGAAACGACGCGAAACGCGACGAAACAAAACCGACAAAAAGTGACAGTCAATTAGGCAAATCAAATAAAAAAAAAAACGTGTGTAAATCAAACGAGGAATATAATCTAAAAGCAAAACGCGAATCGCGAATCGGCTGCCGTCGTCGACGATGGCGCCGCGCCGCTTTGCCATTTGTTATTGTTCTTATCAAAGCAAAACAAGCAGAAGGTTTTTGGCTCATCACGTATACGCAGCGTTTGCCGACTCAGTGGTTCCCCCTCCCCTCCCCCCCTCCGCGCAGAAGGTGCAGCCTGTTAGTCGCCGTAATTAGCAATTAACGCTGCAACACTTCAGCGCCGCCGCAGCTCGCGTTGCAACACTTAACGATTTGCGAATGCTCTTTAACTCGCTCAAGTAGCCATAAAATTAGCCAGAAAACGGCTATAATATCGCACTGCAGTTGAATGGCATTTCGCGACCAGTTAATAAATTCTTGGCCAGCTCAGCTGAACCTAAACGAACCGGCTGAGTTGCTTATAAATATCCGTAAAAGTCACTTGGACTTTGCACGGAATTTCCAACGTCCGCACGTCTCTCGCTTGAACTCGAAGAGTTTGACATTAAGTATAGAAAATATAGACATGTTTTTATAGCAAACTCTCTATGAAGTAGAAAGACAACTGATAGACAGCATTGAATCTATTTTGTTTCATTAACTTGGCTTACTTTTTGAATCTTCCCAGCACTTTTGAGCAAATAACTTATAATAAATAACTTACTATTTAAGTATCTTTGTTTTTGAGACTAACAGAAAGTTATCGAAGCACTTATCGAACTTGCTAATCATGGGTTACGGTCGTATGTAGAGATACTTAAATACCAGATATTTAACAAAACCGATAACTGTGTTATCGAAACCTGGAGATTTATCCAAAGATACTTAATCTTTATCTTATCTTTGTTGTATGTAGGTTAGGATCACGTTAGGATTTTCGCTAGGTAGTTGAGATGTGAGGATAATATGTACAAGTATTCTTTTTCGTTTGTTAAGTTATCTCATCTCTAACAAATATAATAAGCGAGTCTCTTTGAACGCTCTCAAAGTGACCCTGTAAAATAGTTCACAATATCTTTGATACCGCTACTTATGTATTATGTTAATGTTGTATTATGTTAATGCTGGCATATCATCACACTTCATATATACATCCATAGAATGCCAACAGTTTGAATACTCTATTTGAGCGAGTATCGAATTGATTTGCAACAGCCTAATCGAATCAATTGAGTTCCGTTCATTCAGCTAATTTAGCATAAAAAAGACTCGAGAATTATTACGAACTCAGCGCGCAAATTGTTTCTATGAATTATCAAAAGTTGCACAAGTCGCGTTAAGTATTTAATTTTAATAAAGATTTATATGCAGAGAGCTCTGATGTCGCTTAGCAAATTCGATCAATTGATTGTAGGAAGAAGATGAAGAAGAGAACGAGGGAGAAAGTCAGCTCAAAAGAATTAATGTGCTTTTTTTATTCTTTTGCTTCCGCAGGAACGAGGAGTACAGTAAAATTGTGCCGCACAAGATGTCATACCATGTGGTGCCCGGCGCCGAGTTTCAGTGCAAGCTGCCCATGTCCAGCGCATTAGCGAGCTTGCACAGTGGGGGCCGCAAGTTATCGACTATCGATGAGCAGGATCACGATGAGGCCAATCGGAGGGGAAAGATTAATCAGGTAACTGCAAAACTCATATGGAAATTACTTTGTTCTCTTTGACTCGTTTGTTTGCTCTCTTTGAAAGCTTTAAAAGAGCTTTCGCTGCCAGTGTGTAGTACTCTCTTATATTTCTGTCTCTCTCTTTTTTTTATGGCAACTTTCACACGGGGTTGTCCTTGAAACGGACACATTATGTACACACACACACACACACACACACGCAAGTCTTTGCGCCCATTTGTGCAGCAAACATTAACCGCAAATTTGTGCTTTTTGTGGCATGCAACTCGGTGGCGCAGTGGCCGCACACACAAATCAATCATGGGATAATGCAGTTGACAGTTGTCTATAGAAATTTCACAGCAGAACAGAAAGAGAGAGAGAGAGAGGGTGAAAGGGGTATAGAGGGTAGAAATTGCTATGGCTTTTTCACTCCTTGACGCAGTTCAGTTTTGCTAATAAAGTTTAACAATTGTCGTTGTTAAGTTTTATCAGTTCTAAGCCCGAACAGATTGACATGTGACGTGGGAGCCCTGAAACATGTTTCTCCATGTTGGCTGAAGGACAAAATGATAAGATACGCAATTGAACTTTCTTCACATGATTTAAAAAGAAACGAAACAGCATGTGGCAGGCATGTGACAATGATCGTGATGATGATTATGACAGTGTCGCGAATTGAGTAAAATGGAATTCGATGCCAGGGCCAAGCGCAATCGGCATCTCGTACGAAACGTAACGTTTCGTGACGTCATCTAGTATATATGGGGTATACTCGTATGGTATATCATCTGCATGGGTCTGACATAACGAACGAATTGCGAATTGCGAATTCGAATCGAATTGAATGACAGGCACGCAGTCCTGTAGAGAGAGGCAGATCGTTTATGGTTATTACTGAAGGGTTGCACACGCCAATTAAACTGATTATTGAAAAGTGTCGCAACTTCAATTGATGCCAATTATTCTAACTGAAGGCAACAAAGTCGTCGCTCGCTCGCTCGCAGTGGCAATCAATGATATAACATTATGCATTATTTGGCTAATCTGTTATCGGGACTACTCCACAGATCTTGTCCACCTGCGCCGTGCTGTTGCTCTCCGCCGCCTGCGGCATGCCCATTGGTTACTCGGCGGTGCTGCTGCCCCAGCTCAGTGAAAATACCACAGAGATAACCATATCGACGGAGATGGGTTCCTGGATAGGTGAGTTGAAAAAGAAAATAGTTAAATAATACGATTTTTAATTTACTTATTGTATTAATACTCTCTCTCTCTCTCTTCCTGCAGCTTCTGTGCACAGTTTGGCCACCCCGTTTGGCTCACTCATGTCTGGACCCCTTGCCGATTATCTGGGACGTCGCCGCACGCTGCTGACTGCGGTCATACCACTCTTCCTGGGCTGGACCACCATGGCCATGTCCAGCTGTGTGTCGTCGCTGATATTCGCACGTTTCCTCTGCGGCTTCGCAACCGGAATTCTAGGCGGACCCGGACAGGTACGTGTCGTGCCTGCCTTAATACACTTAAGCCATGGGAGAGTTCATTCCTCTCCAGAAATATTGCGAATGTGCGACTGACCCATTAACCAGATTATGCAATAATCATAAACCCTGAACTATGCTGAACTATTAAAAGAAGAAAGCGTTCATCTCGTTGTCAGTCTGCCTGTCCGTCTGTCTGTTAGTCCGACGAGCTGAGGCATCTGTCAATTGCCCACTTAACGCTATTGTCGCCACATGTGAAGCCTCCTCCATTGTGTCTATGGTAATCCGCTTGCGAACTGAGCAACGTAATGTTTATTTATTTATCTTTATCTTATGGATATGTCCATGACTTATCAAGCGGCCAAAATGATAACGAAAGCGACAGCGACAGCGTCGACGTCAACTCGGACGTTGCATTTGCATTAGCAACGCTTTCCGCACACTTGAGTTCCGGATTCTTGACCTTAGTCTATAATAAGTTTGTTGTTATTCCGCCTGCCTGCCTGCTGTGCCACTCAGCCTGTTGCTGGTTGCTTCCAGGGGGGTATGGTTGCCTCCTCATCCACCCCTCCACTTGTTGCGCGTGGAGGAGAATACTTTCATTAATAGAGCCGCCTGCCGGACTGGGACAAGATTTATGATTTTATGATTACCGTGCAGCATTTGCTGATGACAAAGATTAAGATTAAGTTGTTGAGAGTGCCTGATGTTTTTGTGACCCTGTTTTCCATTCAATTTGATCAAACGGTTTGTTTATATACATACCACCGTCGCCCCCTCTATTGTGGGATTAAGGGAAAGTTGTTTGCGTCCGCATTTGTAGAGCTTGTGCGAGGTCAAGGTTCGCTGGTTTGGGTTCATGCGATTTGTCACGACTTTCTTTCCTAGTGGCAGCTTCTAGAGATATCCGAGCTAGCACATAAATGTGTAATATTTCAGTTTAATGGCTGGCAAGTATATAGCTGCAAAGGATTGAGGGGAAGTGTGAGATTAGAAGTCTCTAGAAATTCACTTAGCTGCTAGTTTTCTAACCTGATTAGGCCTTAGCCCACTATATGGGACTGCAGTGTTACAGCATTACAGTGGTGTCCTGCGAACGAGTCCAACTGTTAATTTACATTTCGTTTTCTTGCAGATCTATATAGCGGAAACAGCTGAGCCCAACCTGCGGAGCCTTCTAATTGGCGCTCCCTATGTGGCCTATTCGTGTGGCATCCTGCTCGTCTATTCGCTGGGCACCATGCTGTACTGGCGCACGGTCGCCTGGTGCGCCAATATACTGCCTTTATTGGCCATGGTCGCCATGTACTGCATACCAGAGACACCGGCCTGGTTGCTGCGCAACGGACACGAGAAACGTGCCCTGCAGGCGTTGACATTCCTGCGAGGCAGTGAGATTTGCGCGCAGAAGGAGATGAATGAAATGAAACTGCGGCTGGAGAAGGAGCGTGGGATGACCAAAACGAATGAAAATATATTCCAGTTGTGCTGCCAGCGTGTGGCCATTAAGCCGCTCGTCATTGTGATCGTCTTCTCGCTGCTGCAGATGTTCTCGGGCACCTTCATTGTCATATTCTATGCCGTGGATATTGTCTCGGAATTCGGAGCTGGTTTCGATACAAAGCAAGCGGCAATTTGGACTGCAGCGGTGCGTGTGATGTGCTGCATGATATTCTGTGGCATATTGATCTTTTTACGACGTCGTCGCATCATGATCCTGTCCGGTCTCGGCTCGGGCATATTCTGCCTGGCGTTAAGTATCTTCATGTACATACGGGCTGGCGAACCGAAGCAGCAGTACGATGTTTTGGTGGCTGGATGTTGTCTCCTGGGCTATATCGTATTCAATACGGCGCTGATGGTGATGCCAGGCATAATGATTGGCGAACTGTTCCCGGCACGCATACGTGGGCGCACAGCAGGCGGCGTGTTTGCCTCGATGAATGTGGCGCTGTTCATATTCGCCAAAGGTTTTCCTGCGCTGCAATCGTTCCTTAAGATGCGAGGCGTCTTCCTGGTCTTTGCCGCCTCCAGCTTTTTGCTGACGATATTTATGGCTCTGTTCCAGCCGGAGACAAAGGGTCGCAGCTTGGAGCACATCGAGGATTACTTCAATGGCGACAATTGGCTGTGGTTCCGACGTGATCGCGGCTACAAGACGGTGATGCTGATGCCATTGGCTCCGCTGAAGGAGGAGGAGACCAAAGCGTTGAGAAACGGTAAAGAATACGCCTGAGCGGGCAGCAGGTTGATGATTCTCTCAAATATTAAGTCTATACAGGGCTCTTAAGATTCCATAGTTTGTTAGCTAGTATTATGTGTTTAGTTTTTAGTATTGCTGGAATACCTCGCAGCAGCGACATTCTAGCGATTTTCCAGTGTTCCTTAGCAACTCTTCCATGAACTCTACCAAAAACGGAAATAATACAATTTTCACTCAATTTCTGGTAATTAAAACAAATGTGATTTTTGCAAATGTGCAATAGGTTTTTAAAGTCTCGATATAGATACATATGCTATTTGTTAAATATGCTATTAGTTAAAGATATATACTATTATTTACCAATAAAGACATAAAAAATACTTATAAACTTAACGAATGTTTGAAATGTTGAACTTCGTTATTTTGTGTGAATGGCGTTAGTCGACGTGCCGCCACAATAAAGCCAACGCTGCCAGACTGTTGGACTAAGGTAGGCAAGCTAGCTGGTCCAGCGCTGCCAGACTGTTGAAATAAAGTAGCTTAGTTTGGCGCTGCTTTTCAAATGTAATTTTTAAAAGTATTTGTTTTTAATAAGGAATTAATCATTGACAAAACAATCTAATGCTTTTATTGCATATTTACAAATGAAGCAACCTGCTGTTCTTCTGTATCTTCGTTTTGTTTACATGATTTGGCAGCAGAAGATAACAGAATTAAATATTATATATTTATTTAGTTACTTCCTTGCAGCTATAGTGGTCACTCACCTCTTAGCCAGCCATATAAAACTGTTAGCCCCACGCGATGTTAAATTTTTAATAAACTTCTCAGCGCGACACAAGCCGAATTCCAAGAAATTAAAAAAATAAAAGCACTGGAGTCGACAGGGAAAGGGAAGGAAACCCTGAGCGCGCATGCATATTTAAAATTCTATTACCCCCCACAGTGAGCAGGACGAGCACTCGCCACGGACTCACTTTTCACAGTGCGCTAATAAATTGTATAATTCTTTTTTTTTTGCGCTGCTGCTTGTTTTGGCTCGACAAACTTGCGCCGTGTATTTTCTTTGTGCATTCTTAGCTGCAGCAGGCAGGGAGGGGGCAGTGCAATTGAGGGCGGGGCAGTGCCAGCTGGCTGGGGTGAGGCCCGGGCGGGGTGCGGTACTGGGAGGAGGGGGGACACTACTCACTAGTTGGAATGCAGGAAAAAATTGCTGCGGCATACCGGAAACGCTTCAAGTTGCTGAGCTCATTCGTCTCTGCGATTTGTTGGCATTTTAACGCGCTCAAGCACCAGCGACCAACAAGTTGGCTAAGTAAATGCTTAAGCACGACTGAAGGTATACCCTGCAGCTGTTGCACATGTTGCTGGCACTGCTGTGCATACCCCACAGTACGATTTATAGCTGCAGGGTATTAACAACATGGCCTGCTGCATTGCTAGCGCTGCTCGTCAGCTGCCTGAATGCATGTGCCGGAATCGAGGATGGCGGGGGCGTGGCATGGCTGCTCATGCAATGATAAATGAAGTTTTAGTGGCTTTTGACCCATTTAATAAATTGTTAAAGTTGAAAAATGCGCAAGAATATGGTAAACTTTTCTACAGCGCGTGGGCGGTGTGGAACTGGGGGGGGGAAGAGATAAGGGGGTATGCTATATAAATTGCACAATATATAAACAATTTTTTCAGCTGCTGCTGTTGTTGTTGCCCGCTCCTGTTGCTGGCGTTGTGGCAACTGTTGTTGCTGTTGTTGGAATTAGGGTTAATTTAAAAGTTGCCACTGCGCCACGCTGACCCATGGATTGTGAGTTCAAGTTGTGTGTATTTGCACTGGTTGTTGCTGCCGCTGTTGTTGCTGCTGCTGCTGTTGTTGCTGTTGCTGCAACTGCCCCAAGTTGCTGCATGTTGCAAAGTTTTCTGTTGCCCCACTTTTTAGTCATGGCAAAAGTTGCGGAATTTTAAATAATTTTGTTAAATTGCATAACGTGCCATGTTGTCCGGCTCATCCTCCCCCTATACAACTCATGCCCAGCCCCGCACTGCCTCCGCCTGCAACTTGCCTTGCTTATTAAGTTTGCGGCGACAGTTTGCAGATTATGTGCCATTAGAAACTGTAATTTTGTCTCCTTCTCTCCTTACTCCCTCCTACCTTCTGCCTTTGCTTGTGCAAGCAAAATATGCATAGATAAATAAGAGAGGGGTGAGAAGGGGATAAAGGAGGGTCAGGGATTGCCGGCCAAGAGGTTGGCATAATAAGCAGCATAAAAAAAGCCTTTTTGGCAGCGAGTCTCAGAGATTGAGTCTGTCTCCAGCAAGTGCTTGTCAGCTCGAAGTATGTGTGTGTGGGTGTATGTTGTGTGTGTTGTAAGGCTATATAAACAATTTTCTATTATGCAGAAATAACAAGCTAAACAACAACAACAACATCAGCAGTAATAGCAATGCAACTTTGCATAAGAAAAGCCTCGACTGAAGTTGAAGTATGGCCAAAGCAGCAGCAGCAGAAGTCGAAGCTGCAATTGCTCCCTCCCCCCTGCCACACCCACCTGCCCTACTCCCCTACCCCCCTGATATACCAGAATGGTATAAAGCACAACAAGCTGCCAGCTGAGCCTCATTTCGAATGCGCTGCAAGTGAAGTAGGAATAAAATATCATACTATGCAAAGGATTATAATAAGCACACAATGAGCTAGTGTGGGTCTACTTATAACGATAGATTTGCATTAAATAAAGCTCAAGTTAAGTATCATAATCATATTTGCATAAATATATTAGTTTGCATAGTAAGCAAGTGAGTAAAGTGACAGTCAGCCCTAAATAGGCAGAATGACTCGAAAAAAAACTAAATATGCATATTTATAAAACATTTATTAACAATTAAACATAACTTAAGCGTGCTGCATACCTGCCTGGGGTCTGCTGCCTGTTCTATTGGATCATTTCTGCTGTGGTTGCTGCTGCTGCTGGTGATGTTGCTGCTGTGTTATGCCATCTGACCGCAGTTGCTAACTAACTGCAGCAACCAAAGTTACCTTCATGTAGCGACTTCACACACACCCATAGAGCGGGAGAGAGAGAGAGAGAGAGAGAGAAAGAGAGAGTGAGCGAGAGAGAGAGAGATAGATATCGCACTCACCCACAGCAGGATGTACACAGAATATTGTAGGAGCAACATTTGCAAAGTGAAGCCGCAAGAACAGCAGACGGCACTGAGACGCGCCAGCCACAACAGTGCATAAGCAGTGCCACAACAGACACCCCTCTCTCTCACACACACAACCCATCTCTCGCTCTCTCTCTCTCTCTCTCTCTCTCTCTCTCTCTTTCACTCTCTGTGTGATCTGTGCTCTTGTTGCTGCTGCCACAGGATGAGGCAAAAACGCAGTTGTCGCTGGCGTAGCGAAAAGTGCTGAGCATAAATAAGACATTTGCGTGTGTAAGCACACAGCAGCAACAACAACAGCAACAGCAACAGCAGCAGCAGCAACAGCAACAATGGCAGAAACAACAACAGCAACAATGGCAGCACCACAACAACAGCAACAGCAACAACATCGGTTTAAAATAACTCTACATGCAACATTGAAATGTGGTCGAGTTGGCAAGCACAACAACAACAACAGCAGCAGCAGCAGGGACAACAGCAGCAGCAACAACAACAAAAACAGCAACAGGGAGAACCGCAGGCACTGCGCTGAGCTGAGCTGCAAGACAATAATTTCAAACTGCTTTCAAAGCAAAGTCGCCGGCAAAAGTAATGCAAAATGCAAAGTCATCGCACCGAGCGCACATGCCAAGTGGCTGCAGCTGATCCCGCCCACCCAAGCAGCGGGGCATCACCCCAGCACAAGAGCAGCAGCAGCAACAGCAGCAACAGCAACAACAACAGCATCAACATTGCAGGCAGCAACAGCAACTCCTCCCCAGCAATTGTTGAGATTTTTTTGTACACTTGCAGTGGGTCTTATAAGTTCAACTGACTCGAAGAAGGTTGCATTTGCCCAAGTGTTTAATGTTCTCTATATATTCTTAAATTATCTACCAATATTAAGGGGATCTTGATAACTATTATAAATATTACGGTATTTTACAAAAAGTAATAGAGAGTTAAGATACTTTTAAAGCAAATTTCAGAAATAAATAAATATAAAGAAAGATATTATTGTTATAGTAAACCTGTATATATAATAATAATAATATGCCATGTTCAACATTCCCCTCTAAAGATGTTGGATGAAAAATTAAGGCATAAAATAAGATATACAAATAATAATAATTTAGTAGGACTTGTTTATATGCACATTTTTTTATTTTTTTGAGTATTAAAATAAAATATTCGTATATCGTTTGCAGCTAATATTATACTGAACATCAATAAATATATTTTAATCTATTTTATTATTGAAAATTAATCTTGTCTTGTTTTTGTGACATTACTTTCCTACATATAAACTTGTTTGATATTTTATTATTTTATTTTATTATTTATTTATGTATTTTAGTATGCTTAAAAAACACTACTCATATTTAGAAAAAACAACTGAAGGATATCCAAATTGACAATTATGCACGTTATCGTTATCGATTGTCAGCTTTGTTTTTACTCACTCTTATTACTCGATAAGTGACTTAGTATCGGAACTGGTTAACAGTGATAGAATTAATGCGATTATTTTAAGAAAATTAATAATTCATAAAATAATTAAATTAAAATACAATGCAATAATAATATATTCTAAAAAACATATTAAATTAGAGTATTGATTAAACGGTAATGTGAATATAAAAAAAAACTCTTCCTCTTTATCTCCCGCTGTGCCTGAGCAGCTCTTTCTTTCTCTCGAGTGTGCGGGCAGCTCGTGCACATGCATTTATTTAAATTCCTTTTGTCAGGCTGTGTGTATGTGAGTGTGTGCGAGTGTGTGTGTGGGTGTGTTGCCTCATTTTGCCAATGTATTCATTGTCTGTGAAATTGTTGTGCGGTATGCCGGCGCATAATGTCTTTCTTTCGCTTCCTCAATCCCCCCCTACCACCACCCCCCCTGCACTGCTGCTTGGCATATCCTTCATTGTATCCTTGTATCTTCGTATCCTTGTTGTGGAGCTCACGATTTTCCATGCTGACTGCAGTTTGCGGTTTTTAACTTGTGACAGTTTTAAGTGGCCGCCGTTTGTCTCCCACGCTGCAGCAGCTCGGCTGCTTAAGCCCCTCTAACTCTCCCCTCCCCGCTCTCCCTACTCTCTTTAACTTGCACTCCGTCTCTATCCTGAGAGACTTTGCTCGGAATAATATAATGCTTCTTATTTGGCTGCGTTTATAAATTTCACTAGCATAATAAATACCTGCTACTGTTGCTGTCTCCCTCCTTCTTTCTCTCTCACTTCAGCTTGAGTTGAGTTTTCCTTACTCACTTTTCATGAGATTAGCTGCGATTTTCCATGTTGCATTCGCTTGGAAATTGGCTCTGTGGCATTTGGCTCTGACTAATTGCTTGTGAGATGCGAAAAGCTGCGTGAGGTAAATTGAGTTTACCGCTAGCCTGCTGCTCGAATTATCGTTTATCGATAGTTGCAAGCGATGTGTGAGTAGAAGTAAGCATAGGGCAATGAATGTGTCATTGGAGGGCAGAAGACAATAAGGTTAAGTGGAAGCAGAGTATTTCAAAGATTGATAGCACAGACAATTTAAGACGGAGCGATAACTAAGTTTATACAAACCAAAGTATCGATTACAAAAATGAGTAGTTTTTCTTATCGATGCTGTCGATAGAAATAAACTGTTGTGCAATCCAATAAGGGAAATATAAATTTAGCTTAAAAACTATAAAATATAAATGGGAATAGATAGAGAGAGGGAGAAAAGAGGAAATATAGAGAGACAGGAAAAGTTTTATAACAATTTACAGTAATTTGAGTTGAATACACTAGCATAACTTAACAAAGACATATGTATTTGTCAACTGGCAAATTTCATTCGATTTGCTATATGTTTTTCTACTCTTCAATATTTCTAAGCAGCTTTCCAAACATGCAATGAAACTAATGCACCAGCGGCAGCAACAGAAGCAGAGAACAAAAAAAAGAAGAAAGAGAAGAAGAGGAGACGCAGACGTAGGCAGAGAAGACAGAGAGACAAGAAGAACAGCACTTTGCATCCTTCCGGAATGGCAGCCGTACGTCCGCCAGCTGCTCCGGCTGCCATTCAATTCTCAATCGGGCTGAGATGGGCCTAGTCGGGTCTCGTGACCCATTTGGGGGTCTTTATATGCCTTGTGCAACGGAGTCCATTGTCATTAGGGCGGCTTCTTACACCTGATGCTGCTGCTGCCACACACACACACAGAGGCACACAGAGACACACACACACATTCATAATCCTGCTGCATAGTTTCCTGTCGCTGCCAACAACCTTTGCTTTTGTTGCTGCTGCTGTGCGCCAAACAAAAGGAAAACAATTTTCATGCGTGCATGAGAAAAATCAAAGGGAAACACATACAGAGACACACACAGACACGGAGACACACATGCACACGCACACACTGACAAACAACAATGCCTATTTGTGTGATAAGAAAACGGGCCGCACATCAACTCAAAACAATTTCCAAGTGCTGCCGACGCGCAGGTAACATGAAAAGCCCCTCAGCGGGATGGGGTCCATGGGGGTCCAAGGGGGTCCAAGGGGTTCCAGGGGGTCCCAAGAAACTAAACAAAACCCCGACGACACTCGCCGCCTAAGTGGCTGCTGTGAGTTTTTTCCGCAATCCTCCCATTGTGTGCTCCTCTGCGTATACCCTGCACAACTGGGAGGGAAGGGAGAAGGGAGTTACAAATATGTCTGCTTAATGACGAGGGAGAAGAAAGAAGCAACTCTAAAACAGTTTCATAGGCCCACTAGTGCGGCAACAAGTCGTTTTTCAACACTACACATTTTTTGATATTTCTGTAAGATCGGTATATCGATTATATCGGTTTGATTAGCAAAGTTAGACATTTAATTTTAATTGTTTGCATGTTTCGATTGTTTTGGGGGCAATCCTTTTAAAACAGTGTTGAAAAACCATTTATAACTATTGATATTAAGAAAAATAAGCGATGTATCGAATAAATTACTAAGCAGCATTAAGGCTTAGATTTGAACTTGTAACAAGTTTTTAAAGACAGCGACAGATTCCTAAAGGGTTTCTGCCATTAAGTACCACACAAAACAAAGCGGAAACCAAATAGTTGTATATATAAATAATATTTATCAAAGATGTCACTTAAAAAAATTACCATTTTACAAATATTTTTCGTATCGAAAATCCTGGGATGTTTAATTTAAAAATTCACCTTTAATTTGAACAGTAAGTAGTAAGTAGTAAGTAAGCTTAAATTGAGTTTAATTTTTTTTGAAGGCAGGGTATACGCCAGTCGTCAAAGTGCAGAGCAGCGCCTTCTGCCCGCCCGTTGTTGTTGATGTTGTTGTTGTTGTCAACGACAGATGGGCCAAGCTTTGTCGTGGGCTGCTCGGCCACGCTATAAGCCATTTTCCGGCCGGTTGAATGACATGCCAGAAATTACGTATACGCATATGTCGTACGCACACACACAAAAAGAGAGAAGAGAGAGAGAGAGAGGCAAAGAGAGAGAGTGAGATACACATGTATGACGGTCTAATATTTGCTAGGCGAAGGCAATTAGCGTAGAGTGTGAGTGGGAGGGAGGGGGTGGGCAGTGGAGGGGTGATAAGGAAGCGCACAAGTAGCCTCGATTTCAACGAGCTCATTAGGCGTTTAAGCATAAATGCCAATGGCACGCTAATTAACACGCCAACAACAACAGCAGCAACATCGACAAGAGGAGGCAAGAGAGGCAGCAGAGGAAGAAGAACGCGGCAAGTGGCATTTGCCACTTGTCCAAGTCGCTGCCGCAGCCGCAAACGCAAAGGCACCCGCACTCTCACCCGCACCCGCAGCTGGAGAGGCTGCCCTGCGCGTCGAGATTTGTGGCAACGCTTTGCCCACCTGGCAAATGCTTGTCGAAACTTTTATAATTATGTTCGAGCTATGGCAAAAGTTTCGACGAGCGCCGGCACCGTCCCCTTTCCTGTTCCCCGTTCCTGACTGCGGCTCATTTCTTGGCCAAGTTTAGACGCAGTGAAAGTTTTCTTCTATTTTTTCACTTTATGCCTGCTTGATAAATACCCTATAAATACCAAGCAAGCAGTAGGGTGTATTGGCTGACAAGTCTGTAGCGTAGTTAGCTATATTCATTACAATTTACAGGGTATGCGTTAGTCTCATGCATGCAGTGCCCTTTGCCTGCCTGCTGGGCGTGGCCAGCAAGTTGTCAGTTGCCTCCGACGCCGCCAACAAGTTAATTATGCGCTCTCTCAGCTCTTTGGGTGGCGCTTTGCTGCGTGCGGCGCCACTTCCGGTTCGCCTGACGCCACATCCGATGCGCCCAAGGAAATTAAAAATGTCGCTGCAAATAAAAAATAAAAAATAAGAAAAAAAAAAACAAAAACGAGGCCCGTCAAGGCGGCACTTTAATTAAACGGCCCAAGAACATGCAATAATGAGCGCATGCGGCACGCCTGCTGCCCCACTGTGCACAGACCACTGTGCCGCGTACTGCGTCATTTTTTAATCAATTAAAAATACCACTTAAATGCGCCGCGCACCAACAAATATTTTCATGTTTCGATGTGTCGCCACTTGGCTGCATGTCACGCCCCCTCCCTGGGCACGCCTTCATTCGGCTTGCAGCAAGCAATTATCGAAAATTTAATTAAAGCGCCAAGTGTCACAAGGAGGAAGGAGCCTGTCTGTCCATGCTGCCGGTGTTGCAGTATGCACGTGTGTGCCTGGCTGTGTGTGCGTGCGGTCTATTTTAAAGTTAACGCTTTAATGCATCATTAAGCTGCACTGCAACATTTACTCCCTTTGGTCAGCGCATGTAAAGACTTTCGGAATTACATTTTCTTTTGCATTTCTTAAATAAATTGAATTTAGTTTTACTGGCATTTAATATTGCAATTCTGTTAATATCAACAGGTCTCTGTTAATGTTAAATATAACAACATGGCGACCAAGGCATACACACATCTTATACACAATTATTAGTTAACAGAAAAGCGAACTAGCAATCACAACAGAGCTGCAAGTGCATTCTGTTATCAATGCTGCAATTACAGTGCCAATTGAGTACAATGCTCTGTTGTGGATCACTTACATTGGTCCTTGCGCTGCCAACTCAACTGTTCACACGTTCATCTGAGCCCGTGCATTAATTAGTTCATATGAACAACTTGTACACTTTCATCTTCGAAGCCAAAACTATTTGCTGAAATTGACGGCGTTAGAAAACAACAAAAACAGTTTCTTCATCTTATTTAATTGCCAATTGAGTGAGTGCGTTTAACTTAAAGAGAGGCGCTTTAAGAGTCAGCTTACGTTTTTATGTTAATTAAATTTAAGCAAGTCAATTATTAAAGTCAGACAATAGAGCAATTTCCTTTTGGGTGCAGATTGAACAATTGAAATTCAGCTAAAACGAAATACCCAAAACGTAAATTCGCACATTTTGCACACTTCATTTGGCAGACGCCGCCTGCCCCGAGGTCTTGAGTTGGAGGCAGCTGGGTCTGAGGCTGCGTCTGAGGCTGGGGCGAACCTGGCGGCCAATGGGAGCCGAAACAGAGTGCTCGGACTAAATTGAAATGCAAGTTGTCGCCGCTGGTGATCAGGACGTGGATTGGGACTGCGTGGGGGAGCTACAGCTGCTGCTGCTGCTTCTTTCGTTGTTGTTGTTGTTGACAAATGCAAAACCATTTGCCAAATAAATAAGCAGCTCAACGTAAATAAATATGCTTTCGCCACGCGCATTTACACTCAATAAAGATGCTGCCAGCGAGCAGGGAATACCAGGACGAGCACGGGTAGTGGGGACGGTGAGGTGAGCCCGGCATGGCGATGGCGATGCGGGAGATGCCGGCAGTCAAAGGATAAGTCTGGGAATGCCAAGCATAAAAATTGTATTTTAATGCGCGCGCATAAATAACGCAAACAGGACACAACACACACGGATTCGCACACACACAGACTCACACACACACAGTCACACATACATAGCCGTAGCCACGCCGGGAGACTGGCAGCATCCTTCGCCATTTTATCAAATGCTGAATCCAAAGCTGGAAGCCAAAGTCGCTGTCACTAATTTAGTGGGTTTCCGTGGCCATGCCGAAAATCAACAGGAAACAAACAGGACGAGCACGATGCTGGTGATAATGATGAGGATGCTGCTGATGCTGCTGCTGTTCCTGCTGATGATGGCATTGCCGGCAACGCCGTTTAGTGGCAGTGCCACGCCTCGTTGCACAGCCTGCGTTGACAACATCAAGCAAAGGCGAAAAAAATTGCTTACAGCCAGGACAGGGCAGAACAGGGCAGAGCAGGGCAGGGCAAGAAGGGGCCATCGAAATGGAACGAAATGATATGGACGCCCGGCGTCTTCATCATCTTCATCAGGCGGCATATGTTGGCGTTGGCGGCGTTGGCGTTGGCGATGGCAACGTTTGCGTTAGGCGCTCATCAATAAAATCATCGAGGTCATTAAGTGGATTAACTGCAGCCCATCAGCAGCATGTGGTGCCACAGCAGAAAACGCAAAATGCCAAATACGCACACAGTCAACGGGCTAACACGCACACGCACACACACACAGAGACAGGCGAGCAGACAGACACACACCCCACCACCACCAGGAGACAGAATGAGAGAGAGAGAGAGAGTGATGGTCGTCATCTTTAGCTTTTGCTTTACACTTTGCACTTCATAACAGACAATGGCTGTGCACAGTGGGAAGCGCTGTTTGAAATGCGCTGTTAGAAATTGTACTTTTCAAAAAATGTTTAAACTCCTTAAAAAAATTATAAATTTAATTTTGTGCTACTAATCAAATTACATATTTTAAAGAAAATTAGCTAACGTTAACAGTTGTTTATCAGCGACTTAATTGCATATTAACAGTTGTTAAAATTCAAACTTAACAGTTGCTTAAATTCAAACTTAACAGCTTCTTAAATTAAAACTTAACAGTTGCTTACCTTTAAACTTTACAGCTGCTTAGAGACAACATAACAGCTGCTTAAATTCAAACTTAACAGCTACTTAGATCATTTATTTAAAAGCAGCTTCTTATTGAGATGACAAAATAAATAAACTATCGATAACAAATAAGTTTAAAATAAATAATAAATATTGAAGGTAAGCACCGATCTGGCATGAACAAATTTAACCACTGTGCGTAATTCCCTGCACGTTTGCTCAACGCACACATTTATGTGTGTATTTATGTGTGTGTGTGTGTGCCAGTTAACTTTTCTTGCAAGAGGCAGCAGCAGCAGGAGCAGAAGCAGAAGCAGCAGCAGCTTGTCTTGTCCTGGTTCCTGTTGTTATTGACATGTACGAATTAGGTTAAATTTATTTACTGTCAGTTCAGTGAACTGCAAATGGTTTTAGTTTATTAAATTTGGCCAAGGGTCCATCCAGAGATAGATAGAGAGAGAGAGAGAGTTCAGAGAGTTGGCAATCTGTTTTAAGTTTGTTAAATGCCAAAAAATCAAGATTGCGCCGCTTGATTGAGCCATTACACAGTGTACAGTCTGCTGTATCTGAATTGAGAATGAGTATTCATTCTCTCCCTCTCTTTCTTCCTTTCCCTATCCTCTCACTCTGCCAGTCAACTTTTCATTTACAGCAAAAGCAGCTGGAAATTAATTTCAAAGCTGCCGCCGCGAGGGCAAAACTCAATTGCGGTTTGATTAATCGTGTGAAGCACAATGAAACCGGTACTCACACCCGCACTTGCACACTTGTATTCGCACTCACACTCACACTCACATCCGCATCCGCATCCCCAAACTCGATCCGCGCTCGAACTCGTGCTCAAGTTGCATTAATCAGCAAAACGCTGAAACGCTGCTCATTTATTTGCTAAAAGGCAAATGAGGAAAAAGGAGAAAAAGGAGGAAAAGGAGGAAAACTGGCAAGCGGCGAATTGGCAAGCGGCGAACTGGCGAGCGACGGTTAACGGTAAACGAGAATGTGGATTTTTGCGAAACCACTTTGGCAAATCGCAGTCAAAGTTAAGTTGAGCTGCCTCACACGGAGTCAAACCGAAGATGTGAATACTCTAACTAGGCAAAACAAGACGTGACAACTTTATAGTATAGATTCTTAAACATAATCAAAAATGCAGTTAAGCAAGTAAATCCATATTAGTTTTACTGTTACCAAGTCATCAATAAAATCAAAATACTTTGCAAATTGTGGTAGCATTTAAAAAAATACACGTCCTTGATGCAGTAAAAGCTTTTGCTTTTGCTTTGGCTAAAGTTTGTTAAGCATCAGCGCAGCGCAAAAAGCAATTGCTCTACAAAATCAATTAAATCGAAATTACGCATACGACATGTGTGCAAACAGCGGAAGCAGGGGGGGGGGAGGAGTAGGAAAAGGAAGCAGGGTCTCTCGGGACTTTCGTTTTCTCATCTACTGTTTGAGTTTATTTTTTGGCAAATTGAATTTGGGCTTGCCTTGACGCTTAAAATGTGCCAAACGTGACGTTTTCTAATTCGGTCACTTGCAATGCCAATGTGGCGAGTGAGAGAGAGAGTGACAGAGAGAGGGGAGAGAGAGGCAGAGAGAGACCGGCATATTTGATTTGCGAGCACATCAAATTCAATTTAAATTGAGCTTCGACAGCGGCCTCAAGATGTGCTCGACTAATTGCTGATGTTGCTTTAAAATATTTATATTTATATTACAGCCTGGCCGTGGCGAGGCGAGGCACACATGGCGTATGCGCTATACCATGTGTGAGTGTGCCCGCAGCTGCTCTGTTTGCTTCTACACGGCACTATGGGGAATTTCAGCACTTTTTCTGCCTTTTATCGATAACTTCTTCCATTTCAAATAATAAAATTCGAAGATCTTCCTTGCAACCACTGGATGCTCGCTTGCAAAAGCTGACTTGTACAGCTTTTATATTAACATTGCACTGTTAAGTTAACATTTGCGGGCTGTAACTTAACATTTTGCTGTATTTCGAATGCTAAAATAATATAATAATTGTATAATGTAAAAAAAAAATCGTTAAGATTCCCATAGTGCATGGACGTTTGTCGATATATATTCAAGCATACAGGGTGTCTATGTGAGTGTGGGCTTGTGTGCATGATAAACAATAACCAGGAAGACAGCAGCCGCGCTGGATTTATGTTGTCGTTTGAACGTAGCACCACACACACACACACACACACACACGCCACCGCCATTTGTAGCATATGCTATATATACATACATAATGTAGCGTTATGCAGCAGCAGCTGCTGCTCGGCTGCTCTGCGGCTGTCTGACCGCAACAAAGAGAGAGAGAGAGGGAGCGTGGGAAGGGAGAGATAGAGTAATATGCATATGTATAGAAAGCGTTGCATACTTTTTAGCGCCAGCTGCTTTTACGGCTATTGTCATCACCTTTGGGGCATGTAAGCTAACTAACTTTGTATGTAGTTCATAAAGTTATAATTAGCCTGGCCACAGGCAAAATTCAGGTCACAAAGGAACAGGAGGGGGAGGGGGGCGTGTAAGCCAGGTGAAAGAGTTAACTAGAAGAACGCTTAATCCGCATGCCAAGAGTCAAGAGAGAAGAGTTAAGCTATGCAGGAATTTTAATAAATCGAATATATAATACGTATTAATTATTATTTGGCTTATTATTTATGTAGCCAAGCTGTGCTTAGCCAACATTTTTCTTCTTTTTTTCCTCTTCTCCTTCTCCTCTTTCTTTATTATTGCTTCTGCATGCTGCCGACAACAACGTGCAACAATTTGTAATTGCTTTTCCTCAGTTCTCGCTGCAAAAATCCTTTGCCGCAAATGAAACACACATTGCACACAGTTTTCCACGGCTTTCCACATAGTTTTTCTTCGCTCTCTTTTCCTCCTCCTGCTGCAGCTGCAGAGGCAGCTGGAGTTTTCTTAAGGGGGAAATACACAAATTAAATTTTCAACGTTTGCTCAGCGACTTTGTTCGTGCGGTTGATGTTGACTTAACTGGCGGCATTGTCGTTTATTTACACACCACACACACGCACACACAGACACCACGCACACGCACACACACACACACACACACACAGTTTGCTCTGAAATCACAAAAACAAATTAGTTGCGTGTAATTTAATTTGAAATGCTCGCGCGTTTATCAAACAAAATGAAAACTGTGAAATGGAGACGAGAGGGAAAAAAGCAAAGAAAATGCTAATTAGATTTTGTTTTAGCATGCAAGGCAGTCAGGCAGACAGGCAGCCAGGTAGGCAGCTCACCTGTCGTGTGCGTGCCGTTGATAGCCAAGTTAATAAACATTTAAAGCAATTATG
This sequence comes from Zaprionus kolodkinae, assembly GCA_018901885.1. NCBI lineage: Eukaryota > Metazoa > Arthropoda > Insecta > Diptera > Drosophilidae > Zaprionus > Zaprionus kolodkinae. The sequence continues at coordinate 1,436,554 of JAEIFM010000242.1, read as the reverse complement.
CTCTTGAATTTTGATGCTGTTATGACGGGGCCGGTGCGGTGTGTGTGTGTGTGTGTGTTTGGGACTGGTTAAGCGACATGATCTGTTCTTGATTGGGAAACAAGGAAAATAAGCTATAGACAAGCGTGATGGCAGCTTATAGATATAATTAGTCAACTTATTTTTGGTAGCATACATTTGAGAATATATCAATATTAGGCTTTGAAATGACATTTGCATTTCTATTTTCATCAATTTATAAGGGTCTGCCAAATTCTAGGTTAAACTTAAGCTGCCTCTCTTAATAAGACATATCGCTAGCAAATTTGGTAGTTCTAGCTCTTATAATAGCTGAGATATAGCTGCTCATACATACAAACGGACAGACGGCAGCGCAGGAGCGAATGTACATGGCCGTATCGGGTGTGGCCGCTCCTCAAGAATGCATAGTAGAGTTTGTAAGGTCGGAGAAGCCTTTTGAGGGCTATTTCAAAGATATCCTCTTTATTATTAAATCAAGAAAAGTTTCTGAGTTAATTCTAATGAAATATTCCAAGTAATGATGTTATCAAATCAAGGTTAAACGTGCTTTAATTGAGTTTCTTCTAGGGATTTTAACTGAGTTTAAATTCGACATTAAACATTTCAAACTAACTGAGTAAATTTGCAGAACTACTTTTGTCAATACATATAAATATTATAAACACATTTCTCTTTTGATTTCACATATATTAATTGCATGTTAAATGAGCTTAGAAATTGCCAGAAAGCACATATATCTTGCTTATTTCATTGATACCAGAAAATGTGCAGAAAATTCTACGAAATTCCTATAGAATTCTGTCATCAATCCTGAGCAGTTTCAATGGTCTTTCATCAAATTGCGATGTTGCTGCTGGCTCTCAATCAATTTGATGTGCCCCCCGTGCTGCGCTTTGGTGATTTCTTTTGATATCGCTGCTTCTTCTTCACACCTGCAGAATGACAGGCCTTATAGGGATGTGTGTGTGTGCGGGTGTGTGTGTGCGGGTGTGTGTGTGTGTGTGTTGTTAGCACACTCGACACAGTTGGCTAATTAATAGGATTAACTACCAAAAAGCAAACACAATTGGCTGCTGAGTAAACAATAACACAAAGCACTCAACTTTTGGGGTACTCTGGGGAGAGGGAGAGAGAGACAGAAAGAGAGAGAGACAGGCAGGCAGGCTTAGAGTTTTGTCAGGACACTCTGCAGGGTGGCAAGTCCTTGAGCAAACATCACACACACATAGAGACAGAGGGAGAGAGGACAGAGTGAGGGCACGTTGTCGGCACCTAACGCGCTTTAATGCAGGTGATTAATTGCTTTTGAGGTTCGTCGGCGGCGGCGGCGGCGGCGTGTTGGAAAATTTTCAAAATTTCATTAGCTCTCGGTGCGAGTGAGAGAGCATGTGAGTATGCCACTGTGCGTGTGTGTGTGTGTGTGCGAGCTGCCTTAACTTTTTGTTGAGCTTTCTGGGGCATGACTTTTGCAGACAATGCGATTGTATGACACCCATCTCACTCTCTCTCCCTTTCTACCCCTCTCTCTCGCCCTGCCCGCAGCACTCGCCTACTTCAGCGCTGCGTCTGTCAGGCCCATTTCCAGTTGGCTTAGACGAGCTAATTAACTTAAAGTTGCTGCCTGATTCTGCTTGTGATCCCAAAACGTTGCTTGCCACGCCCACGCCTACTGCCATGCCCCTGCCCTTGCCCCTGCTCGGATCTGCTAATGATGTCCCGGCCGAACGTGCTTTAAATTGTTTTTGATTTACTTATTTCCGCGCTGATAAATTACATTTGCTCGAGCTCGCGAGGCGTCGCGACAAGGACAAACTTCGAGACGCCATTTTTGGCTAATGCGCAAAGTTTTTGGCAGCAGCAGCAGCAACAAAAGCAGCAACAACAGCAGCAGCGGCAAGAACGACTTGTTTTGTCGTAGTTTTTCAGCGACTTTGCGCGAATTTGAATAATTTATTCATATGTTACGTGGTTTGACACCGCGCGGCACGTGGCGACATTTTGTGCCTTTCTTGCGTTTCCGCTGCCTGTCAACGGTTAACGGTTAATGGTTAACGGTTCCACTGACTCCCTGCCAGCTGCACGACTCAAATGCAAATTTAATTAGCCTCGGGTGGGAGTCTATTAAAGCGCCATTTTGGCCATTTTGCTGCTGCTGCGCTATAAATCACACACGCACACACACACACACAAAGTGGACAAACTGAATAACGACACAAACGGATTCAAGTTGAAATCATTTCAAGCTGAAATTTATTTGTCAAACTGCATGAAAAATTGAAAGCGAAATGAGAGAGAGAGAGGTGGGGGAGAGAGAGAGAGAGAGAGAGAGAGAGAGAGTAGCGATGGGGGAAATCACAAACATGTTCTCAACGTAGCAGCCAGCAGGGTGCGCAAACAACATTATACCCTGTAAGTACTGTTATCACTTAGTGGGGACAATATTGGAAAACAGTAGAAAGAGTTGAAACTAAAGGCTTATAGGATATAGAATTATATGATATCAAAGAACACGTTCTACATTCAAGTTATTAAATTATCTGTTGCAGTGGTGGGCGTGGATAAACTTCATAACAAAGACATCTAAGACATTGCACATAGGAGTATTGCGACAAAATTTAATGGCTCTGTCTCTTATAGTCTCTGAGATAGAGACGTTCATACAAACAGATAACAGCGATACGTAGCTTTTATCGAATCGTCTAGTGATTTTGACAAAATGGGCTAGGCCCACAGGGTATTCGCTAAGCGACTATTAACTTCAGCCAACTCGTTACTATTATTATAATCTGTTTTCTTTACTTTTGTAAATAATTTTCCATCTGTGATTGCATTTCGTATGTTACTCGGAAAATTGCTGTATTAAAATTGCAAAATGTGCAGAAGTCAGAGCAATATTACGAAAGAAGAACTGCTCATTCAAGTGCAAGAAGTACAACAGACGAGTCGATGTGCATATTATACCTATGTATACGAATAAACTCTGGTAGGTAACAGCAACGCTTCGATGGCAGGGCTAGTGTAATGAAAGTTTCTTAAATGAGATAAGTATAATTCCCAACTTGTTTCAACACCGCGCAGACCTACCCGTCCTCCATTATCAAGTGTTTTAATTTTATGTCTAACTTTTATAGTAGCTGTTTAAAGGGACAGCCAAACAGACAAACATGGGTCAATCGATTTGGCTGGGGCACTTGAGCAGGTATGTATACCATTTTTGGGGTCTAACCCGCCTCGTTTTGCTTGTTATAAACGTTTTTGATTCCTTTTTAATAGTTTATATTTATTTATTTTAATGTATTGTAGAAATTATATGTTATACTTCGTTTGCTCGAAAGAAGTATCAGTAGGTTGTTTTGAGGTTTCCTGTTTATATGTAGGTTCCCTAAACGGTATTTATTAGAGGATCATTGTGGGCATTGATGTTGCAGTCGAAGGAGTCGCAACTGTCGACAGCGGGTATGCCACGATGCTGGACACACTTTATGATGCCATCCGGTACGCACTGCTGGAAAGGTAATTCTTCTGCAGCCATTTTACTAATCTTCACGCAATTGGCGAAAAGCCCATGATACTTAAGATTCTGTTGTTCGCGACACTCATCGCGTTTCTTATACTTCCTGTATGTCAAATCGGCCTTGGAGTAGAAGCCGGGCCAGCAACAGTCCCGCAGTTTGTTGCGGGTCACGCGCCGTCCCTCGGGCAGAAAATCGATCTTATTTTGGGTTCTATATTGAGTCACGGCGTTGGCTATGGGGAACATCGGTCGACAGGTAGCACGAGCTCGGCTTATCACATTGACGGCTTCTTCAAAGAACTCCAGGTCATCCTGCAGATTGATATCGTCGTCACAGGCTGAGTCCTGCACTAGGGCGGCATCGCGACGCTCGATGAACTCGTCACGCTGTGAGAAGAGAGTCTTCTTAAGGAGGCTATTCTCGCGTTCTTTTTTGCGTTCCGCTAGCATATTGAATCTTTTGTTCGTCTCCATGTTCTTAAAGCGTTTCGCGATCTCGAAGCGTTCGATCTGCGCCTGCCGCTTGCGTTCCTCCTCCAGCTGGAGACGGTTCTTCCTCTCATAGGCCATTCGCTCTTTACGTTTCCTCTCTAGCTCGCACTTGCGATGTTCTTCATCGACCTGCTGTATAAAGTCGTAATGTTCCTCGACCTTCTCGTCATTCGCTTCCAGCTTCTTTGCTTCCCTCCGCAGCTGACAGCCCAGCCTAGTGGCCAAAGCTGCCCGTTTCTCGATGATATCGGCGCGCTTCTTCAAAACAATCTGATCCACACGGGTTTTCAGGTTGCGTGCGCACACTTTGTTTACGCAGATCTTACGTTCGTCGATAAATTCGCATCGACGCTCATCTGCAGATAAAAATAAAGTAAAAGATTATTACCTATACCCATTTTCCCGAACTTGGTCTTTGTCTTACATTCGGCTTTCTTGGCTTTGTTCTTCAGAGATTCTTGATATGCACGTTTACTAAACTCTTGATCTGCTTTCTTCTTCTCCCTGATACCCTTCTTTTCCAGGTCATCCAGGCACTGGTATTGGGCCCGCTCGATAATAACATCGACTTCATCCTGCTCCTTTAATGCCATTCGTTGCTCCTGTCTTACCTTACGCTCCTGGACGTAATAATCAAACAATTCCTTACGCTTCTTCTCCTTTAAAGCTTTCTCCTGCTCCTCACTGAGAGTACGATAGGGTATCAAAACCTCCGGACAAAGCAGCTCGTCTTGTTTCTGCTGACGCTCTGCATCCCGGACAATCTCACGATTGAGCGCTTCATTGAACTTGCGCTGATACGCCATATCGCTCTGAAGCATCGCATTTTTAAGGGATATATGTCCTGGCTTAAGGTTTTCCAAAAGTCGATGGGCCCGCAAGATACGCTCCTTACGTAACCGTTCGTCCTCCAGTTTTCCTTCCTTGCGTCGAATCTGATCTTCGAGGATCTCTTGATCTCGTCGTATCTGTCGTTCTTCTTCCAACGTCAAGCTCTCCATATTGGTAAAATAGCTGCGTAGCACATTACTACCCTCCTTCAGGTACTGCATATATCGATTCTCCTCCTCGTCAGCCTCTTGTTTGTTGCGTTTGTTCACCATCAAAGCGCGATCCATGATGCCATTGAAGCGTTTCGCCGACACGATCACCGGTAGCACAGTGCGATTACGTCTAAATTCTGTGTGACCCGGCCGAGCCCGACATGGTGTAATATTCCCTTCCATTGTAAAGGTTTTGGTAGATGGCAATATTGGTTGTATTTTATATTTGTATTTGTTATGTAGGATATAAGTTTTATATATGTATGTGGTTATTAGAGTGTAATATGTGTTATATGTGGTATATATTGGAGTAAGGTTTTTACCTAGTGTTGTGTATTTGTTGTTTCTTCTGTGAGTATTTCAGTTAAAGTGAGGTCTGGTGTGTACTGTATCATAGTGTACTGTATGTTTGGAGAATCAAGTGTTGCTAGGTTCTATGTGTTTTATAGCTTGACCCGTATCTCGTCAGTCGTTCGTCAAGTCGGCTCAAAACCTCCTCTTGGAGACCAATCCTGGCACAGCCGGGAGAAGTGATGCGTGCAGGTTCCCACCTTGGCTACTACCTCTAAACGGAATACTTCGAGAAATGAGAAGGCGTTGCCATCGTGTGATCAACCCAGCGAACTTGACGACCCAAATAGACCCAGTTGGGTACTGCAAAATCCCAGAAGTATCAAAACTACCATAAAGCCTGAAGTAAGGGAAGCGACACGTCCAAAAGAAGGTGCACGGGACATGTGGTAGCCGCACAGAAGGAGAATACTTCTCCGGGATTCAAATAAGTTACCCGGTTGAAGATATTCTCAGTGATCGCTGGTAGGGTTAGGGTAGCACTGGCCATGTCCTTCAATACTGCATGGTACACCAGGAAAACGGGGAGCTCTCTTCGTTCAAGAAAGCCACTGAGAACGCTGATTAAGATTTACCTTTGGCTTTTACAGACCAGGACACAGGGGACTTACTGACTTGCATGGTACGGAGCCTCAGAATCAGGCAATTTATACTCGTTTGCATGAAGGTGGGCGACGACAGTACATCATCATCAACATCTGAGAAGCCAACTTCTGGGGCTTCGAAATCCCCAGATGAGCATGCATCCGCGAGCGAGCGAAGACCTTTTCTGCTCCATCTCCTTAGCTATGTCTCTCAACCTTTAGCAGAAAGATACACTCAGGCTAGGACACCTGCTCAGGATTGGACGAGGGTCAGGACTCCAGATTGTTGTACTGTCAAGCTAGTAGTTATTTATGGTATGTTAAAAAATGTTATGTATATAAAGCACCAGCTGAACCAATAAGTCTCCGGGCGTGGACAGGATCAGGCCTGCTCTCCTGTAACAGGGACAAGCGACGATCTTTCCAAGGTTCCAGAAGGTCTTCATTAACAGCAAAGCACTTGGATACATACCAAGATAGAACCATCAGCAAAGGCCCTTAGGCCTAGAGAAGCTGGTGATAGATCGTTCCATCGACACTATAAACCTTTATCATCTCATTAAGGACATACAAATCACAAAAGACTGGTGCAGGGAGCTAGATCTAAACTCAATCCAACAGGAACCGTAGTTGTTAACAATGAAGTAAAAACTGAAGAAAAGGAGCCCATCTAAATTACTGGGAAACTTGACATGGAAATTAAGTACATGGGAGTGACCTTCTACAGTGGAATGAGGTAGCGGATCTCATCTGACATCCTAAGATGGTTATCGTTTTGAAATCAATGTTTACATATGAAGCATTTGCTAGGGGTAACTACACAGAACCAACAAATAAGGAAAACTACTGTCGAGCAAGTCCGACAGTAGGAAACCCTTCAACCAATCATGAAAATCGGTTGCAAAGGATCCAACGCACGATTCTAAACATTGAAGTTAACTGTAAAGACAGACAGGTGGATAGCGTGTAGCTTTTCTTTTTATACAATTAAAAAAATCTTTGATTTCTTTTTAGTTTTTTATTTACAGTTGTATTGTCATTGTGCATATACGTTGATAACGCTTAGTTCATACGCTTTCTATAAATTTTTCAATTATACAATTCTCAAAAAGTTTTTTAAAACTTTTTTTGAGGTTTTATCTTAATCGAGAAGCTTTCGTACTTCCGTAGTTTTGTGTTGGTTTGTATGTTTCTTAAAGGGAGCCGCGTAGAGAATTATTACGACCATTTAGACTGCAGTCGAAGGAGTCGCAACTGTCGACAGCGGGTACCCCACGATGCCGCATACACTTAATGGGGCACTCTAAGATGCACGGTTTGTGGGGCAACTCTTCGGCGGCCATTTTAGTGATCTTCACGCAATTGGCGAAAAGCCCATGATACTTAAGATTCTGTTGTTCGCGACACTCATCGCGTTTCTTATACTTCCTGTATGTCACATCGGCCTTGGAATAGAAGCCGGGCCAGCAACAATCCCGCAGTTTGTTGCGGGTCACGCGCCGTCCCTCTGGCAGAAAATCGATCTTATTTTGGGTTCTATATTGATTCACGGCCTTGGCTATGGGGAACATCGGTCGACAGGTAGCACGAGCTCGGCTTATCACATTGACGGCTTCTTCAAAGAACTCCAGGTCGTCCTGCAGATTGATATCGACGTCACAGGCTGAGTCCTGCACTAGGGCGGCATCGCGACGCTCGATGAACTCGTCACGCTGTGAATAGAGAGTCTTCTTAAGGATGCTCTTCTCGCGTTCCTTTTTGCGTTCCGCTTGCACATTGAATCTTTCGTTTGTCTCCATGTTCTTAAAGCGTTTCGCGATCTCGAAGCGTTCGATCTGCGCCTGCCGCTTGCGTTCCTCTTCCAGCTGCAGACGGTTCTCCCTCTCAAAGGCCATTCGTTCTTTACGTTTCCTCTCCAGCTCGCACTTGCGATGTTCCTCATCGACCTGTTGCATAAAGTCGTAATGTTCCTCGACCTTCTCTTGATTCGCCTCCAGCTTCCTTGCCTCCCTCCGCAGCTGACAGCCCAGCCTAGTGGCCCAAGCTGCGCGTTTCTCGATGATTTCGGTTCGCTTTTTCTTGACTATCTGATCCACGCGAGTTTTCAGATTACGTGCGCCCACCTGGTCCACACAGATCTTACGATCGTCGATAAATTCGCATCGACGCTCAACTGCAGATAAGGATAAATTACAAGATTATTACCTATACCCATTTTCCCCAACTTGGTCGTCCTCTTACATTCGGCTTTCTTGGCTTTGTTCTTGAGGGATTCTTGATAGTCACGTTTACGGAACTCTTGATCTGCTTTCTTCTTCTCCCTGATACCCTTCTTCTCCAGTTCATCCAGGCACTGGTATTGGGCCCGCTCGATAATAACATCGACTTCATCCTGCTCCTTCAAGGCCATTCGTTGCTCCTGTCTTATCTTACGCTCCTGGACGTAATAATCAAACAATTCCTTACGCTTCTTCTCCTTTATAGCTTTCTCCTGCTCCTCAGTGAGAGTACGATAGGGTATCAAAACCTCCGGACAAAGCAGCTCGTCTTGTTTTTGCTGACGCTCTGCATCCCCGGCAATCTCCCGATTGATCGCTTCATTGAACTTGCGCTGATACGCCATATCGCTCTGGAGCATCGCATTTTTAAGTGCTATATGTCCCGGCTTAAGATTCTCCAAGATTCGATGGGCACGCAGGATGCGCTCCTTATGAGTACGTGCATCCTCCAGTTTTTGTTCCTTGCGTCGAATCTGATCTTCGAGAATCTCTTGATCTCGTCGTATCTGTCGCTCTTCTTCCAACGTCAAGCTCTCCATATTGGTAAAATAGCTGCGTAGCACATTACTACCCTCCTTCAGGTACTGCATATACCGATTCTCCTCCTCGTCAGCCTCTTGTTTGTTGCGTTTGTTCATCATCAGCGCGCGATCCATGATTCCTTTGAAGCGTTTCGCCGACACGATCACCGGTAGCACAGTGCGATTACGTCTGAATTCTGTGTGACCCGGCCGAGCCCGACATGCTTTATTCTGTGTGTCCATTGTATTGTGGAATATATTGCAGGGTTGTATTTTATAAGTGTATAAGTGTGTATATGTATAAGTGGTATAATATGTGGTATATGATGGTTGTATTTTATAGGTGTATAAGTGTTATTTTATATGTGTTTTGTGTGGTATAAGTGTTATATGTGGTATTTATTGTATAGAGTAAGGTAAGCACCTTGTGTTGTGTTTTTGTAGTTTCTACTGGGAGTGTTTTTGTTGAACTGAGGTCTGTGTGTTCGGTGCGTCAAGTGTTGCTTAGTTTTTTGTTTTTAAATATTCTTTATTTAAGTAATTTCTTCAATTATCACAAATTTGCACTACTTTTGCAGTATTGATACAAATACATCGCGAACATCGCAATTCAATCAGCAAATGAAACATCTCAAATCAATGCATAGTATGTTGTTTTAGGGAGAACGAGGAAAAGCTACTGGATTGTGATATTTTCAAATTGCAATCCTAATAGACTAATAGATTAACTTGGAACTTAAGAATTAAATATGTTTAAAATAATTTCACTTTATTTTCTTTCATTTTTCACACCCTTTATAATAATTAAATCATATCAATGTATGTATGTATGTAGTTTTGTTTTTTTTATAGACAAAAGACTTATCCAAGGCAAATAAACGCACCCTTTAAAAGGTGGCACATGGCACATTTATATAATTTTGAAAATTTTCCTTTTCTTTATGTATTTAACCAATAAATAAGCAAAGTTACAGAAATAATTAAGCTCTTTTCCGACTAGCCCCGGCAAGGGTATTAATTCGTCGTGAACCCTAATTTAAACACTTTTCATAACATACGCATTTGGCGTTGATCCGACACATTAGAGAGCACAAAGAGCGAAGGCAAACACACTTGTTATGCAAGTGAGAGCGAGGGCACAATATCAGCAACTCCACTGAGAGCAAAAACCAAAAACATTCCAAGAATTAAATTGTTTTTGGCAAACACTCTCTGTTGATATTAATATCGCTTTATTATGCTCTGACTCACGCTCTCTTATACCGTCATTGCTTCTCTCTTCTACATGGGAACGTCGACTATCAGCTGCGAGCGTGATTAAGTAGCATAGCCCACGTATATTTCACAACTGTTTGACGCTCACTGCGCAATTACAAATTAAGGGGCCAGTGCCAGAGCGAATTCAGTGTGCGGCGAGCAGTTGAGCCGGCAATACACAATTTAAACTGACCGGGGCGACGCTACGCGGTGCCATACGCCCAAAACAAAACAATAACAATCCAAAGCGAAGGCGAGAGAGGCGAAAAGTGACGAGCAAGACGGAGCGTAAATCAAACAGTCACCATGACTCAGCTGAAAGTGTTTGTGGGCAATAGTGCCGTTATAAACTGTTTGAACAGAACAACTGAGCGAGCCGGTGCTGTGAGCGTAGCGCAGCGACTGCAACATGTAAGTAGGCACACAGCACTGCACATGCGAATAGAAACACTTTATAATAAACATCGCACTGCCTCTATTTTCGTAGCGTAAGCGTCACTATGGCACTGAAACAAGAAAAACAACGATCGCAGCAAAACCACTGAACGAAATGCCACAAATCAACAAATTTAAATTACTGTGGAATTTTCGCCCAGGCGGAAAATTTAATGGACTAGATCTGAGTGAAACAACCAAAGCACTACTGAAAGAATCGGGTAGTGATATAACCATGCTGTCCGGCCTCTTCGGCAAACCGCCCATTGTTCTCACACAGAATCCCGATGATTTTGAGACAGTCTTTCGGCACGATGGCGCTTGGCCCTATCGCAAGGGATTCGAGGTCATGAATTACTATCGTACCGTATATCGTAAGGAATATTTTGGCGACGAAACGGGCCTGATTACATCACAGAACGAGGCCTGGGGCAACATGCGATCGGCTGTGAATCCCATTGTCATACATCCCAAGAACGTGAAGCTCTACTTGGGCTCGCTGGATCGTATTAATCAACAGTTTATAGATCGGTAAGTATGAGATGATAATAATGATTTCCGATAAATCGACTCAATATAATTAATTAGCATCAAGCTCATACGTGATCCACAAACGCTTGAAGTTCCTGTTGATTTCAAGGACGAGATTAGCGCCTGGACCATGGAATCAGTGGGCATGATTGCCCTGGATTGTCAACTGGGTCTTATAGACAAATCCAATCCGACGGGTCGTGACTTCTTCAAGATGATTCAGCGTTTCTTTGATCTTGCCGTAGACCTGGAAGTAAAACCCTCATTGTGGCGTCAGTTCACGACGCGCAAATTGAAGGAGGCTCTAGATATTTTCGATGCAACGTTCCACATTATTGACGGTTACGTTCAGGAGGCAGTGCATCGCATCGAACAATCGACGGAGAAGAAAAGCGATTCCGAGAAGAGTGTGCTCGAAAAGCTGTTGGCCATCAATCGCAAATATGCCGTCATTATGGCCATGGACATGCTCTTCGCTGGCGTCGATACGGTGCGTATAGGTAGTGTATCCCACTACTGTCGACTAATCTCTCTCTTCCTCACATTTCACAGACTACAAGCACCTTTTCCGGCATCCTGCTGTCCTTGGCTCAGAATCCCGAAAAGCAAGCTAAATTACGTGCCGAGATACGCGGCATTTTGCCCGAGAAGGATACGCCGCTGACGGTTGAGTCCATGAAGAATTTACCCTATTTGCGTGCCTGCATCAAGGAGAGTCTTCGCTTTTATCCTCTGACATCGGCCAATGTGCGTACCACGCGCGAGGAACTTGTGCTCAGCGGTTACACCGTTCCAAAGGGCAGTGAGGTGGGCATGGTCCATATGAACATTTGGCGCAATCCCAAATACTTCACTCAGCCGGACCAGTTTATACCGGAGCGTTGGCTACGCGAGAAGGAGGTTGCCCCAACGGGCGGCTGTCCAGCAGCGACCAAGCCCAGCCATCCCTTTGCCTACTTGCCCTTTGGCTTTGGTGCTCGCAGTTGCATTGGGCGACGCATTGCCGAAATGGAACTGGAAATCGGAGTTGCCCGTATACTGCGCCACTTCGAGGTGGAGTTCAATCATCCTGCCGATAAGCCCTTCATTGCCTATATGCTTGCCACGCCCCGCATTCCATTGCAGTTCAAGTTTACCGACTTAAAGGACTAAGCCCATTTAAATAGTATTATCAACATGGACTCAGGTGTTGCCATATCATTTTAGAGATGTTGATATTGTATCAAAATATATATTTTGTGAAAACGATATAGTTAAATGTTCATATTTTTTTTCTATGTAATATCAAAAATACTCGCGTAGCCGAATGACTATCATCCACATAACACAATGAGTTTCCGTTAAATTATTTAATACCTATTAGATTTATAAATATATATGTGGGATATGTTTAAGTTATATAATATATATCGATTGAACGTTGTTTACATTATTTGGTATTAAGATATCGATAGGATGCAGCACATGAGTTGGCAGCCCAAGAAGAGGGTAACACTGTTGCGCAGAGTGTCGAAGGAAAAGATCGCATGAGTTAGGCGCGTTGAGTGAAGTGCTTTCGGGTTGTATTTTAATTTCAATTTATTGTTACATTCAGCAAATATCAACCATCCATATAATAAATAATTGTGTGTATAAACAACCATTAATAAAATACCACAAATTGTGGTTCGTCCGGTAGTGTACAAATTTTCTTAGCGTCAATAATTTTGAATTTAAAAGACAACGTGTTAAGCGAGATTTTACAGCAAGGTGATCGAGGTTATAATATGTTATTTTACAAGTGAATAATTTCATCACGAAATGAGGTTAAACTTGATGTACACGTGTAACATTTCTAAAAAACGGCCTTAACCGTTATATGAGGCTCGCATGCAGTGCGTGAGTGAAAGAGACAAAAACGAAAAACGTACGAACTTCAGCGCTGCCAGATCGTCGGTTTGTTTGGTGTAGAACCGAAAACACAGAAAAAGGAAAGGAATTGTATAGTCTACCAAGAATGGGCATTGGCGAAAAGTGACGAAAATATAGACTGCCACGAGGGAAGTTGCAAACGTTAGCTTTGCAACAAGGAGGTTATGCGCTATCATTAAAGGTTAGCACAAACACCCGCTAGCATATACGTCTTATAGACAGCTGCGAGGGAGGCTGTGAACACTGAGCGTTAAGTAGAGGCTGCGTCCTTGAAAATCTTGTCATTATGGAATCGGAGCAGACGTTAGGACTAAGAGTAGAAGAGCTTTGGAACAAGTTACGAAAATTAGGCTTCAGTATAGTGGGAAAAAGCGTTTTGTGAGATAGACTCTAAGATCATTTCAATAGAATATGATTATACTTGGTAATTGTCTAGAAGACGGGCTTTTTATTCCCAGAAACAGGAGCCCATACTCAAAATATAGAAAGAACCTGGAGAGACTTAAAGGCAAGAATTCCAAAATATGGGCGTAAAGAGGATCATTTTCCAGGTTACTTGGCGGAATTTTACTTCCGCCACAAACATCAAAACCATCTTGAAAGGCTCCATTATTTTTTTGTTGCCGCAGCAAAGCTGTTTAGCCCCATAAAAAATAATTTAAGTTTGTTATATATTTTAATTTTAATGTTAAGCTTTGTATAACCCAGTACAAAAGTAATTTTAAGTTTGTTATATATTTTAATTTTCATTTTATGCTATAATAATATAATATGCTATAGATTTAATTTTTAATATAAAAATTGCTGTTTTTGAATTGTTTTCGTCGTTTTCATTTCCAACACTTACAATTTCAATTGCTGCACACTGAAATTGTCAGCTGAACACACACACACATACACAATTTGACATAAAATGCGTTGTTTTGTTTACATGTATAATGACATGTTTACAGTGTGGAAAAGCAGTGAATTTGCGATTTTCTTTCGCTTATAACTTCTAAAATACGCAAAAATTTACGTCCTCCGCCATCGGATTCGGGTTAACGAAGCTCAAATACCCTTACTTGCATCAAAAAAAGTCGATTTACAAAATAAGACATTTACCTTATATTTCTTAGGTTCTACATTTTTTTTTGGTTTTTATCCAACCAGATCTACGGAACGTATAAACGTTTACATTATTTAAAAACAAGTGGGTAAGGCTACAGTCGGGCGTCCGACAGTAAGATACCCTTCTCCCAATTTTCTAAATCCGTTGAAAACGTGTAACCACACTCATAATTTTAAACAGAGAATTCTGCACAAATACTTCTAGTACATATAGCTTACTCGCTCGCACTCACACAGCGACGCGCGTAAAGAGTAAAGCGACACGACGCAACGTCGACGTCGGCGTCAACTGCTCAATGCAGCGCGTCGGCTGCTGCCCGTACGGAACATTTGTACTGAAAACGTTGACTTGAATAACTTCTGTGTTATTGGTCCGATCGGATTGTAATTTGGAGGATATGTTCATATTGCATTCAGCTTTATACGTACCAAAATAAAACGTTATAATACTTTGCTTAATAATCGCAAATAACCGATTTGCGGGGGCGGTGGGCGCGGCATCAAACGTTTGATATAAACTTGATCTGCCTATGATTTATAGGAACTTTCACGCCAAATTTGGTATCCCTAGCTTTTTTAATAGCTGAGATCTGTTGTCTCATACAGACGGACAGACAGACGGACATGTCTCAATCGACTCGGCTAGTGATCCTGAGCAAGAATATATATACTTTATGGGGTCTGCCACGCCTCCTTATGCCTGTTACATACATTTTGCACAAAGTTAGTATACCCTTTTTTGACCATTTTCAATGGTCGAAGGGTATAAAAAACCGGCAGCTTTGTTTGGCAATCCAAGGAGCGTATTCACAAAATAGTTCTTCCAATGATTAGTAAGTTATCACAAAATAACTAACCCCAACAAATGGTTCGTCTATGTTAATCGTGTCCAGAAGATAGTAAACAACACAAGAAGCACAAAATTCAGGCTTTTTAGAATTTGAACAGGATTAGTAATGCATATGATGCATATGAATAATGGTGTGTTAAGCGAGATTTTATAGAAAACAGAAGTAGCTGTTTTAGACAAGGAATTCAAAAGGAGATTTGCGAAAATTTTTACAAATCTAGAAAAGTAGAATCTAAGTATAGTTTAGGAAAACTAAATAAATATTAAATCATTAATATAATCGATTGTGGTCACAGTTTTTTGCAGGAATACAGCAGGATGATATATGTATATATACTGCAAATTAATAATTGAGCAATGTTATTTACGAAATTAGAAATAGGATTTTAAAGATAGTTAAGAGTGCTGAAAAATATTTATTAATGTATATATATATATATCAGTGTTGCTAATTAGCATTTCTGGTTAGATCTAGCATATTTGAAAACGCAAAGCTTATAAAATTTGAGAATTGCTTGTAGCCTGAAATATAGTAAGCTTATTACATTTTTTGCACCAAAACGAAATTTAGCATGGGTGTAATATATTTCACAAGCATACAAAGATCCGAGCTTATTAATTTTTTCCGATTATTACATGAATCGTGCATAAATAATGTGAGTTGCTATCAATACTAGTTTTGAAGCAACCAATAATTAATTTAACCGTTGGAAATTGTGGTGGACTCAAAAATAACAAGTCGAAAAGGCTACAGTCACGCGGTGACTGTAAGAGGCCATGGATTTTCAGTTTATTTGTATATACCATAAAAAATATATATTGAAATAAAATGTTTAATATAATAAAAACAAAAATTAAAATAACGAAAAGGCAAGAGTCGATAGCATAAAGTTAGAACGAGAGATATTTGAATTTTTGGCGTGTGTCAAAATTCGTTACATACACACACAGCAGCGTCAACTGCTTCTTCTTTAATTTAGACGTCCGTTAACAATTACACAGACCTGCCTCATGTTTTGTGTATTGCCTCACACGCATATACATATGCATGCATGTGTGAGCTTCGCATGCACGCATAAGTACAGCATGCAAAACATCTTAAAAGGCAAAATGTAACACTTAATAAATAAATTACTAGATAAATATAAATAAATGGCAAATAATTAAAAAATGCATATTCTTTATAAATATAAATGTAAACAAATATGAAATACAGCACATAAAAAATTAAAATAGCTAAATTCTCTTTTCGTCTTGGGAAATCGAACCCTGGCCGTTTGCATAGGAGTTCGTCATCCTAACAACTAGACCACCGTCGCTGCGCTCCGCGCCCGTTAAAATTGCAATTTTAGACCAGTTGCTCAAAAATGTCAAATATGTCATGTACAACAATAACACTACTACAAGATTGAATGACCACAATAAAGCCAAATGTTATTTATTTATGTATATTTAATATGATTATGTGTTGAAATTTGATAAATGAAATAAAATTTTATAATGATGAAAAAAAAAAATAAAATATTAACTTCCAAATAGTGAAAAATTAGTAAAAAAAAAATCAAACCGCCCGATGGATTGAACCTCCATTCTTTTGTTTGATTGCCTGCTGCTCTACACATTTCACCATCGCCGAATGACTCGCTGTGCGGCTAAGTAACTATTTCCTTCACATACACACACATAACCATTTTCGCATTAAAAAGATCGAAAAAGCACGTGGCTGGCAGCAGCTTGCAGGCAATGCATCACAAATCTATAGAAAATGCTAACTAACTTCATGCCAAATTTGGAGGGTCTAGCTTTCTTAATAGCTGAGAATCAGACGCTCATACAGACGGACAGACAGACATGGCTAGATCGACTCGGCTAGTGATCCTGAGCAAGAATATATATACTTTATGGGGTCGCAGATGTCTCCTTCTGCCTGTTACGCACATTCCGACAAACCTAATAGACCATGTATTTTTTTAAAATCCATGGCCTAAAAATTACGGACCTCAAAATGACAGGATTCGTTTTAAAGGGCACCGAAAATATATATTACATATAGGACAAAATCAATCGATATATATAGAAAGCGATTACTCCATTGATATTATCGGTTGTAATAATAGTTTATTTCATATATTTAAGATATTTTGCGATTATTATAATTCATATAATTACGGGATTTTAAAGTTATCCTTACTTAACGCAATTAAAATGCTAATTTCCGGCTAATTTATTCAATGCGTTTGTCTATGAATAAATTGTGCGCTTCCTGCGCTGCACTAACCTAAACCCGGTAATGGTTTCTGCTCTCTGGCCACAAGCTGTCAACTCTTTTTAAAGCGGAGACTTCTCTGGGAAATTAGCATTAAATGGGCATAAATAATGTCATATTACGGCAAATAATTACAACTGTCGGCTTAGAGGTTGCGTCTGCCAAGGGACACGAGTGTTGATCACGACGAGGCTGATGATGACTCCTGCTATGATGATGATGATGATGATGATGATGACGACTTCTATGACGTTGGTGAGTAGCGGGAAATGCTATCCAGATAATTATGGCATGCAAAAGTGTGCGTACGCACTACGTAGTTAGCACAAAACTGAAACCCAATATAAATGCCATTTATCATGGTGTGGGTTGGGCGGCAGTAGGGCGACTGTGTGGGCGTGGCAGCCAGAGGCAGGGGGCGACTGTTGCTAATAAATTATAGTCCTGAGCTGGTCGTGGACATGTGCCGCACGCAGCAGGCAAGGGGAGGACAGGCTGGAACCTTGGAGGGAGAGAGAGAGAGAGTGAGCGAAAGAGAGAGAGAGGGGAGGGAGTGACAGTCAAAGCCCCCAAGGGGTACGCCCCGTCGCGCCTGGCGTTGACAGTTTTAAATTACAACAAACGTTGTTGCAGCGGCTAATTAAGCCACACATTTTGGCCAAGCCAACTCATAACGAAGAGTTCTTCTTATTAGCTTTTTAATTGCCACGGATTTAGCATAATGAATTGACCTTTGACCGCCGTTGTTGTTGTTGTTGCTGCTGCCACCACAACAAATGGCACATCAAAATCAAATTTGTTATTTATTGCCTGTCTCTCCCCCTCTCTCTCTCTCTCTATGGCTCTTTCGGCCTCGTTGACACAATTATTTATTTATACTCGCACAGTGTGTCGAGAGTGTGGCCCCATAACCTGACTGAGCCTGGCCTCATTTTTCACGTCCCGCCCATTGAATTGCGCCAATTATGCGTTGACAGCCTCAAGTTCCGTATGGACAGGCCCGCTCCGAATTGGGCTGCCTCTAAGTGGCAACATGTGCGCACACAATTGGCCATTGTTGTCGCTGATGGCGCACAGATTTGCCACCAGGCAGACTGCCAGCTGAAGATTCAGCCGGGTTTCTCCATCCACCATCCCTCTAGGCCTACAAGAGAAATTGGGTATTTTGCCAGAAAGCTGAATCTCCGCTAGAAAATGAATGAGGCAAATTAAAGCCAAGTGTTGCGATGGGGCGGGGGAAATTTTGGAGGTACAAAGAGTAGAGAAAGATGTTGTAAGAGTGTTTTACAAAAATCCCTAGAGAATAGAATAGGGAACCTCTTCGCAATTCTATAGTGGAAAATCAAAAGTTTATAATTGTTCAATTATTACTATTAAATAATTTGTGAGAATTAGTTTTAATACTTTCATACTATACTTTTTAAATGATAAACTCAATTCCATTATAAATTTATATTTAATTAATTCTTATAATTACTTTGTTTCAAAATATAATATAAGCGGGAACCTACAAAAATCAACTATGTATTCAAAAATCATTTTCATTATCTTAAAATGTTTCTATTCTATTTCTATATTTCTACTTACTCGACTGTACTATTTTTAGTCAATTTGGATAAGTATGGTTGGATCATCGATTGCTTAATATGATAATTTATAATATGATAAGTTTCTTAGACTAAGGAATATATTTAAATATATCCTCAGATTGTCTGGCAATTAATATAATTGAAACAAGACAATAAAAAATACTTAGGAAATTCAAAAGACCATATACAATTTTTTTTTAAAAAGCCTATTCTGTACATCCCTTGGTAATACATCATTATAATCGAAATATGACGTGATTGTGCATGCATTCATAAATAGAAATACGGAAGAAATATCAGAAAAGCAAAGAAACAACTTGGGGAATCTTTTTGGCAGTTCTGTCAGCTGTTTTCATGCGACTGGGGAATGCAACACAACACATTCATGCAGTTGTTTGCTTTGCCACGCAGCATGGCATGTCAAGGTTCTGAGATCTGTCCCTTAGTCCCAGTCCACCCCCCCCATTCCCCCTTTTGCCCCTTTGCGAGTTTGCTGACAAAACACTTCACAGATAAAATGTATTTGTATGCAATTTGTTTTTGTGCTGTCGTTGTCGAAAAAATATATAAAAATTGTGCACTTTTCATTTGCGGCTTCGCATTGTTTTGTACTCATCTGCGAGTACACGCAGCGCCGCTCTCCCCCTCTCTCTCTCACTCTCTGTCTCTGTCTGTTTTGTTTATTTATTTTATATTTATACAGGCGAAAAGGGTATGTCAAGTTTGTGCAGTGACTGACATGGCCAATATACAGTAGGGTATATACCCTGCAAATAAGGTTGATGTTATTGTACGCATGAATACGCAAAGCGATCTCAGGGATCTCATGAGCTACATATCTGAAATTTGTTACATGGGCTACAGAATATTTGATGTAGCTGGAAATCATCTAAAAGGAGATGAATCTATTCTCCCTTTTATTAAAATACAAAAATAAATCACTGTACTTGTGAAACTGCTCAGCAGGTGCTAAATCACAAATACACTGTAGGGTATACGTGCTTAGACTCAGCAATCTCAGGAACTACATGAGCTATAGATCTGAAATTTGTTTCACAGGCTACTAAACATCTGAACCAACTCGAAATAATCTAAAAACAAATTAATCTATGCTCAATTCAATAAAATAATCAGAAAATGAATCAATGTAATGCTCAGTAAGTGATGAGATGTTGTAAGAGGAAGGGTATCCCATGGCTGAGCACCCCACCGAAGTGCGTACTTGAGTTTGCTGAATTTGTTTGGTTTTTTGTTGCCATCTTTTATTTCGCTATCCGCAATTGTGTCATGCACTTCAATATGCACGTCCATTGTTTGCGCTGGCCCAATGCCGAAGGAGAGGGTAGTCTTTTCCTTACTCCCCCTCCTCTCTCTCTTTCTCTATGTCTCTCTCTTTCTCTGCTTCTCTGTGCTCTTGTTCGTACTCATCGCATGTGAACATCATCGGAATTGTCGCTTTGATGTTGCTGCAACCAACATACTCGAGCATTGGCCATGGCCAACTGGGTTAATGGCACAAATGTTGTGTCTGTTACCAACCCTCTCTGTCTTTCTGTCTCTCTCTCTTTCTCTGCCTGTTATTCTAGCTCTCTGCCTCCTAACACCCACCGCGTGGCGCCACTGACAAACAATCAAATTTAACATACAACCAGGCAGAGCGCATGGGGAGCGAGAGAAATGTGCACTTCATGAAACGATATGTGGGTTCCCTAGTCTCATATGCACTACCCCGTCGCACTGTAAACATTTATCATGTTTCTGTTTCAGCTTTTCACTCTCTTCTCCTGTTGTTTCTCAAAAAACACGACAGCAAATATTAAATTACATGTTTTGCGAGGCGCAACAGGAGACAGCCGGAGGCTCAGATGTCCCGTCCAGCTGAGAGAGGCGACACGAGGCAGGCAGGTAGACCTGCTCTGCTACACAGGTGCGTGCCCCGCCGCTTGTAATGAAAAAGCCTAGACACAATTTCAGGAGCCAACAAGCAAGTGCGGTTTGAAGGGATCGATCGGGAGATACCCTTGACGTACTAAGGTTTTCATTCAGTTCCTAACTGACAGTTAGAATAACACAATGTTGAAGAAAATACATTATTTAAGGAACTTTGGATATGAACTAGTACAGGTTGTAGTCTCAACTTTGTCAATACAATATGAATATATCCCAAAAATTTAAGCTCGATCCTTAAATAAACACAAAAGTTTTGCAAGATAATGCTCCTCAGGTTATGGATGAGCTGCGTTGCCCTCTATTTATGTCTATTATTCCAATTGGTTTAATAATATATCAATAGCTTCTTTGTTTCAGTTAAAGCACAATTTTTATTTTTAATTATTATTATTAATTATTTCTTTTATATTTAATTATTTTTCAGGAATAACATATGTTTTGTAACTTAATTACTACCAGTAGCTGTTCTGACTTGTATCATACAACTTATTATGTTCTTTAGATAACTGAGTTAATTTCAGATTAAGTATTGTGGTAATCTTTATTTATAGTTGAAAAATATGACAGCTGCATCAATCAGTTGAAATTTATGTACTTCCGTTAGCTACCAAAAAAGTTAAGATTATTTGATAAGGTTGGAATAATAATAAAGATCAAAGGCTATTGCCATAAGGTGATCGATCTGACCCAGAATAATGTTATAAGACTTATAAATTATGATCTGTGTGCGATATTAAAAAATATATACGAAGTTTAAAAAAAAACGTGCATGATCTTCAAAATATTCAATAACCAAGCTATTTTGAAGCTCAAGCACACAAATGTTAGTCTAACATACCCTCTATATTGGTTTTGTACGGGGAGCCTTAGAAAGTGGAAGTAAAACACGCGCAGATTGACAGTTAATAAAGCGGCGACAAGTTACCCAACCGGGGTGGCTATAGCCGGATGGCTGAATGCGGCAACGTGGCAACTGTGGCGTTGACAACTTGACCCAATGTATAAAGCGACTACCCTACACCTACACACTCCCCCCCACACTCCCTAGAACTTCTTGCCACACCCCCCAGTGGGCTGTGAAAAAGTTTCAGCTGTAATAAAGAAAAATTTCAACTTGAAATTGTACAAGCTGTCAAAATATTGAATTTCAAGGCGTGCCACACGGTCGACTCGTCTCTCTATAGAGGAGGGAGTGGGGTTTCGGATTCGTTGCAGGGAGTCGCCTTTCAATGTTTGCCCTGAATCAGCTGCATAAATGAATTGCACATTTGTCAACAAGAACAAAACGAAAGGAAGCAATTAAACAAACAATGCCACTTGAATATGCCCCATGACTCGCCTGTGTGGCATGTGGCATGCAACAACAAGAATGCCAGACACAGTTGACACAAGGAGCTTAATTGTTGCACAGTGTCACAGGGATTTACAGTCGATAGATAGGCGATTTCAATGCACAAAAAGCAACTCATTTTATTGAAAATATAAAGCGTTTCCTGTGATTAACTATAGTTAATGTTGAAATAATTAATGGCTTGCAGACTTATATGGCAGTAGCACACTCAGTAAGTGTGTTTCTGGAATTTCAGCTCGATTCGTTAGGCACAGCCCAAGTTCACTGGGTCAGTTTGCAGATAAATCCAGCTTTATTTGCTTTTTCGTTTGTATTTCAATCAAACTTTTAATAATCGAGGAAAAAGCATAAAAGCTTTATAATTTCTTGCCAAATATGGTATATTCATTTATTACCTATAGCTATAAAAAGTGCTTCGAATAGTCTAGGTTGTGTGTTTTTCGAATTTCAGCTCGATTCGTTAAGCACAGCCCAAGTTCATTGGGTCAGTTTGCAGAAAAACACAGATTTCATTGGTTTTTGTGTGTGTTGCAAAGTAAATTTATTAAATATCGAGGAAAAAGCATTAGAAAACGTTTTTCCATTAAATTTTTGGCAAGTATGGATACCTTCGACCTAAAAAAGAGTCCAGTAAGAGTCAAGTCATACGAAGTCTATTATACACATATAGTTTTTGCTTGGGTACCCGCCGCAAATGGAGGACCTTCCATTGATATACGTAAAGTATTTATAGTTTCAGGCGCGCCTTGACATTGCCAGCTCCTCACTTTGCTTTCGAGTGGGGTTGCTCAGGCTCATTAGGTTGGTCGAGTGGAAAACTTGGTGGCGGGGTGTTGGTAAGTCTGGTAATGGCACTCGACACATGACAAGAAACAAACTGAGACAGCGCATCGCAGCTCCCTCTTTCACCCCATTCGATTGTCAAATGTTTCTCTTTTTTCCATTTTTTTTTCTCTAGTAAGTTTTCTTATGTAGTGTCCCCCCTCCTGGGCCAAGAAACTAGCGTGTCTAATGAGCAATTCAAAAGTTTTCACTCTTCTTCCCCCACTTGTATTTCTCCCCCTCTTTTCCACCGCACTGGCGAGACGTCTCTGTCTCAGTCTCAGTCTCTATGCCAGAGAGTGACAGCTTGAGAGGTAAATTTTCCACGTTGCGCTACTTTGGATCATCTCGGTCAGAGCTAATAGGCCGCACAGACGCGAAAATAGTTTTACCTCCCCTCCCCCCTGTCGGAGGGGTCTCCGTCTACCTCCCTCCCGCCCTGCCTTCGGGAGTGGCTGAGTGAGTGATTCACGTCAACTGAGGCATGATTCTTCTATGCAGCTAAATGGGTTGTTGCTGTTGTTTTTCCTCATCATCTTCTCTTGAGTGGGCGTCGAGGAGAAGGAGGGAGGACCGGCCTCGTCTGGCCTGCTCTTGGCAATGCGCTTGTGTAGTGGAAACTCAGCAAGTTCAGTAATTAACGAGCTGCATGACGAACTAAATCAGTTGGAAGAGGCAAAGAGCAGAGATATAAGAGGCAGAGTGAGAGAGAAGGATACGAAAACTTATGAGAGTTTGGTGAGGATAATCCAAGTAGTTGGTGGTAAAGTTTCACATATCTACAGGGTGTTGACTAAGCTTAAGTTGCAGGGTATTTGCCCGTCGACTCGTGTTACAGAAAGTGCTAACAACAATTTGTCACGCATTATACGATTTTCATATTTTATTTCTCTTTTTTTCTTTCCTAAATTTTTTCTTTCTCTGAGTACAAATTCAACAAATATTTGCGCTTAATTTGCAGTTGCTGCGCTTATTAAATATTTGAAATTTTTACAACTTAATTTATTTATCAAACAAGGGCAGCAACAACAATAATATGGGAAGAACATCTGCAACAGGGTTCAGAGAGAGATAGAAAGAGAGAGGGAATAGAGAGAGAGGGAGACAACTAAATGTGAATTTTTATTAAATTTGCAATAAGCTGAACGAAAAGAAAACTGCAGTTGGGTATACCCTGTAGAGAAAGCAGCTTCGTTGTATATGTACTAAAATATTTAACACTTAGAGCTAAGAAATACATACATATACTATATTCAGAGAATTTATACTTTAAAAAATTAAGGTAGGCACTAAAGATAATTTTTCATATCATATATTTTATAATTATTTATGTTGCTCATATTTTTTTTTTGCAGGATCTTTGAAAAGATATAAGTTAAATAAACAAAAGTTGGTAAAGCAGCATACTTAACGTATGTTATAGTGCTGCCTTCAACAGCCATGGGACTATCGATAATATGAATTAAAGCCATCGATTTTTCTTTGTTTTTTTAGCATTACTTTTATGAGCGAAATATTTAGGTTAGAAAGTTATATTACGACAAACAGATATATAGATTTAAATCATATAAACTTATTCCCCAAATTTACTGACTACTCAAAGGTAGCTTGTATCTTTCTTGATCTTTAAATATATATAAATATGATAAAATTTCACTGGAACATCGTACAACATTTAGTTGTGGCTCATCGGAACAAATCCATCACTATTATCTATAGTTACCTTTCATATCGCCTCTTTTATCGATAGTTTCCTTACCATTCATATTGTCTCTACTATCGAAAGTTGCCTTTCATACCAACTTTTTTATTGATTGTTGTGTTTCAGTCATCTATGATCATCTCTCTAATCGATATGTGCCGTTCATGCCATCAATATAATAAGCATAGCCACAATCAAAGTGCCTACAGCCCTACTGCAGAGTATCGAAGAGCTAAGCTCTTCGAACACACAGTATCAACTAGTCGATGCTTTGAAATTCTCTTATATATTTTTATGCACTTTATTTTTAGAGCGCGACTGCTGCCAGATTGCTGTTTCCTCTCCAGCGCGGGGCAGGGGATTGTCCGCTTCTCGGAATTATGTGGGGCGACTAAATGGAGCACAGCGGCAGCTCGGTGGCGTCGTCGTCGTCGTCGTCGTCGTTGATGTTTTGGGGATCTTGGCAAGCAAACTCGCTGCTACCTACTACCTGGGCCTGGGGCACGTTCATGTTGCAGTTGTTTCTCGGGACTGTCGTCGGGAGTTTTGTGTATTTTAATTGCCAGGCAGGCTAATTGCTTCAGTTGAGACACAGTACACCCTCTGCCACGCCCCTGGTTATTAGGGGTAAAGCGGCTTACTAAGTTGGGCAACACTATTCGAATTCCATAGCCAAGTTTTAGCTAATAATAAACGTGCAACTGCCAGTGACAAGTGGGGCAACTGGAGGCGACTCGCTTTGCCACCGACTTTGGCTGTCATTTCGTTTATTTGTTGTTGATTTTTTGCACCAGAAATGATATTTGTGCAGCGTGTGTGTGAGTGTGTGTGCAGAATCCTCTGCCCATTTTCGCAGTCACGTTTGGGGCATCAGAAACAGGCGGTGCCACATTTGCCACAGCTACAAAGTTCGCAGCACGCGCCAAATGATTTGCCACGCCCCCCTGTCCCACATACACCCTACGGGGGGAAATAGAGAAGAGAAGAAAACTATTTATTGAAAATTATGGTGTAATGTGCAGTCAGAATTCGACAGGACCCAATACCCTACCTCCCTCCCCCCACACCCTCTGGCAGTTACTTCTTATCGCGTGGCTTCTGCTAAGCCAGTACCAAGCTGCGAAATGTAACACGAAATCTCGGTTAAAATAATAAAAGGAAAATGCTTTCAATTGGGTGAAAAGTGCTGCCCCTCTCAGCTCCCCTCTTCTACCCACATATTCCTCTAACTATTTCTCCCTGAGCTTATCGATTCTCACTTACACAGATGTTTTCCTTAGCTTAAAAATAAATAATTTTTTTTTTTAAATTGAATTACATTTTCGTTAAACTGCAGTAAATTTTTAAAAATAATCAAACATTTTAAAATTGTTGGGAAAACCACTCAAAAGATCATACATGATGGAAAAAGTATAACATATCTCATCCTATTAATATAAAAGATAATATATCAGATTTATTTTCATCTATGCAAATTAATAAGGTGAAAAGTTGATGATCTGATCAATGCACAATCCGTTCAGGGTATTATATTCTGACTACAATAAGCTATCGCGTTCTATCGTATCTTCTATTTGCGTTCTCTATCCTTATCGCGATAATTCCTTCTCGCGTTTCTATTCGCATTTCCTTGGTTTTACTGAGTCAACAAATAAATAAGTCTTGTTAAATTAAATAATATTTTCACGAAACTGTATTCTCTTAAAAATAATTAAACATTGTAAAATTGATTGGAAAATCAAAATATCTTCCATTCTATAAATTAAATAGATCCTATATGCTGAAAAAGACATAAAAGCTCTTATAACCTATGTAAATTACTTTACTCTTTTCTAATTTAAAAAATAAGCTCAACTTATCTAGCTTTCGATTATAGAAATACGTGTACGTGTATAAACCTCAACCTAGTAAGCCATATACATATATTTAAAATTCATTTCTATCTCAAATAAATGAGCTTAGTACTTGCTACAGTTTCAGTCTTTATTCTGATATTGAGTTGGCGTTTCTGGATTTCTAGTTTCTGCCTAAATTTAAGATTTTTTTTGTGCTTTCGCAATTACAGAAAAAGAAATAATGGGAAACAATACCGTATTAAATGAATTTTTTGAAGCGCATTATCTGCACGTAAGCTCCGATTTGATCTAATTCGGAAATTTTTCTAGCAGCGATATTGATTTTAAGATTTCCATAGATGAGCTGCTCCAATGTTATGAATATTCCGTATGAATTGAGATGTGCTTATGTGAAGCAGACCAAGAACTGTCTGAGTTATGAGGGATTTATAAACTATTTGGTTTTTGTTGAATGTGGCAAGAATTCGCGACGGAATGAAATATTCTGCTGCATAGGATTGGGACTCTTGATATTTTACTATCTACTCTGTATGGCGATTGTTGCAGATCAATTGTAAGTTAGGAATTCGATAATGAACCCATGATGAAAAAGTAGGTATATCTTACCTATCTATCTACACAACCACAGCTACAGTCCAGCTCTAAAGGCAACTGCTAATAAGCTGCACATGAGCGAGCATTTAGCCGGAGTAACCTTGCTGGCTTTTGGAAATAGTACATCGGATCTTATTGCCTATATGAAGAGCTCGGGAATCAGCACCCTGTTTACATATATGGTATCGAATGCCATATTTATCACACTGATATCCGGCGGACTGGTCTGCATTTTGTGCCCCACGCATTTGCTACAATTCGAGACCCTGCGGACCATGCTCTTCTTTATTCTCTCAGTTATGATCACAGAGTTTGCGCTATCGGACAATGAGGCTGGGGCGGTCATTACCGTGAACGAGTCCATATGTAACGTATTCAATAATTTACCCGCTTTTTGCTTTACTATATTCCATATTTATCGTCCAATCTCCAAGAAATTTTAACGAAACGTCCGCAACATGGGTTTCATAACGTATATATAAAACTGCTGCTCGGTTTTTTTCGGTTTATGGGGCTGAATGAAGGCGTGTCAAAATTTAAAAGTAGACTTGATCAGCGTACAGTAGAAACACATATTGTCACCGAATTCGATAGACCTAACTCTTATAATAGCTGAGATCTAGGTGTTCATACAGACATATCTATGTCGATTCGGTTGTTGACACTGATCAAGAAAAAACCGTGCGTATAATTGAGCTTCCCTGAGCTACGAAACTAATTAGGAATTACTTAAAAATCTGAATTCTTTAGAGCCTCATATATTACTAGATTACTATCTTCTATATATATTAAATATAGTGTATATTTATAAAAATCATCATCATTTGCAGGTGTCATAATATTGTATATAGTTTACTTGACGATTACAATTGTCGAAGGTTATTTCAAAAAAAGTGAATCTGTTGTGATCTTAGAGACGAAACGGACTTCGAAAGGATCAAGTCTGATGTTTAGTCGTAATACCTTTGTGGGGTTCAAGGGCACTAGCAGCAAGGATTTTGATCGTGCAGCAGCAGATCGTAATAGTGTCAATGTGGAGGCGAAACGCTGTGCGGATTTTCGTGCTGCCAATACCAAGAACGAATATCTCCTGGATGTCTTTATAGAGAGCATACAACCCATCGACGAGGATAGTTGGCGTTCAGCGGGTTGCTTTGTTCGAGTTGCATTGATCATTTTATCGCCATTAATGCTCTTCTTTCTGCTGCTTATACCAATGGTTAACTTGGCCAGCAGACGCCACGGATGGTCTAAATTGCTCAACTGTTTGCAAGTTGTTGTAACTCCGCTCTATGCTTCCTTCGTATGTGAGTAGTTGTATTACTCAGTTGCGTGCCTAAATCAATCCATCTGTTATTTTTCATCAGTACTTTATCAGTTTACAAGCTATTTTCCCCTACAACTCATTATTACGGTCCCGTTGGCCATATTCATTTTCAGAAAAACACGCAACGATGTGCCACCGAAATATCATTTTGTAAGTGGAACCCTTAATATATATAGGAAAGATCTGGGATCTTATCAACATAATCGTGCACACATTTGTTTTTTCGACAGTTCTTCGTTTTTATAGGCGCTACCGGTTCCATAATCATGTTGTATATCTTCTCCACCGAAATGAATGAAATATTGAAGGTGTTCGGATTGGTCTTTCGTCTATCCAATAGCTTCATTGCTGCAACCATAAGTGTCTGGGGATCCTCGATTTGCACCATTGTGATCAATGTGATTTTGGCCGTTCATGGTTACGCTGCGATGGCATTCACCGCCAGCTATGCGGGTCCCTTTTTCAGTGAGTGTATCATTTTTATACCTTCAATGGATTCCTTAATCTATGTCTTGAGTCCTTCCTCAGATTTCATGATTGCCTTGGGCATACTGCCGCTTTATAAAATCTTTACCGCAGGTCGCCAAACTTTATTCTTGGACAATAATTTTACTTTGCTGGCCTATGTGTTCCTTATGATATCATTACTCAGTGCCCTCTGTTGGCTACTCATGTTCAACTTTGTGGGACGTCGATCTGTAGGAATATATAATATCATGATTTACACCATATATGTTTTGTATTGTGTGCTATGCGAAAAGCAAATTATACACTCGTATGCCAAAGATTTGACATTCGATGTGGTTTAACTTAAATAAATAAATAATACGATACGAGTATTTCAAGCAATTTCTTTTGATTTGGGAATTGGGATTTGCGGGGAAATAAAAAAAATAAAAGCAAACTGGGATTTGAACCCAAAATAGCACCTATTCTATAAATTCAAAATATAAACGCTGCAAAATTAAAACATTCCAACTAAAATGTTCTAAAGATCATAAGATTTATCATATTCTATTTCATTAATGCAAGTTTACCAAGGGCAAATTGTTGCCTACTCTCAGCTCCTCTCTCTTCTACCTTATTTATTGTTTATATATATTCCTCCTTAAAACTATCAATTCACTTTCACAAGTGCTTGTCTGTGCTTTAACATAAATACATTTTTGTAAATTTAAAAAAAAAATGTATATAAACCTAATTAAAATTTCACGAAACTCCAGAAAGTTTTGAAATTGATGGGAAATTCAAATTTCTCTCAATTAAGAATAAAATATAGAAGCTCATATATCATAATCTATTCCACCTATACAAATTACTTTGCTCTTTTCTAATTTAAAAAAAACTAAGTTCAACTTTTGTGGCTGCACATTTTCACCTGAAATACCTTTATAATCTGCCATCACTGTTGAGTGTGGCCAAAGCTCATTAAAAACACGTTAGCACCTGTCCGAGTGTCCCGGAATATTCTGAATGTGCCATGTTCGTGCGCTAAATGTGACTTAATCCAGTGCAACGTCAAAATTTGTCAGTTCTGAAAGGCTTAGCGCATAATTAATGTTATTTAAAGTTTAACCAGATATATGGGGAATATACATGCACACCCATATACACTCACTCGCATACATATACATTTATAATGAGTGTGTTTGGCCATAAACTTTCTAAATATGCCGTCGTTCCTATGCGCGGTGCTGAGTATAATATTATAAGGGGTATGCTGTGCTGCAGCGAAAGTTTGTCCTGTTTTACACAAGTGTTTTCCATGTATAAAATATAACTATGTTTATTATTAAAGCTTATTTGCAGATATTATCTAAATAATTATATATATAATATTTAATTAAACTATATTATTTTACGTGTATATATAATTTTTAGCTTAAATTAATTAATTACATTTTTTGGGATACAGCAATATATACGGGTGTTGTTAAAAAATATTATGGTTTCAGCCTTAATAGATCTTGAGAAAAAAATAACACTATTCAAATTTTATATAAAATCTATAAATTTACTCCCTATATGTATATGCCAGATTTTTCTAAAATTATATTTACCCACTTATCTCATTACAAATTATTTTTACAGCATATCTGCTAGTCGGTCAGGCTGATAAATGTGTGCTATTCTATGCTGTATGTTGTCGGCTGTCAGAAATGTTATTCTTTGTGGATCTTTATGGGTCGAGCGACGTTGTGTGTGTTCCGCATGGGTCCGTTTCATGCAGATACAAAAACAAGCATAAACTCATCTATACACGCTGGGTATATATATGTATATATGATATATTTATATATATATATACATATACAAACATGTGTGCCGATGTGTATCTCATTTTTATGCTGTCTTTTTGATGTTTATTATGACGTCACATCCTTGATCCATTTTATCATGATTTGAATCAAGTGAAAATATAAACAGGATGAGAGTTTATCTTTAAAATGAACAGGGTTTTAAACCCTACCAGCTTGTGGCATTAACTTTAAACCAATTATTCCTATATCAATTAAAAATAGTGTAATTAATTTTGTTTTAAGTTTATTCTATTCAAAGTAAGATTATCGAATAAGTAAAGTTTAAATAAATAATCCATTTTGATTACATTGGGGGATCTATTAATTAGAATATAAGCAGAGTGTTATTAAACTCAAACTGGCTTAGTTCATTTTCGGTATATTGAAGAAAACACTACAAAAAAACTCTTAGAAAACACCTTCGTTTTTATGACAGCTACAATATACATATGTTCAAGTTATACCATTTCATTGAAATTTTGATAGTCTTCTATATACAACTTTAGTTTATGAAAACAATGAAAATTTAATTTGAATTGAGTTTGGTTTGAATATATTGAAGAATAAACGAAAAAGATAGATGCAGTGACAAGTATACGATATATCGATCTATTTGAGTTAATTAAAGCGTGATGTAGATTGGCAGAAAAATGGATCTTCCAATTACCTCCTTAGTTAAATTCTCCAAAAGTTAGGTTATGTAAACCATAAAAAATCAATTAAACAAAATATTTATTTATCCCTACAAAAAACGCACGTTTTATTGTTTTTTTTATCGCATTGTCTCTATGGTTAACCGCAAATTGCATAATTCCAATTAGATTTCAGTAGGGGAAAACTGTACGGGGCGTGTTTAATGCGTTTTCTATTGTTTCTGATTATTTTTAACAATCTGTAAATGCGATTTACCTGCCCCTCCATGCCCCTCTATGCCACCCTCCCCGTTACCAATCAACATTTGAATAGCCATTGTCATTGTGATTTCATTTTGATTCCATTTTGATTTCCAATACGATTTCATTAATTATGACGACCGACATTGTTATGGCATCTCTGTCACACCTCATGGCGCCACAATAGACAGTTAAATCCATTGACTTTTTAGCGTTATCAACATTGAAAATAATTGCGAAAAAGAATTATGCGAATTTCAATGTGTTTTTTTCGAATTTAATTGAAAATTGTGAATCAATCAGAAAATAACGATTTAAATATGGAAAGAAACTTTAGAACAATTTAGAGTAAAGAATATATTAGTGTTGGATAATGCGTAAATAAAGCAGAAATATTAAATTAGCTATACGAATTTCCATGTGTTTTTTAGATTTAACATACCTTGAAATAATAGATCAATTAACGATTTAAATATGGAAAGGAACTTCGAAATAATTGAGATAGCTAAGAAAATTGTAGGAATTCGATAGGCTTAGTGTTGGATAATGCGTAAAGCAAGCAGGAAAATAAATGGGAAAAAAGAATTAAAAGAAAAATATTGATCTTTTAGAAAATAACGATTTAAATATGGAAATTAACTTTGAAGCAATTGAGTTCGCTAACAGAGCTTAGAAAAAGCGAGAATAAGTTCGTTTTAGTTTTGGAGAATGTGTTAAAAAAGAAGGAAAATAAATTCGAAAAGATATATACATATTATTTCAATGTGTTTTTTTTTTAATGAATTGATTAATTAGAAAATAAATACAAATGTGTAAACGTACTATGCAATAGACGAAGAATTGCTGGAAGAGTTAAAAAAAATTGTGAAAATTTGATCAATTTAGTGTTGAATAATGCAAAAAACTTGCAGAAATGTAAATGTAGAAAAGAATTAAGCGAATTTTAACATGTGTTGTTGGTTTAAATACGATATTATTGAGCAATTAGAAAATAAAAATTGAAATAAAAATAAACTTTGGCTTGTTAAGAAAATAGTGGGAATTGCAGCTTTGATCCGCTTAGTGTTGGATAATAGGAAAAACAAGCATATCGTTTCATCTACATTGGCTTACACTAGCGATGTGAATGCGAAACTCCTCTCGCTCTCTCCCTCTCCCCCTTTCTCCTTCTCTCACAATCTAATCCACAGTCAATAACAACAATAACAAAACAAAACAACAACAACAAACACGTTGCGGGCTTACCGCACATGGCAAAATTTGTTGTGTGCATGTACATTCAAGTCCAGACACGAACTGCGACAACAACGACAACCGCAGCAACAACAACAAAAGCAGCTGCAACAAAAGCAACAACAACAACAACAACAACAAGTTGTAAGAGTAATAAACAAAGCCACAAATGCGTTTTGAGGGTGAACAAATGACAACGCGAACGGAGAGAGAGAGCGAGAGAGCGAGAGAGAGAGAGGGAGTAAGTGGGTACAGTAGCAGAGTGGGTACACAATGGGTACAACGAGGGGTACAGCGAGTAAAAAGGGGTACAGGCTGTAGGCCGAGTGCGGGCAGCACTGAAAACAGTTTTGCAGTTGTTTTGCTGCGCCTACGATCGGTAGAGGGATGGCGGGGCAGGCAGTAAGTGGAAGCGGAAGGGCAGCCCTGGTAGGCGTGGCATTGCGGGACGTAGGGCTGATGTTGCAAAACTTTCTGTGGCTTACGCTGAGAGAGAGCGAGTGAGAGCGAGAGAAAGAGAGAGAGAGAGGCAGCAACGCTTAATTAAAACGGGTATCACGTAACACCCTCTAGCCCTACCGCCCCCACGTACCGCTGCTACCCCTGTCCCTCCCCCTGCCCCTCCTCCTCCCCTAGGCAAACCAAAAGCTGTCGCTGTCACTTTGGCCCTGCTCTTGGCCCGGCTTTTACTTTGGGCCAAAGCTAATTTGGCCACTTTTATTTCGACAGTAGCCAAAAAAGCACGAACAACAAGCAGGGTGAGAGGGGGGGAGAGCGAGATGGGAGACGAATGGAGATGCAGAAAGAAGGCCAAGCATAAAATGAAAATGCGAGTGTCAAAGTGCATGGCAAATGCATTGCGGAACATTAATTGCATAAATTGCGACGTCGCTTTGATGGGTGGCAGAGAGAGAGAGGGAGAGAGATGGAGAGAGGGAGAGGGAGAGGGAGAGAAGGTAAAGAGGGGCAAAGTGCTGCAGCAATGCGAAAAAGTCATTAAATGTAGTCGCTGCACCTGTTTGTCGGCGCTAAGGGAGCGAGAAAGAGTGGGGAGAGAGAGTGTGGGCAGAGAGAGAGTGAGGAGGAGGGGGGAGGACACAGTGAGGTCAGTCTGTCGCTCTGTCATAATTTGATGCCTAACTGTGTCAGGCGTTGCCAGTGCTGCCGCTGCCACTGCAAGAAGTGCTCATGCATAACGCATTTTTGCGCAGCTGAAAAGTATGCTATGAAAATGTAACTCGCATACCTGTTGCCACGCCCCCCCACACACACACCCACACACCGCCTACACAGTTGACTTGCGCGCTTTAAATCAGTTGCCATTTCATTAAAATGCACGCGCTGCATTTGCCATCTCCCTCCCGCACTCGCACAGTCTCCCTCTCTCACTCACTCGCTCCCTCTCTTTCATTTAAATCTCTTGCCCTTTCGGCCTCCTTTTTTTCCGGCCTTAAATTTAGCGTTATGAAACATTTTCATGCTTGTTGTTTTGCCCAAAAGAAAAAGCGCGTTTTTTCACATTAACAGACACATGATATAAGGTTGAAGAGGGGAAAAAAATGATAAAAAACATAAACGAAACGAGCTAATTAACATGTGAATTAATTCACTCTAATTGGTATTGTTTTTCAGCGAAAAAAAAATAGAGAAAAAATAAAATGATAAGAAAGGGTATCCGCCAGTCGAGCACTTAATTAGCATATTATTTTGCACGCATTAATTATAAAAACATAATAAATTGGCAATTAATAATGGTTTGCAGTTATTTTAATACTGCAACTAAACAATAAATATGAAATAATTAATAAGCTACAAGAAAATTCAGAAAATTCACAATTAAATGGGCTTTACAATTATTTTAAATACTGCACTAGGGTAAGAGTAAAATACTAAATAAAAAAAAAATTTAATATTATGTATAAAGTTAATTGGGCCTTATCATTATTTTAAGTTAATGCAATACACTTGTACATTCTAAGACATTATTATCAATAGTAAATATTGAATATATTTTAGAATATTAGAAAACTCCAACAAATATCCTTTATACTCATGCAATTATTTGAAAACCTCCAAGTAAACAATAAAATACCAAAATCACAATAAAACTCAAGGTATTTTTTTTAAATCAAATAACTAATATTGTGCAGAATATAAATCATTAAAAATATCTCGGAATAATATTTATTTTATACCAGTAAATACCACGTAAATGTAATTCAACGATATATTATAATATTACTAAAATATCGGAACTTATTGAAAATACGATATAAAATAATGAAATAATACTAGTTCAACTGAATATTAAATACCAAATGTAACAAAAGCATACCAGAAATTATTACCTATCAACTAGTAAAATACCACAACTAATTAAAAATACTAAACCTGCAATATACCAAAAAAAAATACCTCATAATTGCCAGTGTATGTGCCATGCAATTATTTCCATACCGCAAATAAGCAATAAACTACCAAAAATATACCAAATAATGAATAATATACTAACGAAAGGAGCAGCAAAACAATCGGATAACTCACTCTCTGCACATTTCCCATACCTCGCAAATCCTTTCAAGCATAAATAACTGTAAAATATTGCAACGCGTGACGTCACACGGCAAGCTACTTTTGCATTTGTATTGAGTGGATTTATTTATTTGCGAGAGTGTGAGAGAGAGAGAGAAAGAGCAAAAAGAATGCGAATTGGGATAAGCGAAATAAAACAAGGCGAATCAAGTCGAAAAATGCACAAAAAATGCCACGACAACAACAACAATAACAAACACATGCATAGTTCTTTTTAAGCAAATGAGAAAGTATGAGAGAGTAAGACAGAGAGAGAGTGAGCAAATTCCAGGTGGCAAATGCACACGTCGCGTCGTGTCGGGAATCCTGTGTGTCTCTCTCTCTCTCTATGTGTATGTGTGTGTGTGTGTGACTTTCAATAAGACAAAAACAACAGCAACTGCGGCTTATGCTGTTGCTTTGTTGCACCGCTGCTGCTGTTGTTGTTGTTGTTGTTGCTGTTGTTGCTGCTGTTGTTTGTCTGCCCGTCTAGCTGTCTGTTTGGCAAATGCCAACTTTATTAGGAATTTTGCAGTTTGCCAGGCAAATGTGTCCTCAGTCAATATGCGTACACAGTCGAAAGCGGAATAGCGAAAGGAGAGAGCTCACTGCTGCTGCTGCTGCGACTGCCTCTGCTGCTGCCTCTGCCTTTGCTTCTGCTCTGGCTGAACTCATCGGGTATTATGCACGAATATTCTGTGATTTCATTTTGCTCAATGAAACGCTATGCCGCGCGTACAAATGTCAAGCGATTGACTGTGTGTGTGTGTGGCGCTGCCCAGGTGTAGCAGCGCCAGAGCAGGAGAGAGAGAGTGAGAGTGGGAGGCAGCCACAGCCACACTCTCTCTCAGTTGGCGCATGTGCGTGTGCTGTGCAGAGCGCAAGCAATGCGAGAGAGAATTTCCCCGCGTTTCTTTGCTTTCAACTTACAGTGCCGGCCAGGCATATTGAGTCAGGTTACAACGTAAAAAAGGGTATAGTTTAGTAAGTTAATTGATTATTATAGTATGGCTTAGTGTCTTTAAAATAAAAGAGCATGTTAAGAAATAAACTCCAACTACACCCACACTCTGATATAAACTTTAAGCTGACTTTATTAGCGGATAATTGAAATATTCATGGAGAGGGCACAACACAAACATTATAAACATTAGCACATCATAAGCATAAATTTAGCTGGCTCATAAAAAAGGGAGCTCCCAACTAATGGACGGCATTTAAAGCACAATAAAAGACCCAAAGGACACTGGAGGGAGGCAGCAGGTCCTGCCATTCCGCTCCGCTCCCTGTTAAGTGCTGCCAACCTGTCTAAGACAAATAGCAAATTGTCGTTTATAATTGACCACAAGTGGCAGGGGGCGACCAGGGATGCATGGGGGATAGGAAGGCAGGTCCAGTACATGCCGCACGACGTTATTGTGCCGGATTCGTGGTCGTCATTCAAAGTAAATGGACAATTATTATTAACTGCAATAAATTTCACGCACGCATAATTTACATACAAGCGCACGCGAGCGTGCATTGCGCTCTGTGTGTGGCAGGGGGGGTTGGGTGGCAAGGTTGGCAGGGGCGTAGAGGGGAGGAGGGGGGATTCTGGACAGTCTACGTCACGTACAAATCGCTTAAGTACAACACATAATTGTTGAAGGACCCCAGGAAACATTTTCGGCAAAGGATAATTGTGCCTTCTCGCTCTACCTATCTCTATCTCTATGTCTTTTTCCCTCTCTCTTCCTCCCGCTCATCGTGCTGTGTGTGTGTGTCTGTGTCTGTCGTGTGTCAATAGCAATTATATTTGGGTAAATGACAGCGAGCGAGCGGGATAGCTACACTGCGCTTAGATAATTACTCACTCTTACTACTGATAGGAAAGTAGAAGGAAACTCGTAAGAAAAGTGAAAGAACTGAATCGATGGAAATTTATTTGATAATTCATTATTATTAATACTATTTACTTGATTTATTTATTTATTGATACTATTCATAACATCTTAATATTAATAATTACATAAAATAAACAGTTAATTCAAGTGAATGCAAATAAATTAGCAAATAGGAAGCAGAAAATGCAATTACTCTCTCATTTAATTTTCTAAATTAAAGGACAGCTATTTAATTGGCGGTTTTTACTATTTATAGTTATTTAATTTATTTATTTATACGAATATTATAATAACTTAATTGAAGGAAGTTTATTTAATTATTCGTTGGGTTCTATACTATTGCGTTCTATACAAATAATACGAGAAATCGTATATAAAAAGGCTATAAAACTATTTTAAATTTCTGAAAAAATCTTTTAGAAAAATTAAAGGAAGAAAATGTATTTCATTATTTATTGCTATTAACAATAATAGTTAGTTCAAATAATATTAAAAAGGTATGTCAAATGAATAGGTTTTGAAAATTACTCATGTGTTCTCTGAAATTCTTAGAACTTGACATACACTTATAATTTTAAAAGATAACCTAATAAAAATTAAAAGAAAAGTTTAGAATAGTTGTATATATTTACTCAATAAATGATTAATTTTACCAGCTCTTTGTTTTAATGCGTAAGTAAATTAATCATCTTATCCATATTTCCATTTATTTCTCGCAGTGCAGTATTACTTCGAGTCAAAGTCAGGTAATAGAATATTTTCGCCAGGGCTAAAAAACTTTTCCCCTAACAAGTTCTACTTAAGCTGCCACAAACAATGCGCAAAGAATTGGAAAGTAATTTCCACGCACAACTAAAGACTATTTCGATGCCTCAGTGTGTGTGTGTGCGGGTGTGTGTGTGTGTGTGTAAGTTTGTGTGTATTTACGCCCACGCTCAAATCGATGTCATTGCTGGTTGTTGTTGTTGTTGCTGTGCCGTCCATTAGCGCGCTGTTTAATTGAATTGTTGCAATTAAAGTGCTTCAATTGATTTTAATCGGAAATTGTGCTCATTGTTGGCAGCTGCTGCTGTTGTTGTTGCTATTTTGCTGGCCGTTAGTGTAAGTACAGTTAGGCATTGCATACAGGCCGGGGCCACGCGACGCTGGCAATGCCTTTCTTTGTGTTACCGTTAATTGCTTGACAAGAGCTGCTTCATTAACGCTGCCAAAAGGAAATGTGCAATAATGTTCCTTAGGCCTTGAGGTCAGCACAAGTCCAACAACAACAGCAACAACAACAAACACAGCAGATAACTGCAGACTGAGCTCAACAGGCTGCTCTTCCTTTTTTGCCTACACCGACTTAAATTTCCCCAACACAAAATGTACCAACTGAGCGAGAGAGAGAGAGCGCGGGAGCAGTGCGCTCTCACACTACGTGCGCTCTCCCATACTCTCGCCTCGCTCTGTTTGCTCTCGCTGCATGCACAGCCTGGCACAACGTGCTGCCTGCCGCAACATGCGCTCGCTCGCTGCGGCGCTTTCAGTACGCAACGAACTTTGCACGCGGACGGTTGCTTTGATGCTCTGACGCTCTCTCAACATCGGCCATTTTCCCATATTTTGACTCGCGCGCGCGTGAATATCGCAAACAAAAAGGAACCCAAAAATAAAAGCACGCGCGCGTTTCATATGCCTGCATGTGCGTGCGTGCGTGCCAGTGTGTGTGTACGCGAGTGTGCGTGTGTGTGCGTGAGTGTGCGTGCATTTATTTTTAAGCAGCGGCAAATGTAAAGTGAAATATAGTAGAAGATAGAGAAATAATTAAATTCTATTAATATCGCAGGCCGGCTGCATTTGAAAAGAAACGAGCAAAAAGGTTGACAAAAATCTAAAAGAAAACGAGAAAAGCAATGACTGCGAAATTTAAATACGATCAGCCGCCTCTGCTGGCAGCAGCAACAATCGGTGTGCTGCTAACGCTGGCAGCGGCAGCAGCTGCGGTCGAAGCGCAGCCAGGCAGCTCCAACTATGGCGCCTCCTTCATATCAAATCCAGCCATCTATGCCTACACCGTGGCCAATCAGCAGAAGCAGCAGCAGCAACAGCAGCAGGCGCCGCAGGGGGCGCAGGGAGACAGTGACAACTACATCAATTTTGACACTGGCAATGTGATTGGCAACGCGAATGTGAATGTGAATGGCAACGCGAATGCGAATGACGATTATCGCGGCAATCGAAATTTCTACTACACAGACAGCGATGCTGCGCCCACTCCAGCCACGCCTCAAGCCCCGGCACCGGCTCCGGCGGCAGCAACGCAGCCAGCTCCGCTCACCGGCTGCACGCTGGATCGTTTGGCCGTCTATAAGGTCGTTTTGCATACCTATTGGACACGTGAACTCTTTCCCAAACATTATCCCGACTGGCGACCCACGGCTCAATGGACCAAGACACTAGGTAAGTGCAGGGCACCTAGCATATCGTGATATGCCTGAAGTTTAAACCGTACCAAGCCCCGCTCATGTGAGGTAGTCTCCCTAGTGGGAAATTCATGGTGTCTGTGGTTGGTTAAGCTAAAGGAGACTCCCTTTACCAAAGGGATTGCATTACCCGATAAGTGCACAACCGATTTGGTACCTCTGAGTTTACTTGGGGGGCGATGGCTCAGCGCTTAATTTGAACACACAGTGTAATATGCGCTTTTATGTATATATATGTAATTCTTCGATTGAAACACGCCACGTTAAATAATACAAAGACTTTACAGTATAGAAAAAGACCTTCCTTAATTTAATATATTTCATATTTGAATTGAATTGAATACAAATAAAATACATACAAATAAATATAAAGTTAATAAAAAAAGACCTATCTAAAATATGAAATACTCGTAATTTTATTTAAATTCCTCGAAAACGGTTGGAATGATATTTGCTTATGTTATTTTGTAAGCATATTAAACGGGTCTTAGAAGCATTTTTCATACCACTAAACCATCTAAAATATACGTTAGCGCCTTAACAAATGTACTTACTATTAAAAATAATAATAGGTCATTTTCGCAAGTCTTAAATAATACTTACTGCGTTTCGTATTATTATTAGAGTTTAGTTGAATGCAGAAACTGAAAATTGAAATCGAATTGCCAGAGTTATTAACACTTTAGGTTAGTAAAATATAAATTATGTTTTAAAAATCCTGCATAATTAATAACTATTGCTATCAATCTTTATTAAGTGCATCTAAATTCAGGAGAAATTGAATTTTTATTGCTTTTAGAGTGAGAGAGAGAGAGAGAAAGAGAAAAAGAGAGCTCTGTCTGCCAGTGACAGGCTGACATAGAAAATAATAGTCATCGATTATTATTTTTATTAGGAAAACTGTGTATATAGTTTACCCCAACTCTCTTAACTCGTGCCTCGCTTTGTGCCATTTTTGTCTATCGCTCAATTAAATTTTCCTACCCAAAAACGCTGATAACATCGTATAATATTTGCCAGCTCAGCGCTAGTGGCAGCAACAGCGGCAACAACAACAATAACAATAACAACAATAAAGAAAGAAAGACAAACAATGAGAAAAAAACCGAAATACTAATTTGTCACAATGCTCGCAACTTGGCAGACATATAAAAATAAATCGAAAAGCAATTTCGACGTCGCTGTTGTTGTTGCGTTAAATAGAAATAGAGGCCAGGCCCAAATACAGATGAGATACAGATATAAACACACAGAGATACAAGATACAGTAGAATGAGTAGAGTAGGCGAGAAAGAGAAATGGAGGGCAGGGAGCTGAGAATCCTTGGAATCCTTGGCCGCATTGGCATGTCGCTTGTCTTATCATGTTTTTGCAGATTTAGCTGTCAATTTATAGCACACACACACACAGGCACAAGTAAATCTGACAGCCCAACAAGCGTTGCCTACTCACACACACTCGCACACACACACAAACACTCGTATGCTCACACTCTCACTCGGGGTTCCATAAAAAAGGATAAGGCCAGCGCCCAAGGAGCGCCTAAGAAATGCGATTTGTACGTGCTTATGCGCTATATGCTTCGACTCAGCGCAAAACACAAGAAATTGGATAAAGTTGTTGCTGCTGTTGTTGCCCCACTTCGTGTTGTTGCCTCTTCAAGCCTCTCAACTTTTTGATGTTTTGATTTTGATGCTGTTGCACTCGAGATTCTTTTTCAAGATTCCAATGCTCGTTTATTTATTATTTTGTTTGTGTTTTTTTTTAGTCAACAAGATTATCAGCAAAGGCAAAAACAAAATAAAAATACAAATTTACACAACTGTCAGAAAAGAATTTCGTGAGCAGCACAGAGAGAGATAATAACTAATTAAGTGCTGCATTTCTTGCTTTTATTATAGCTCTTGCTGTGCATCGTACATCTTCCAGTTTTTCCAGCTCACTTTGGTTTATTTTCAGCCTTGTTCTTTATAGACACTCTGGGCTCTCATTCTCTCTCACGCACTCTCTTTTTGTTGATAATTTATCGTACACTGCGTATACGTGATTTATTATGAACTTGTGCTAAACTAACGTACGCTCTACTCTCTCCCGCACGGGCTATAACTATCGATAGAACATCAAAAAATAATGTGAATCTTCTAGGTGATATATCGTCTGCACATGGCAAACCCATCAATTTTATTACTCAATTCCAGATTTGCAGCGCACAAATATAAATCGTTTGCTTCTGCCTTCTAGTGCACCATCTAACAGGCATCTTACTGTTTTTCACATAGTTAACCCATGTGAAATTTCATTTTATTGCAAATCAAAATCATATTGCACAAGCAGACGCAAAAAATAGAGTGGTAAACATAAAACTATATAGCAATTTCTACATCAAAAGTCGAAGGAATAAAATCAACTTTAATTTAATATATCAAATTCTTTTGTTACTGCGTTTGTTATAAAGTTCTTTCGAAATGGCTGGATTGATGTTTATGAAACTTGGACTGTTCTGAAATCGAAACAACTAATATATGTTGATATATATGTATGAGCCTCGCTGGCCTCCTTAGAGATGTGCTCACTCAAACAGAAATAGGTCGTTTTAAAACAACTCAAACTTAAAGATTCTTTGAATTGGCCTATTAGATTTAGAAATTAAATATATATAAAGACTAGTTCTGTGTTTCAATCAACATTTTTTTATTTAAACGCCCAACTTACTGGTAATTTTACTAGCGTCAACAGAGGTGCTTACTGTTAAGTAATATAGGTCTTTTATTTTTACGACTTGAACTTCGAAATTTCTGTATATATTTTTCTGAAATTTTGCATGCATATCTGATTGAAAAATCAATCAATATATATGTATGTGCCATACATACCCCTATGCTTTCTAGTAAATATGCTACCGACTTAACAGATATATGCTCTTTTCAATAGAAATAGGTCGTTTATTAACATTATCTTTATGCTCTTAATTACTTGATATTTATTTTGTATGTGTCTGGAATACTAAACAAATAATAACATGTTTCGAAAGGCTTTTAAAAAATATAAAAACGTATAATTATTTTTTTCTTGTAAATATTATAAACTTCTTATTTTTATCTATACTACCATATGGCTTATGCTATCATTTGGAATTCCTTAATAAGTTTTTTTCATATTTTATGTTGGCTTTGAAGTGCATATTTGCTGATAAATAACCTCGTATACGAGGGGGAAATGCAATTCGGGCGTGTGTGTGTGTGTGACATAAAATATTTAGAGAAACGCAGAGTGGGAGAGATAGAGATAGAGGGGCAGAGAGAGTTTTTGTTGTCACTTCAGTGGGCCATGTTGGCGCGACGTTTGGTTAAGCCAACGGCAACTTAAGATAGTCCAACCGGAGCCGGAGCTGCCGGCATTAAAATGCAGGCAAGAAGAGCTGGCAAAAAAAAATGAAAGATAGAGAAGCTAAGCTTTCGCTGCCCAACGAAGAGAAAGAGAGGGAGGAGATGCTGCTGCAGCTTCCTGCCTGTCATATCCTGTTTATATATAAAGTTCAGGGCGCAGCTCAGCATCCGTTACATTTCAACTGGCGATGCAATGAGCTGTGCAGGAGCAGGCCAAGTAAAAAGTAGTGTAGTCCTGTGTATCCCGACGGCAGCATTTGCTTTTGTTGCTGCGCTGGGAGCCAGAGCCGGAGCCGGAGCCAGAGTCAGAACCCGAGCCTGGGCGTGGGCAGAGGAATTTATTATGAATGTTCAAAAACAAGCAGCGACAGCAAATGCATTTCTTGTCCTTTGTGCCTCGAGTTGAAAGAGCAGTCGCACCGGCGCAGGCGATTCGCAGAGCAGTTCTCAGGCAGGGTCCTCGCCAGGGTACTCGCTCCCAATTCTCGTCTAGTTGTTGTTAAATTTCATTTGTGGACATTTGTCGAGCGGCCCTCACGATGACTGTTGTCGCCATTTGGGCAACTTGCCGCTGTTTTTATCGCAAATTGAAACCGAAATAAAGTTTTTGCTTGCCACACGAAACGCAGCCTGCAGCTGGAGATGGAGACAGAGATGGGGACAGAGTGCTGCCATACCCATTGCCCAGTTGCATTTCCACTAGCATATTGCGGTCATACCCAGTAGGAGTCTGTGAAGGGGCCTATTAGCGAAGGAATTGAAAGTAGCATAGAAAAACTAGAGAATGGAAGGTAGAAACCATATACCAAGCTATAATGGCGAAGGATTGATATTTTTTCCGATACAATGATAGCTTTCCTTCACTTTCAACTATTTTTAGCGAATTTCAACACTGTTTACAAACCTTTTCGCCAAAAATACTTTAAAATACAACAATCAATAAAAATAAAGAAATAAATTGCTAAGAAATTCGGCATATCCGATAACGCCAATGGTTTGGATTAAAAAATATGAAATGAAATCCAATATCCATGATTCTTGCAGCACTTCATCAAATGCTAAGCGTATACTTGATATTTTATAAGAAAGATTATAAAACCTGGGTCAGATCAATTGTCATGCAATAAGGGAGCAAAAAAACTGTACTTCGTTTGATAATATCAATAGTTTTTATGTTTTAGCTATAC
Organism: Zaprionus kolodkinae; assembly: GCA_018901885.1. Classification (NCBI taxonomy): domain Eukaryota; kingdom Metazoa; phylum Arthropoda; class Insecta; order Diptera; family Drosophilidae; genus Zaprionus; species Zaprionus kolodkinae. The sequence goes on along the minus strand of JAEIFM010000242.1, from coordinate 1,392,280 downwards.
TATGTTCTTAAAGACTTTTCAATACTACTTAAAATAACAATCATAGAAAGTAAAGAATAAGTTTTGCATACAAAGCCAATTTTCTCGATAGTTTCGATGGTTTTTACTAATAACGTTGGCCTAAAATATTTTTCGATACATTGAGTGCTTTCTTCAACTATTTATTGTTTTGATAAAATTACATAATTAATTTTACTTATACATTCAGTAGAATCGATAATATCGATAGTTTCAGTGTCGAAACATCATCAAGTCTAGATTCTTTTAAGAGACTCAGCCACCTGGTCTAATTTACCCTTATATTGTTACATCGATTCAACCAATTCCTTGTTTTTAAAAGGTTTAGGAAACAATAAAAGATATTTTAGATTTAATTTTGCTTAGCAATTCGATTAAATCTATAGTGTAGAGACACAGCAACCTACGCTTAGCTAGGGTATTTAGTAGTTCGGTTAGACTGTGTTCTCAACTTTATTTGCTCTGCTCGCCCGGAGTTATTTTTTCTTTGCTCAGAGCATCGGGCATTCATTCAACACTTTTTGTTTAGCTTCTGCGAGCGCAAGTTTTGTGAAAATAAATTTTTGTTTTTATTTTTTTTCTCTTCCCACTTCATCTTCCCTTTCCCCTTGTTCCCCTCTTTGGTTTTGTTGCAATTTTTATTGCTTGGCAAGTTTTTTGTTTCTCAGAATTCTCAAGTGCTTTGGCAGGATGCGGCCGGGCATATCCTTGAGTATTGCAAAATGAAATGTAGCCGCTTTGCAATTGCATTTCAAATTGAGGACCCTCACTCTGCAGGGCGACTTTGATACGAAATCGATATAACTAGCAATTGCCTACCCCCCCTGGAGGGGGTGTGTGTGAGTCAGAAGATATTGGCAATTAATACGCAGCAAATAAACAACAACGAATCACAGAACAACGAGAGTAGAGCGGCAAGAATAAAGTAAACACGCACACCAAGTGCGAAACTTGCCCCACAACTGTGCAGGGGACACCCTCTATCTCCCTGCCTGCCTCCCCCCTGCCGCCCCGCTGCCCACGTTAATTGCCTGCGTGCCTGGCAATTATCCTGTTTGACTTGGCCGCCGGCATGCGTGCTGCGTCTCTCTCTCTCTCTCTCTCTTTCGCTCACTCACTCACTCTCACTTGTTAAACGCTGAGCCTGTGGCATTTTCACGCCTTGTGTTTTATTGTTTCAGCCAAGGCAAGTTGTGCAAATGAAATGCCAAATTTTCTCTGCTTTCACAGGGAGGGGTGGGGGAGGGAGAGTGGAGGCATATGAATTATAAAAAGCTTTTGGTTGCGCGCGGCGCGCACAAATGTATGCTACATAAATTTATAACGCACTCTGCGCCTAACAAAAAAAATATACCCTGCACGAGTGCGTGCAGCTTGTGGGGTATATCCCCCTCCTCCCCCCCTCACACACATACACACCTACACAAATACACCCTGCAGGGCTGTCTAGTCCGTGTCATTGCACCTTGTTCTCGCAGAAGTTTTCCGTTTCACGTTCTTTTTTTTACCATTTTGTTTTCACCATTTTTGCGCTGACAAAGACAAGTTCATGAGACGCTTGTCTGGCAAGAATTCAGCTGGAAAATGCTCAAGGAAATTGCATAAAGACATACATATTTGCAGAGAGAAACAGAGAGAGAGAGTAAAAACAGCGCACCTCATCCATAAGCAGGAAATACCTCAACGAATTCATTTAAAACACACAAGAAAATCAATAAATAGCAATTTGGATAAATTTTAGTATTTTTACATTATCAATTTATTTATTTAATAATTTATTTATTTAATTATTTGTTTATTTATTCAATTATTTGTTTATTAATTCATTAATAAATTTATTAATTCTGTATAATATATTTTTATTTTATTTATTCATTTTATATTATTTTAATTTAGACTATTTTTTATTTATAATTTCATTATTATTTTTAGAAAGTTATTCATGTTATATTGATTTGATATTTTAAATTAATAAATTATAATCTGGGAATGATTTATGAAAAACTTAACCGCATTTTTTGGATAGGAATGGGAAAACAAATGGGAAAACAAAATTAGTTAAAATTGTTTATAGAGAGCAGGCAAAATGAGTATGTTGAAAATAGATATTTAACTAGAAGAAAGGGAAAACAAATTGTATAACCAGCACAAAGAACTGAAAAGGATAAGATAATTGTTGGAACAGAAATCTCACTAAAGAAGGAAAAAATTGCAAGTGACTCTAGAAAGGATATTAAAATTAATTTAAGTAAACTAGGAAAGCTTATTACATGTTTAATAAGTTTTATAATAAATACAATACGTATACTATAATATAATAAAATATAAAATAAATATATATATTATTATTTAGTATTTTTTATTTGTAAAATCTTGTGTCGCATTGCTTTGCTGGCCATAAGAAAGCTGAATTTATTTCGTTATCTTGGCCATCTGCAGATTGGCAGCATCTCCCAGGAGGGGACTTTTCTCTTGCTTACACGCAGTCATTACAAATTCATAATACTCTCACGCCATGCTGTGTACCTGTGTGTGTGTGTGTGTGTGCGTGAAAGAGCACGCACGCAAAATCATAGCATACTTCTTGGGGCTGCCGCCGCCGCATAAGCACATTAATAATAAATGTAAATTTTATTTTAGTCAGCGCCAGCAAAGAGATTGAAGGAGCGAGGGAGCAGGAAAGAAAGAGGGAGGAAGAGTGAGGAAAAGCGTCGCTTTTCCGGCTACTTTCAGCTACTTTGTAGCCCTCGCTGAAGCCTCGCTGCAAAGTGTTATAATTAAAAGCAGCAACCGCGCTGAGCATTTCTTTTTCTTGTTTTTATTTTATTTTTTTTTTGGGCGTTGTCTTACGTTGTACACGCCCCCACCCGAGGACCAACAAGCAGCGGCTCCTGTTTCCCCACTGTAAACTGAGACCGACTCGCATTTTTTACTTGTCCTCGTGGTAAATCACAGCGGACGGGCAAACAAATTTGTTGTTTCACATTTTTTTTCCTCAAGTTTTGTAGCTCTCCTTATTTTTCGCTTGCATGAATACATTTTTGGGCTGCATGTCTTTTATGTGTCTTCTTACATCCCCCATGCTCCATACTGCCTGCCTTCCACTGTACATTTTGTGCTTTGTCAAATTCGTGTCATTATTCATTCATACATGATTAGGCAACCGAACACAGAACACAAAACAGACAACAGCGATGGCTCAGGTTTTGAATTACACGGTCTCAGTCTCAGCCAGGGTTGCCAGCCCCAGGCAGAACGCTGATGGATAGCCGAAGCTGGAGTCGGGACACGGCTAGGGGAAATAAAAGAAGGGGGCGCAGACAGGCGTGGCATTGCCAAATGGAAATTAATGAATGAAATTTGATATACTATGTCAGGCGCTGATACAACACTGGTCGTGCCACTAGGGTGGCCAGGGTTACCAAGCGTGCATCAGGTTTTTAATTTAATTTATGCGCACGTGCTGCACACGTAATACACGTATCAAACGATATATATTTCGATATATTATATGTATATATGGCATTTATTTCAATGCTGCGTGCTTTAAGCCAATTTTAATTTGCCATTTTGTGAAAATTTAATTTTTCATTATAATATTTGATGCAGAGAGAGGAAGAAAGAGAAGGTGAGGGGGTGAGAGAGAAGTGTGTACGTGCGAAAATAAATAAAGTAAATTTCATATTAAAATTAATTTATGCATAAAAGTCAAACATAGCAAATTGTATTTTAATTTATACAAGTAAATTTGTAAAATATGGCATATTATTTATTAATTTAATTAACAGTTTAGGGGATTTTCGCATGGCACAATGGCACAATGATTTTAGAATGGCACAATGGCTTCGCCTTAATAAATAAATTAAAAAGTTGATTTTAAAATAAAAATTACAGGGAAAATGTGAAAATAGTAGGGAATATACATAAAAATATAAATATTTATAATAAAAAAAGCTTTTTATACAACATGTCCCTCTAATTTTAGAATTTTAAACAGAGTTCGTTTTAAATATATTTTTTTAAGTGATGAGACAACAGCTTATAGATAAATAAAGTAAATAAATAAATTAAAACAATTAAAAAAGAAATAAATTTGAATGATATGTTCTGATATATTTCTCACATATTTATTGTTAATTTAATAACACTTTATTCATATAATAAGGAATATATTATACACACAATGAAAAACATTAATTATTTAATTATTTTATTTCTCTTGTCGCATCGATTGAGCAACGTATGCTTAAAGGTTTTAAAATACCCACAAAGCACTCTACCCCACCTCGATTGCGCCTCTACAAATTGGCATAAATTAGTCGCGCTAATTACGAATAAATTCCGCAATTTGTTTTTGTAAGCCACGATGAGACCAGGCACAGAAACAGAAACAACAACAATAATAAAGGAAACAAGAACTGGGGGATTGTTGTAATGTGACAACATTATCTACATGATTTCAATTTAATTAAATATCAAACGTGCATTTAATTCATGGAATTATGTCGGGCGATATAAGGTGCACCTAATATTATTATTTTATAATTATTACAATTAGGCCTGTAATGTGTGTGGTATTTTATTGGTATTTCGTTGCATTTCGCATTTCGTATTGATGCAAATTGAATATTTAATTGGCAAACGTTTAATTACATTGCCAGATTTCCGTATTTTTTTATTTTTGTCTGCAAACTTGGGGAAATATTATTTTAAATTAACTGCAATAACAAATGCGCGCTAAACTCTACGCGAAATCATTAAATCTTATAAATTGCTTTACCCAAACGTGCAAGCAAAAAAATTGTTTACGTTTTGCGGCACTTAATATGCCAGAATAATTGCCATAAAATAAATGCCTTGTCTATTTATTTTTCCAGTCATAGTGTATGCATAAGTGGGCATTAATTATACTTGATGTACTGCCGGTTACCCTAGAAATGCAAATAGCCATGCAGTGTAGTTGAGTTATTTATAGTGTTGTGAAGGGTTTAGTTCCGCAATATCTTTTAATGCAATATAATGAACCCTAGAAGAACTCTGTTGTAGCATTACTAACAGTGTTGGAAAGCGCACTTATATATTTATAGTCCTCTATAAATTGGATAATATGTACAAATTGTAGCTACACTTGATGTACAAGGAGTAACCTTGAAACTCTGTTTATTAGAGTTATTTTTAGTGTTATTAAGTGCACTTAATTTTCTATAGCCCTGTAATAATGCATAAGTTAAGTCTACTATTGATTTACCGAAGCATATCCTGGAAATCCAGTGTACGCATAATTTACAGTGTTGTAAAGCGCGCTGTCGCTGTCATAGAGTCATTTACAGTACAGTAATACATGCATAAAATAAGGTTTTACCTAACCTATACTTGTGTTGTACAGTCATTTAAAGTGTTGTAAGGTTATATTATTTATTTATAGCCCTGCATACCCACTTCGCTGGCATAGACTACCTTTTACAGGGTATGCAAATTGTGCAATTTTAATTGTAATATTTATGACAGGCATAAAAAGGGATCGCACAGCGAAAGGACATGGCGTCACTGTCTGTTTCTGATTTAAATACAATATTTACATAGCATGGCGTTGTTGTTATTGTACACACACACACATCACACATATACACACACACACATATATATATACAAACGTATGTGTATTTTTTGCTTGGCATTTGCATTTGCCAGCTGAAATTGGCTGCCATTTGATTTATTTGCGGCGCATATATCCCTCACTCCCTCTCTCCTTTAAGGGGTGTCTACGCATGTTTTGTGGCCCCTAATTAAGTGTAGCACACAAATCAAACCCCACAAAAATACTCATTATTAATGCATTTTGCATACCGCAGACAAATGAAGCCAAAAACGAAGAACTCAGAACCCTTTTTTCCCAATTTATGGCAAAAGGAAAATTACGGGGGAAAATCTTTTTGAAATCGTGCCTTATTTGAGTTATGATGGTTGGCCCAAAAAATGTCTGGCCGAAAGTTATACGGCTGCTAATGGCAGCCTAATTATGCTGACCACAAGCAATGGGCCCCAAAGCGAACCCTTTCGGTGTTGTCTCTCTCTCTCTCGGTCTGCCTCTTTCTCTCTCCCTTTCGAATATAAATTCACAATGCTGGCAACTTTAAGACGCGCACACACCTTTTGGACTACATAAATCATGGCCAGGTGGGTGCGTTATGTGTGTCTGCATCCTCCTACCCCCTGCAACCCACACCCCACCCAGGGCGAGGCAGACAAGGCGCAGACAACATGCGTGCTGCCTTACCCAACGCAACGACACAACGCACAAAACTTTGTTTGTCTGTGTCAGTGCGTAAGAGGGAGAAGGTGAAAGGGATGGAGAAGGAGCAGGAAGAAGCAGCGACAGCAGCAGAAGCAGGAAGCGTCGTGTGTTTGCTTGGTTTGGGGGCGAGGCGAAGCGACGCCTGTCTGTGCATTTGTCTGGGCTTTTTCGGGTTTTGCTTTCTTTTTTCGTTGTTTTTGTTTCATCCCGCCGGCAGCTCTATGAAAAATGTCTACAAATTACAGTGGAATTCCGTGCCTCCTGCAAAAGGAATTCCTAAGTAGGTATTACAACTTTGGCATCAAGTTTGTGGCGCTCTTGGGCTATACAAATCTCAGAGTGGATCTCATTTAACTCCACACTTGGCTTAAGACACTGTGAGCTTGGGATAGGCATGGGCTTTCTAGGAAACGTTTTGTATATTCATAAATAATGCGGCAAATTGACAAGCCTATCTGCTCAAGATCTTATGCTATGTAATGTTCAGTGTACACTTGATTATACAAGATTTGTATACATACTCTATACATATTGACAAGGATTGATTAATTGACAAGGATCTACACAAGATCTTGTGCCATGTGCTGTATAATATCGATAATATCAATGGCTGTAATATTTTTAATAATAATAATATTTTTTTCTATCGACTGTTTTTAAATATTTTTCAACACTGATTGAAGAAGATTTTTTCTTAAATTGAAGCTTTAGTTATATTAAAATATTCAATATAATTGATCGTTTTGTTACAGAATAACGTAGGACATCGAAAATCCTTTGTTTTTTTTAGTATAGCTTGTTTTTTTTTAAGATTTTTCAACACTATTTATAAAGTTTTGCTCTAGAAACTTTTTTGGTAAGAATATTATATTAAATAGAAAAATCAATGTGTTTTACAACACTGCTCGTAAGGCTCAGCGTATACTTGATTTCTTCCGGCCAGACTTAAATATACATACATGTATATATATTCATTGATATAATTCTGAAATTAAAGAAGACCCATAAATAGTTATCGATAGTTTAAGTTCTCAGTATACTCAATAGTGTCAAAAATCACTACATGATCAGTATTTTTCGGTATTTTGTATGCCTGATTTGTTAGCCATAAGGGTATACAACCAGCGAGTGTCTTCCTTTCTTTTCTCATGAATATATGTTACAAGAAGTAGACAGGAATTTGCTTATGCCAGGGCACGCGTTCTTATCACAGTGTCTGCTGCCACAGTTTGGGGCAATAATTAAGGACTTTGGTCGCGGTACTGTGTATTGAGTGTTATGTGTATTTACCACTCTATATAGGAAAGCAGCTCGCACAGCTACGTGACACGTTCGTATAAATTTCTATATATAATATAGTTTTTTTTAGGGGGGCTCCCTGCTAGTTAGGGATAGCCCGCTCATCATATTTGAGGGAATGCTATGAAGAAATAAAACATAAATTCATTTAATTAAGCAATTTTATGTGGCAAGACAAGCAGACATAAAAATAAAACTTAACAAGCTGCTAGAAGGGAGAGAATAAGGAAGAGGGTGAGAGAGGAAGAAAGAGACTGGGGGGTGCATGATAAAGTTTTGATTGTGGGCAATTTCTACGCATTCGACCCAAGGGAGTGGCAATATTTCTTGCGCCAGTTAATGGCAAACGAATCCAAAAGGAGCAGCGAAAGAAAGAGAGGAAGTGAGGATGAGGCAGAGACAGAGACAGAGGGAAAGCGACATCAAAGTGCTGTGTGAAAATTATACAACTTTTCATTTTGATGGCCACGATGCGGCTCAATTTTTATGGTCAATCAGGCGTATAATAAGATAAAGTCATTGCAATCACATCGACTCTCGGCGATGATAGTCGTCGATGGACAGAGATAAATGAGGAGCGAATAGATATCCTGATGGATGTGTCTAGCAAGAAGGATACAACATAATGATGATGATGATGATAGGTTCAAGCAGGAAATTAACCGTTACAATTGGCAATCGCAATGCACTCGAGCAGAGCAAAGCAGAGAGAGGGAGAGAGAAAGAGTAAGGGAAAGGGAAAACACAACCAAGTGCTGTGACAAATGCCTGAAAGCAACCGCAGCTGCTACTTCAAAGCAAGTGAGGAAAATTAAATGAACATTTCTAAGATTTCTAAAATTAAATATAAGTGGGCGTGGCAACACAATTTGTCAAGAGTCTGCTGTGATTTTATACCCTTGCATCATTATAAGAAGGTTATACCAACTGTTTGTATATGTTTAACTAGGCGTGGCCAACCCCATAAAGTCTTCTCGTCTTTCTTTCTGTTTGAACGCACAGATCTCAGCTATTTAAAATGCTAGAGCCAGCAAATTTGTCCTAGAGGTTGTTGTAAGTTATGCACTACTTAAGTTAATTTCAAATTTTGGATGCCACGCCCACAGCCTATGCAAATCGTTAATTTGCGTTTACTAAGCAAAGTTTTTAAGTTTTAACTTTCTATTTGGGAATATATCAGAGAAATCTACTCTCTATTGAAATTCGATCGTATGAATAATACCCAAGTGGTTTGCTGTAATGGTAAGTTTGAATTTGACGTAGGGTATCTTCTTGTTGGTTTTTCAGGCTTCAGTCCTGAAGCCTTTCATAAGTTCTTAAGGTTTTTATACAATGTATTCACTATATTATCTGCTAAGGTTTTATAATATTTATTCTATCAATACATTTATTATAAGCTTATGATAGAAATGTATTTAAGAAATAATTTTTTAATTTTACCGACACACCCGTTAATAATTTAACCAGCTTAAAGCAATTCTTTCTGACTGTTTGTTTCGCACGTCACAAACTTTTCACCTCAACTTGTCGATTTCGGACTTTGAAGAACTCGCATAAAATATTTATTTATCTCTAACATGTGCTTAACTAATTTTCGACTATTAACAGGGGAGTAATTTCGCACGCATCTAAAATGCGTCACAAAACTTTGAACAATAAAAAACAAAAAAAAAAACATGAAGAAAAAGAAGAGGAGTAGAAAGAGGGTAGGAAAAATGCGCTAAAGCGTTAAAAAATTGACTTGCAAGTAAAAGTAAAAACTTGGCTAAGCGTAAATAAAGCAAATAAACTTAGCAAACGCAACGCAACCAGGCTACAACAAGAAAGTCAACTTTACTAAGCTGCCGCAGAGGAGGGCCCCCTTCTCCCTGCCATCCCCCCCTTATTGGGCAGACAAACTTTCGTTCAAGTTGCTCGCTGAGACAGTTTACAGTTTGCTTAGCGGCCAAACAAAAAGTGTAGCATACCAAAGTGGGCGTGTGCTAGGGTTGCCACAGCAGCAGCAGCGTCGTCGTTGTTTTTGGTGTGAATAATGTTGCTGTTATTTATGCCTCAATGCGCCACGCCCCTTGGCCTCGCGCAGCAGCCGCCGCTGAAGAAATTGCAATCTCCACGCCCAAGTTTCGGGCACTTTCACTTTATGGCCCAACACCGAGGCAGCACCTTCTCCCTCCCGCTTCCTCTCTCCCTGCCCTTCCTCCCCTTCCGGCCCACTCTGGCACCACCCTGTGCTGCTTTTTATTAAAAGTTTCTTGGCCAACAACAATGGGCACATTTTTTAAAGTGTTTTTTATTGTCGCGTTAACCGACCGCAACGACAGGGGCAGGGGCAGTGGCAGCGTGAGAGAGAGAGAGGGGGAGATGTGGGGGGAACGCTAACTTTGCCTGCGTAAGTGTAAATTATTGTTAAGGTCAGAAAGTTTTCCCCAACAATTCCAGCCCGCTCCCTGCCGCACCCTGTGGCAAATTTCTTTTGGCTAGTTTCGGCTGCAGTCGGCGGCGCACATAAGTAGACTATACTATACTTAATGCCTTCAACTAAGCTGAGGCAGCGACAGCAGCTGCATAATTTTTGAGCACATTTCACTTAATTAAAGGCAACCGAAATGCGTTAATAAAACTGCCACATTAACTTACAATTAACGCAGTCTCCGTGCCCCGCATTCTTCGCCTCTTTGCACAGTGTGGCAAAGTGTAATAAACACGGCTTGTGGCCAGTTCTTTAAATACAAATTTATGTGCATCCGTGGGAAGAGAGAAAAAACACTTTCACTGCGCTGCGTCTTAGTCCGGTCTCTGCCCCTGCCGGCCTGCCTGCCTGCCTGCTTCATCCCCTGATCCCCTCAAGGCCTGCGGCGTCGGCTTCACTTGACATTTGAAATATGTTGGCGCATTTTATGTCGGTCAGCCTGAACCCACCAGGCCAGCAATTAAACGAGGCAGCCGCCAGGCAAAGCTGAGATGGGAAAAAGAAGGAAAGAAACGATTTTTAAACCCGTCGAAGTTGGTATACACTGCAAGTTATAAAGCAGTTCACAGCAGTGCAGCCAATTTAGCTTTTTTTTCGTCAAATCTGGCTCATTTTTGAAAACCAACTGCCCATCAAAATGTTCTTGTTTTCGTATTAAATAAGATTTTTGCCGCTTCTTTTGGAATTGCTAATTCTTCGTATTAAATTTATTTAAAATACTCGAACTGCTAATTCCCCGTCAATTCCGACTCTTTTTCAGTTATGATTATTAATTAAGTTAGTTTTTTTAGATTTTCAGAATTGACAATACTTTCTTTTAGAATTATCTCAAATTGCATGTATAATAATAATAATAGAATAATTTCAAAATTGCTATTATATTTGCATTTTTACAAATTGTTTTTTTTTTTTTAGCTTTTTTGTTTACTTTTTCATTGTGGTTTCTGAGCGGGAATTGCGGATTAATTTATTTAAGTTAGCTTCTGACGACTTTTATTAATTTATTTCAAGCTACATTTTTTAGGATAATTTGCAACTTAAATGTTTTATTTGCATTATTATAATTGGTAATTGTAGTTTTTTTTACGCTTTAAATTAAAAATTCTTTAGCTTTTAAAATTTGTTTTGGCTTTTTGTTAACATAGTTGACTTTTACAGGAGGACTGGTGGACAAACTGAAGTTAAGTGACAAAAGTGCATTTAATATTCGTTTGGTTGAAGCTTTTTTCCTCTATCTTTTTTATTTCTTACTATCTTCCTCTCTCCCTCTCTCTTCCCCTCTCTACCCTTTCTCTCGCTCTACAGTTTTTTTTTGGGACATTGCAGCATCAAGAACTACTGATATAAATTCTAGTTGACAACTGTACTTTCGCCTCTTTCAACTTGACAGAACTGTCGAGCACAACTGTACTTTATGGCACTCTGTGTGTGTGTTTCTCCATGTGTGTGTGTGTGTGTGTGGGGGGCTGGCGTTGATGGCCCCACATGATTTGTAGCCGACAATTGGAGATTCCTGGAAGAAGAAACCCTCGCTGCTGCCCGAGGGAGTCGCACTGTAAAGCGAGTCAGCATCAAATTTTAATGCTACTCATAATATTTTCATGCACACAATGCGCAAAGGTTAAAAGTGCTACCAAAAATAAGTGCCAAATCAGCGAACACACACACACACACACACACACCCAGAGGGAGAGAAAGAGAGTGTGTGTAAGACACATTAAAGGCAAAAAGAAATGAAAAGTGTAGAAAGAAGCTGCGATTGAGTTGAGTCACGTGTAACGCTGTTGCAAATAGTGATTGATTAAATGTATAATCTCAGAAATATTATTATATAATTTGGAAGACCTATTTGTAGAATATAAGGTTGTACTGTATGTCAAAAGCTTTCATTATTTTGATGAGAGATCACTTTGTATACGTAAAAGCTGATATTTGCTAAAATTTCACTTGGGCAATCACTTTCGTTTACTTTGATCACGGTTTTCATTATAATAATCTGCAAATAAATGTTGTTTTTTTTTTCCTAATTGTCATATTTATGTAATATAAAAGCTCTACTTTATTTAAACTTCACTGTGATGGTTTCACCTCACAAACTTATCTGATTTTGTAATCACTTTCCTTCGGGATAAAATTTAAAGACCGAATATTATTAAAAATTTAATATAATTACATATATATCTAGTCTATTATATCAATCATATTAATGGATTTTAACAGCTTTAATTATAAAAGTTTATAAGGCCTAAAAGCTTATATCTTACTATAAAAGCTGTACTTGGAAAGCTTGACTACAGAAGTCTCTTTCACTTGGACTTCTTCCCTTCGACAAGTCTGTGAAAAGAAATATAATCTATATATAAATAAATCTTAGCTTTAAAAGCTTCGCCGTGACTTCTGGAATCTTTAGTATAATTAAAAAATTAATAATATATGGAATGTATAAAAATACATACATATAGAAAATTAATAGATCTTATATAGTTTTGACATATTATTGGAACAATTTTGACCTTAATTAAGTATTAATATAGCTACATTCTTCATTGTGACAATCTCCCTTAAGCTTGACTCTGAATTATATTATTATATTATCTGTAAAAACTACATTAATAGTTTCCATCAGCCTTCAATTTAATATTATTATTATCTGTAAAAACTACATTAATAGTTTCCATCAGCCTTCAATTTAATAGTTCAAAAATTCTGACTTATATATTCAATAAATAAAATTATAAATCTTGATTTCTTAAGCTTCACTGTTACCGTGACTCCTTCACTGGAGCGCATCTCTATAAGTCTTGGGGCACTACACGTGCCCATACAATGGCAACTGAAACTGGCAACTGGCAACTGCCATATGCCATATGCCATTTCGTTTTGTGGCCAACTTTGAGTGCGCAACTTTTCTCAAGGGTTATACAAAAGGGGCTCGAAAGGGTTCTGCCGATTGTTGTTATTATTATTTTGCAGTGTGTGTATCGGTGTGTGTGTGGGTGTGGGTGTGAGCTCCATTGAGTTATATGCGATACAGTAAACAAACAAACAAACATGGATGGGTGGGGGAAGGGAGGGCGAAGCAAATTGATTGTTGCATTGCACAGGTTTGCCTCACGCCGCCTTTGAGGGGTTGCGATGCGATGCCTTACAATACGTTTGCAATTTGAGATCATAAAAATTGATGTGCCCTTAACACAAAGCGAATATGGAAGGGGAGGAAGGGGCTGCTGCTGCTGCTGCTTCTGTGAAGTGAAGTGATTGGCAACGCTGCTCTATGTGTGTGTGAGTGTGTGTGTGTGTATGGTAGGGTATAAATATCAGTGCCACCTTGCCGCATAAGGTAAGGCAGCAGCAGCGGTAGCAGCGGCATCAACGTGTAGTTGAGCGTGAAACGTAGAATTTATTATGTTATCGCTTCAGCGATTTACTTTATCGATTTCACAATCAGGCAGCTACAGCCCACTAGCACACACACACACACACACTTGCACACAGCCGCAACACCTCGACCCACTCCTGCTCCTCCTCCTTCTCCTCCTCCTTCTCCTCCTCCTTCTCCTCCTCCTTCTCCTCCTCCTCCTCTTCCTTCTCTCCTACCAAGCGCTGTGAGCCCTTTTGACGTTGCTTTTCCCCAGATAATTTGCAGTCATGTTGTTGTTTGTATCAGTAAATATGTGTGTGTGTGTATGACTGTGTGTGTGTGTTTGATTGTGTGTGTGTGTATTTGTTTGTTTGTGTTGGCATTTTAACGTTGTCTGCTTTTTGGCTTGTAGGGGGCGTGGCAGGGCAAGAGCAGCTTGCGGCAGTGTAGCAAATATTTTTATTTGTTTAAAATTTAAGCCAGCTAAAAAACAGAGTTGATTCCTATAGACGCCCATGGCGCCCTGGGGTAGCACTTCATATCCCTAGTGGTATAGGGGAGGAATAGCGTGCATAACTTTCGCAAATAATAACCGATTTTCCAGCGGATCTTGAATTTGTTTAACATTCCCTGAGATGTTTTTGCAACTGCAAATGAAGAATTACTTTCAAAACAAACAAATTTAGAAAGGTTATTTCAATCACATCTAATAAATGGCTCTGATTTGTTTACTATACCCAAACAAATTTATTCGTTTTATTATAACAAAGTAAGTTATGAAATTTAATTTACAATTTGTTTTATCTTAAATGTTTTATATTTTTTTAAAAAGGTTTTCAAATATACAGCAGCATATAATAATGATATTATTACGTATTTTAAAAATATTTAATCTTAAAACATATGCTGACATAAATATCGATAGTGTGCAATTTGCGACAATCGATATTTTTTTGAACCATTGATTTTTTACAACATTTATTTGACGAACTATTCAAGTTACAACTTTCTGCTTCGGTATGCAACATAATTAATGAGTCTGTTGTTGCCCTTCAGAATATCGAGACACGATTGGTCGCTATCGATGTTTTGATATAAGTTTTGGATGGTGACTACCATAAAATCACTCAATGATTTATATAGTAGTTGCCTCTCTAAAAATCAAAAAACTATAGCTAAGACATTTATCGATGCATAGACAATATATAATAAGAAAATACCAAAGATGTGGAATTATAAATATTATACTAACAAAATACTTTAACATATAATAAAATACTGTTCATTCTAAAATCAATTCTAAAAGGTAATTGCCTTTCAGACTACCGATAAAATATCGTAATGATTTCTATTGTTATTTTGAGAGTTCTATAATATAAGTCAGTAAAGATGTTGTATGCGGAATAATTCATTGTTTTATAATAAAACTTACCTAAATATATTGTAAAATATACCTAAAAAGATATTGCATTTTACAAATTTGAAAAACTATCGTTACGGCTACTATAGATATTTCGACAGCACGTAATTGTTTTATATACTACAATTAAATACTGTCAAATGGAATTTCTCATTTAAGAATGAGTCGAAAAGTAATTAAGATACCCCTGCTTAAGTGCACTTTACTTTGCCCTACAATTCTCAAGCTACTGCCTTGAGCACGTGACTTCGTTCTACATTTGTTTCTTTTCTTTTACCTGTGTTCCCTCTCTCTCTCTCTGTCTCTCTTTGGTATCATCACGTATTATCGGCCTTTCGGCAGCCTATGCATTTTTAATGAGCAACCTAATGGCCGTGTCGGAAGTTTGCATTTCGGCTTTGATGTAGGCTGGAAAAAGAGTTGCCAGGGACGACACATCAATAGGCAATTTGCCAGCTAAGTGCTTGCGCTCTCTCTCTCTGTCTCTCTCCCTCAAATCCCCGAATTATAATATAATTTCAGCACGCTTTCTTTGCACAATCTCATCTCTCTCTTTCTCTTTCTCTCGTTGCAGGTAAGCGATTTAGTGGATGCAAATTTGATGATGGAAAAAAATTCAATCAACTTGGCGGCGTGTTTATTTATAACAAGGCCGAAGGGGCAGCCCTGGCAGGACACTGGCGCAACCCTCGTCCTGTCACTGAATTGATAATAATTGGATTAGCGCATCATTTCGAAAAGGGGTGAAGAGTTGGGGCGACGTAAAGCCAGGCAAGTTGGGGTTAATAGTGCCCCAAGGTATACGCCACGTTGCACACGCAGCGAGCCAGCCATGTGTGTGAGAGGCTGTGTGTGTGAGAGTGTGTGTGTTAGGGTGTGTGTTAGTGGGTGTGGCCTGCGCCCCTTGTGGTGCAAAAATATTTCGCTTGCCATATTTTTCAATATTTTTGCGTGGGGGCCAGCGCCAGCGTTGCGCTTCAGCAATTTTACAATTTATATGGCCCCAGACCGGGCCTGGTCGAGTCGACCTAAATGTGTATGGTTGCGTATGTGTGTGTGTGTGTGTGAGTGTGTGTGAGTGCTTGTTGTGGGGTGTTTCGGCAAGTTTATGCGCCCTACAGTATTCATCACTTAATTTCCACGTGCCGGCAACACGCTGCCAGCGCTGCCATTGCAAAATTTATGACTTTACGCGGCGTTGTCGTCATGGACTTAGTCCTACATCGAACCACACACACCCTAGCACACCCACACCCTCACACAGGCACACACACACACGCCACGCATACAAAGTTGTCAAGTTTTAAAACCCCTTCGGCTGCTACGTCGTCGTCGACGTTTGCCAGCTGTCAGCGCATAAATAGAATTATGTCAGCTAATTGAATTTGCTCTCGACTTGACATGGATTTATGCACTAATGCAGTTTCAGCTGGGTAGTAATCAAATTTCTCTACAGTTCATCCCCCTCTTTAGTTGGTAGCAAGTTGGAGTAGTTTGTGGCAGCTGCTGGTCATGGTTGCACAGCATTGTTGAGAGAGAGAGAGTTGGGTCCAAAGCTTGATGTTGCTACAACATATAGTTGAGGTTAACTCTCACTTAACGGACTAGCTGACAGCTGAGTATACATTTGGTATCTCTTATGGCGTTTATGCCAAGCACATTTCATAAATTGGGGAGCAAAGTTTGTGTATAAGCAGGAAATACGCTTAAGCACGAATTTAAATCATGAATTGAGGCTGACAATACACGAAATGCTGAAGCGCTACCAACTTAGCACAGTTGATTTAGGTGGCAACGCCAGACTTAAATAAGCAATCGATATAAACTAAGGTTTGGGCAAAAGAGCTATCGATATTTAAAATATTTTTAATGAATTTCGAATTTTAAATAATTAAATAAAAAATAAAATATTAAAAAAACCAAGATAATAAATAATGGCCTAGGCATAGTTAAAAGGGCTCTACTTTTTACTTAATATTCTATCTTTCCAAGTTATCGATCTTTATAAAATTTTTACGAACTTCGCGGTTAGCTATTTACCCAGATTATTGAAAAAGAACGTTCTAGGTGGAATCGGTTAGTGATCCTGAGCAAAAGAAATATATGTGTTATGGGATCACAGAAGTATTTTTTTGTATTCTATGCACATTTCGTCATCAGCATAGATATTATAATTATTTTATTAAATCGAATTCCTAACATAAATTTTAAATTCCATACCCTTTACACATTCACCTAGATGGCGCTCGAGCCCTTGAGATCATCTGTAGACCGCTATCCAGAACTCTCGACAAAGTTGCTTTCTTAATTAATCATACAAACAACCTATTGCCCAACGACCTATTGTTAAAAGAACCTATTGCCAAGCGAACCATAATAGTAAAAATACTTAAATGAAGGTCCGAAAGATGAATTTCTTATAGTCCATGGCTTAAAAACAGCTTATATTAATTTTATTTATATTTGCAATAACAAGTACAGGCTGAGATTCATTTCAGGAACTTAAGAACACATGCAGTACGCAGCATAAACGTAGTTTATAACATATAATTGAGGTCATTTCTAACTTGTGTGTTTTAATGACAAGCAGACTGGTAACTATAAATTGGATATACTCGTATATCTATCGAATTTCACTTTGCTCAATTTATTGGCAAGTTTTATATCAATTTATTTGCTTAAAATAATATGCATATTTGATGAGCTGCCATTTTGTGGTAGATTCAGTTTCAGAAAATAATAAAATGCAAGAATAAAATTCTCAACTTTGCACGATTTCTGTTCATCAACGTCGAAACGACACGAGAGAGAAAGAGAGAGAGAGAGATAGAGAGGGAGAGAGAGAGAGAGAGAGAGAGAGAGAGAGAGAGAGAGAGAGAGAGAGAGAGAGAGACTTTTAAACTGTCATTTGTCTTGTGGCTGTGGTGGTTGCAGCTGTGTTTCGGTTTCATTTCATAATGATCTCTGTCTCTCACACTCTTACTCCGTCTTCCTTCCTCACCCTCCCTCCCTCTGTCTCGTGCAGAGTTTTGATTGATTTTGTGGTTATGTCTGGCTGTCGAAACGATACGAAACGTAGCTCAGCTCAGCACAACAAACAGATTTTCACAGCCAGAGCAACTGAAACTCCAATTGGAATATACCCAAAAGCGTTTATGATGAACCGCAGCACAAAAATAATGAAGAATTTCGGTTGCTCTCTGTGCGAAAAGGGAAGAGAGAGGGGTAGGGAGGTGGAGCAGGCATTTTGCGGGCTTTGCCTGGTTCAACTTGGTTGCAATTCAATTTGTGCGCGCAACCCCCCAAAGAAGCGTGTAACGCAAATTGTACACAATTATATTTGTTATTTGCTATACACCCGCATAACACACACCCACACAAATACACACACGCACACCCATACACACCCACACACACACTCCCCCACGAACGCACAACGTTAGCTGAAATGAGCATGAAATCTATCGAAACGTAACGAATTGTATCGAACGTGCCTAACTGTTAATGCGGTTATAATACGCCAGCGGATTATCATTGATTATGGATATGATTGTGCGTATGTGTGTGTGTGTGTGGGTGTGTGTGTGTCTGGGTGTGGGTTAGCCCTGGACACGCCCAGGCAGCAGGCAGCTAAATAACTGTTTGTTGTGCGACACACAGGAATAGGAACTGGAACTTTGCCCGAAAGTTTCTCCCCTCCACATAGACATAATTTCAATTTTCATTCCGTATTAATGTCTGTGTGTGTATGTGTGTGTGTGTGTGTGAGGGTGTCTGTGTGTGCTACAAATTGCCGCAGTGCTGTGGCATAGAGTGGGCTGAAATTGCTCCAGTTGCAGATTATATATGACTACAAAATGCGGTATTGGCAAATTCCCAGGAGCGCGCTTTAGATGATAGCACTGCAAATGGAGGGGACAATGCTAGTTATAAGCACATAACCCATAGCAATGCTCGGGCGGATAGAGGGAGAGGGAACATAACTACCAGACATGCTGTATGAGCAATGCAAATTTATTGAAACATTTCTGTCGGTTTCAGTTCAGCGAAGTTCAAAAAGTTTTTGGGAAAAACATAGTGATAAAACCTGCTGAATTCGAGGGGAGTTTAACAAACATAATTTAATATGCTTGACTATAATATACCCGCTATGTTATGTAATTTGTTATTTCATACTTTTGAGTGTTCTCACATAACTCACTTAAATTATCTACTAAATTAGTCGACTTCTCTTAGTTGTCGTTTGATAAATATGTAAATTAAATGTAGGGAAAAACTGATATGTTTATAATCCAATCTCAAACAAATTTGCAGAAATAATTTGTCTGTATATATGTATAATTATACACACTTTAAGTGAATAAGCCTTAAAATAATGCCTGTTATATGATTTTTTTGATTTTCTGAAGCATTCAAGGGCGAGGCCAAAATCTAAAATAAACGTAATCTAAGTACATTAATAAGGAATGATATCAGAAAGTTTGGTAGTTTAAGCTCGCATATTAGCTGAGATACGGGTGTTCATACAAACAGACATTGTTAAATCGACTCGGTTGTTGGCGTTGCCCAAGAATAAATGTATATCCCACAGTTTAGAGTCTGGGAAATGCCTCTTTATACCTATTATATACATTTTCGTCTGGCAACCAGTTATAATACACTACTCCTTTGTGGCATATGATTAATAAGTTACTCAATTAATGAAATTTCAAAATGTTGTATATCATTATAATTCCTTTTCACTGACCATACCTTATGCTGGCATCTATTTGCTTTGCAATTAGCGCAGGTGATTGAATCAAGCACGTAATTAAAAATCAAATATTTTTTTTCCATAACTTTCCCTTTGTAATTTACCATTTTTTATTTATTTTTATTTTTTTCTTGTTTGCTGCTTCGCTCCTTCCGTCTGGGATTAATTCGTAAGCTGATAATATGCACGCAAATGGTTTTTAATTAAAAATAAATACAACTTCAATCAATTGTGCCACGCCCAATTTAAATTGCAAATCAAAATTAAAACTGAAAACTGGAGAAACTGAAGAAAATGTTGAAAATGTGTAAAAATCTCTCCAGCGGCGAGACGAGGCCATTAAGTAAACCAATCAAATTGCCAAGTTGCGCCGCAGCCGCAAGAAAAAGGCGGCGGCGGTGGCAGAAGGAATTTAATAATGGCAGGCACTGTACAGTGAGTGTTGAGGCTACTACTACAGGCATAAACTGTGGCTGGCAAATGCAAAATACAAACAGATTGCGTGCTGTGTTTGTGTTGTGTTCGTGTTCGTGTTTGTTGTATCTTGTGGTTGTCGAAGAAGAGGAGACGGCAAGTTCAAACTCTCAAAATGAAGGTGGCCACTTCCGGCCAAGATGGCGGCCGAGACGAGCTGCGGCTCGCTGTTGCGTGCTTAATTAAATGATCATCATTTGCGCGCAATCAACGCACAAATAAATTTTCCTTCTTGCTATTTCTATCCTTCTTCATCCTCTCTCTCTCTCTATGTTTCTTTCTCTGCCTTCCCTGAGGCGCTTTTTGGGTAGTTTGTTTGTTTGGCTGGTTTCCGCTTAAAATTATACGCCATTCTCAGCCGCCTTTTGTTGCTGTTGCTGTTGTTGCTGCTGCTGCTGCTATCTTAATTAATTCCTAATTTCGTTCTAGACAACATTCGCTTTGACTCCTTTTCGCATCTTTAATTGAAAATTCCCCTACACAAAGCTGAGCAACAGTAGCCGCCTTTATAGCCCCAGCTCGACCCTCTCCCACTTCCCTCCCCCCCTCGACAGCTGTTGGCCATTTTGGACAGTGTGGGGGCGTTTTTATTCATTTGCATATTGCTTTCGCACTTGGCTTTGTTATGGCTTTGTTTATGTGCCATCTTCTTCGGCTAACGCTCTTCTTTATTGCCTCTGCTCACTTCAATTGTTGTGCATCAATTTGATTACACTGCTAGCTGTCAATTAGCTGACCATTTTGGAAAGCCATCAAAGCGAAACAGTGCGCAACAAAATTGTACTTGCAGCAGCAGCTAAAGGAAACTTGAGAAAGTTCTACAATATATGACATACATAGATTTGAATGTGTATAGCTTAATTAGCCTTTAATATTTATGACTCTTCTCCCGCTTGCAATCACTCATACGCACATTACTCATACGCCCCATTTGCCTGTGAATTCAATCAAATATTTAGCTATCATTTTCATACATAATCAATGCGAATGCAGTCAGTTCTGCTGTCTCGTTGCATATGTAATTTGTCTCTCTCTCTTTATCTCTCTCTCTCTCTCTGGGTTATACATATGCATATATCATTTAAATGCCGCTTTATCCACAACATTTCGAGCTCATTTAATATGCCATAATTTAATTCAATTCACAATTTTTATCGCAAGCAGCTGGCAAAAATGCGCAAATGTCATTAAGTCAAACTGCATTTCCAGTGCCATCAGATTGCAATTATCACAGAGAAAGAGAGAGAGAGAGAGAGAGAGAGAGATGACATAGAGGGAGACTGCATATCACTTATGCATTGAGCTGAGTTTATTATGTGCTCTTAATACGTTTCTTCTCCGGATTCTGTTTAAGCAATTAGCCCAGTTACGGTTTCAGTTTCCTTCAAATGAGCTTTACATGCTGTAGGTGCGGTAATGCGATTACTTAATAACTCGATTAGTCGCAGAGCAGCTTCCAAGTGGCAGCCAGGTCAAGTGAAAGTTATTAAGAGCTGCTCGATAAGATTGAGTGCACCTCAATAGAATATACGATATATGTAGAAAAGGTTAAACCTTGTATCAATTCAATTAAGTAGAGCGAATTGAGAATTGGGATTTAGAAATATTTTGAATACATGTGTATCTCTTTTACAATGCTTATGCTACGTGCTACATGAAATCTACAAACTCAAGCAAGTTAATAGTATGTTTACTTGTGCGCTTGTCATGGTAACACAAATTTAAAACAAACTTCTGCAGCAAAATACATGCCAAATTTGATGTCTCTAGTTCTTATAACAGCTAAGATCTGTGCGTTTAATCAGACAGAAAGACGGAAACGGCTCTATCAATAGGCATTGAGGCAGAGTAGTCTTAATTTGTGTATAAATTCTCCCAACTCATGTGAGTTTTGAAATGTAAACAGTTGATGAAAATCTATTTATTTATTTGATTATATTTATTTATCTGCCTTGCTATGTGATAATACTTCTAGAGGTATTATTCCTAGCATTCTCAACCGTTGTTTCCTTATATTTGTCCCTCTTTAATTATTCTGATCAAACTATCTCCATTTTTCCCTCTTTCTTGGTTTTCTCGGCGTGATTCCATGTCTTACGATCTCTTTATCTCTCTTTCGTTTTATTTTAAGTTCCTCTCATTAGCTAGCTCTTAAGCATAGTCTTTATATAGTCTACCTTTTGACAACTCTCATGTTTTATTTGATCATTCTTTCATATATACAAGCTATCCAGCTCAGTTTTAACCAGCTTTGTCTCTTTTCTAATTTTTTTTTTCCTTCCCCGTTTTTCACTCTATAACTATACTGCCTCCATCTCACACTCCCTCAACTTACGGCCCATTCAAAACCCATGACCATTTAACACTACTCACCTCTCTAAATTATCTTAATGCTCTGCAAGATGAACATAACACTCAAGTAACAACACTTTCAACCAGTTTCATAGGCAAACATACCATATACGGTATATATATTAGCCGAGATAGCCCCGTCGCATCACATCACATCACACTTTGACGCCATTTCGCATTAGTAGCGTCTCTCTCTTTCTTTTTATGTTTATTATGTTTTTCGTTCTTAAGCGCCACACGCCTGCAAAGTGTGCCCCGGGGTGTGATTATCACACACACACAGAGCCACACACACATACATTTCCACACCTCGTTCGGTTGCCTAGCGAGAAATCAAGTCAAATTTTTTTCGGTTTTACATCAATAAAAATTATAAAAACACAAAAATAAATTTTGTAAGCAGACAAAAAAGTTGGGAAAACTCAGAAAGCCCGGAAAACCCAGTTAAAGCTAATTCCAGTTGCCGGGAAAAACAGAATGACAAAAAACAAACTCTTTAGAAAAAAGTGAAATTTTCGAAGCGAACAAAAACAAAAACAACAACAAGAAGAGCAACAACAATTGGCTTGGAAAGCAAAACAAGTCATAAAGATAAAGAAAATTTATGGCGCAGCATTGTGCGAATCCTTCGCCTTAAAAACAACAACAAGAACTGTGGGATCCCAGCCAAAATTAGGTTAACGTTATTTCACTCACCCTTCCTCTCTCTCTCTCTCTGTATGATTCTCCCTCTCACTCTCATCTAAAGCTGTAAGAAGCGCAGCTACTCTGAATATGTTTTGACAACAACAATGAGAGTACATAAAGTTGCGACTATCTTTTGTTTTTGTGCCCTGGCACAGTTTACAGTTTAAAGTTGTGTGTAGAAGCAAGAAAATAAAAGGGAGTCAGCTGTACAAAGAGAGAGAAAGATAGAGAGAGAGAGAGAGAGAGAGCAAAGGGAAAGCAAACAAATGTTGCCTTTTATCGCTAAACGACGCCTAAGTGAGGCCCGTCTGCCTGCCACGCCCCCCTCGGGGCACATTAGTCGACAAACGACATCGATATCCTTTTGCTTTTTCTTCTTTTTTTTGGGGTGAGGGGGGAGGGGTTTCTAAGGTCCTTTTGTTAATGTCGACACAGCCGGAGCCCAATTCTCGCTCGCTTTTCAAGTGGGAAATTTTCACAATTTGCGGTTTTGCTTTACAATTTTGCCGAGAAAAATTAACCGAAAGCCGCCAATAAATTTGCTTTGAAATCTATTAAAATCCCAAAAAGCGAAGTAAGAGTAGAAGAAGAAAGAGCAGAGAAGAAAATAAAATTAATTAAAATTAATTGCTAGGAACATATTTGCCTTTGCTTTTGTTCTGCTTTCATTTTTGTGCTCAGTTTTATTGCCGAATTGCGGAATTTTCCAATCTTTGTTGTGTGAGCTCTGATTACATTTCACTCTTTCCCTTTCTGTCTGCCTGTCTCTCTCTTTCTCTGTATTTCTCTGTTTCTCTCTTCCTCTCTGGCTGTGTGTGTGCAGCTTGTTATAAAAATATTTGTGCTACACAATACACAAAAAGGGAGCAAAACGTGAGGCAACTAATACATGAAATATCAAACAAAAAGCAGAGTTGACCCACTTGTACACTCCCACAAATGGGTGTGTGTGTGTGTGTGGTTGTGTGTGTGTGTGTGTAGGTGGTTGCTGTGGTCGAGGCGGTCTAGAGGTGCTGCTGCTGTTGCTGCTGTAAGCAAAGGTCAAGATAAGCCAAGCTGATGAAGTCTGTTGTTGTCAGATTGAGTCGTCAGTTAGCCCAGTTGGCAGTTATCCCGCATATCCACAGACGGCAGCAAAAGTGAAAAGAGAAACGATAGAAGAAGCTGTAAAAGATGAGTTGAGATTGAAAATCTACAAAGAAAGAAGTAAAGAAAGCTAGAGTCGAGTGAACTCGACTTTAAAATATCCCCTACATATATTTTTATCCATTGTATATGTTTATTAATTAATGTTGCATACTTTTCAGTGCTATCAATAATATAATTCCAATATATGGTATATTTAATACATCTATATTTATTATCCAATCGAAGCCCAAGCTGTAGAAATCATTTGAATGGTAGTATTTATTTAACACACTAAAAATTAATACTTTAGCTCTAAAATTACGTTATCGTACCTTTTTTTTTCCGCGGATGTGGGCGTGGCCAAATTTAAAAATATACATAATCTACATGCTACAGTAGGATAATATCAAACATATTATTGGTAGCTCTAGCTCTTATAGTCTCTGAGATATGGATGTTCATACAGACATTTCTTTATTGACTCTCTACTTGGCTAAGAATATATACTTTTTGTAGCATATGTTTTAATACTCTTACCAATAAGTAGCTGGTGTAAAATAATGATCTAATTGAGAGTTTATGCAAAATTTGTTTGTGCAGTTTTGGGAATCTTTTCAACATTTTATTCCACTATTTCCTACTTTTACAACAAGCTGCTTATTATCTCTAAGACTTCCGCCAACCCTATTAAAATGTTAGAAATTGTTAAAGTTAATTTTGAATTTTATTCTGAATTCCCAATTGAAGGGTCAATTGGAAAGTACTTGCCCAGGGCAAAGGCGCTTCCATCCCCATTTGAGCTCAGTAACTTGGCTAACAGAAAAAACTATGTACATACATTTCTATATATATAGTAAATATGTTTTCATTCCTTTGCGGTACCGTCATCAGCTGCCTATAAGTATTTTCCGATTTTCTTTTCATTTTTTGCCATTGAAATATGAGAATTTTGGTTTGCTTTCCACAACTTGCGGCGTCTGCGTTGAATTCTGGGTTGTTTTTTAGTATTTATATTTGCATTTGTATTTCGTAGTTTTATTTTATGTTTTCTGCCCTTTTTCACTTATTTCTGATCCCTTTTGTGTTGTTAGTTTTGCTGCAACTTTTGTGTGGCCGTCGCTGTTGCTGCTTCGCTTTGGTTGTGCTGAGGTCAAACTCAGTTCGAGGCCTTTGACTCGAATTGTTGCCATATTTCGATATTGTAACTATTTCCATTTGTCAGGTATTTACACTGAAACAGTTTGAGGAAAACTTCAGACTCATTTGAGCCTTGCAAATGGCCGCTAGGTGGCGCACCGGCTGCACCTGCTGCTGCTGCTGCAGTTTGAAAATTCAGATTCAGATTCGTTCGGCGTCGTCTGCCATGTCTAACATTCTGTTTGCATTGCAATTCCTTTACGGTCTGCTGGGCAACAACATGCCATGCCGGCAGCAACAGCAACAACAACAACAGCAACAACAGCAACAACAGCAACAACAGCAACAGCAGCAGCAGCAACAACATCAGCAACAGCAATCTGCAGTTGTTGACGTGCTTACATTGTTGCTGCTGCTGCTGCATAAATATGCTAAAAATGTAAATACTGCAAAAAATATTGCACAAGCAACTAGGACACACACACATGCATAGGCAAACACATACACACACACACACACACACACACGCGTGCATAAACCTACAGAACACATGCATTTCCAACGGGTTTCATTTCAATTTGACACACGGCGTATGCGTAATATTTTAGCTGCACTCATACAGGGCCTCCCCTCTAACACACACACACACACACATGCATTTCCCACACACACACATATGCGAATGCAGTGCAATATTAATGCAATTTGATTTGCCGCCATTTTAATTAAAAACGATTCGCAGTCTAAACAACATCGAAGCCAAATTGAAATGGAACAAGAATATATATGTATATGGTATATAAACCGATGGCATATTGTAGTTTAGCTAACATATACATATACAATGAGTGTGTATATGTTTTTAGTTTGTGTGTGCCTTTGCGT
This sequence comes from Zaprionus kolodkinae, assembly GCA_018901885.1. Classification (NCBI taxonomy): domain Eukaryota; kingdom Metazoa; phylum Arthropoda; class Insecta; order Diptera; family Drosophilidae; genus Zaprionus; species Zaprionus kolodkinae. The sequence goes on along the minus strand of JAEIFM010000242.1, from coordinate 1,366,001 downwards.
CTCGAGGGTGCAACGTGTAAACAAAAGTTTTTCCTTTTTTTTAAGACCTCAGTAAGATAAGCGCTCAAGTGTGTGTGGAGAGCGAGTTGCTGCGTGTATGTGCATGTGCGTGTGTGTGTGTGTATTTGTGTGCGTTGACAGTTTACATGAAGCGCAGAGCAAAGTTTCAAGAGTTTAGCCAACAAGACTGCCAAAGGAATTACAAGTACCCAAAGAGAGAGAGAGAGAGAGAGATAGAGAGGAAAGCCACATACAGTGCCAGAAAGCCAAAAGCGCCGCGCGGTCTCCTGATTACAAAAACTTTGAGCTTCTCTTCTGCTACTGCTCCTGCTTCTTCTCCTGCTTCTTCTTCAGCTTTTGCTTCTGCTTCTGCTTCGCAGGTACACGTCAAGTTCTGCAACTTTGATTAAAAATTCCACTAATAAACAAACAAAACACGCAAACAAACAAATAAACAGAGCAATGCCATTCCCCAGTTACCTCTCATTCTCTCTCTCTCTCTCTCTCTGTCTCTCTCTCACTCGTTTGCTCTGTGCTGCCACCTAGCGCTGACAGCGTGCAAGCAAGGTATTATTGAGTGGGTTGTGGAATATATGGAAATCGGTTTGATAAGTCCCTGCTAATACCCTATTTATCAGAAACTAATCTCAAAGAAATTACAAAATTTGTAAGAATTTTGTAAGCTTCATTACGATTTTTTGGTAATAGATAAAAGAGCTCTAATTATTATTTCATGATATTTAATTAAAATATTTTAAATATTTGGTAAAACAAGAAAAGTCGGATATAAGTCTATTCTATCTAAAAGATTCCCTTTTCATTTTTTTTTTTCTCAAAGCAAAACAATTTCTTTTATATTGACTATTTTTGCTTATCACAAGTTTTTAGAGCAAAGATTTGTAAACAATGATAAAATCCTAATAAACTGTCGATAGTTATAATGAAACAATCGATACATTGAAAAAGTGATTAAATATCAATATTATCTCTTGGGGTACGATTTGTGGCACTTTTATTGAGTGTGCTGGGTATAACGTGCAAATAAATATTATATATTATATGAAAGGTTAGATAGAAGATATATTGATAAAGATAAAGTGCATAGAAATAGAGATCATTTCGTTTAAAAAATGTATCCAAGATATTGATACATAAAGGAAGAATATTTTTAAAGTACATTACATATCTCAACATTCTAGCCTCTTCCCTCTCTTACTCTGTACTAAAACTTGTCAAACATGAGTCACGCGACTCACGTTGCCATCTCTAGCTGGGTTACCTGAAGACGCTGCCCAAACTTTTGGGACGCTCAATAAACATTGCGTTTAACAAAACTTTGTTTTTATATAACGCTTTTTTTCGTTAGTTGCTCTTTGCACTGCACTTCTGTGTCTCCCCCTCTGTATGTGTATATGTGTGTGTGTGTGTACCACCATTTTGTTGTGTAAACTTGTTTCATATGCGAGGGAAGGGTGCGCGGGCTCTGAAAGTTCGTCGAGCTGCTGTTGCAGCCATTTTGTAAATTTTATGTGTATTATATTTGCAAATTTGCCTTGTTTATTTATGCGCGAGAGCATAATGCACACACACGGATATACTATACACACACGGAAACCCACACACATATGCAGGGAATTTGGGGCTTGTGTGTGCGTGCGCATAATGCAGCCGCCATTGTTGAACTTTGCACTTTAATTGCAATGCGCAAATTGTTCCACAATGCGCTACAGCAACAATGCCAACAACAAATTGGCACATTGATTAATTAAATAAATGCTAATTAAGGCGGCACCACGCCCACTTGTTCGATTCTCTCTGTGTGTTTGTGTTTGTGTGTGTGCGAGAGCTCACTAATTGCATATTTAATGCATTTTAAGGGAATACTTGACCTTTCAATTGGCTGATGGTATATTACGTTTGCTGCAGCCTGGAATATCCTGTAATTTTAAAGAAAGAATTTAATAGAGCATGCTTAAAAGATATATAAACATTTTTATACTAAACTTTTCACTTTCTAAATTACAGGGTATATTTAAAAAGATCGAGTTTGCAGTGTTACATATATAGACTGATAATTTCTGCAGTTGTTATGGGCTGCCAAGTTTCTAATACTAATTGAATCTAATTGACTCAATGCAAATTCAAATTTAGCTCAACCACAACAATCACAATGACAAGTTACAATAAATACAGTCGATCACGACTGTTTGATACCCTTCGGTTTTGAAATAAAATCTTAGAATGAAAGAGTTATAGTACCCTAAGGTTTTCTAAGAAATTATAAGTTAAATTCATTGACAATAAATAAAATTTAGCTTTTTTATATTTCTTAAATATTTGTTTTTGCTTTTCTATATTTTTTAAAACAAATTTTATAATAACTGAGCTTTGACTATTCTAACAGACAGAGGGCAGAAATGGCTTAATCCTGAGCAACACTAAGTGTATATATAATAAATGGATCTGTCACATACTTGTTCACAAAGAAATTATACCCCCTTTTGAGCAGTTTCTATATCGATAAGGTATAAAGTGGATTTTCCCACCAATGCCACTTGGCAGGCAACCTTGTTCAAGTGAGAAATATTGATTGGATTTGGCAACAAAAACAACAAATAATGACACTAATTAACAATATAATTGCAGCATATGCAGCTCTCGAGTTTTTTTTTTCAATTTGTTGTTTATTAAATTTTAATTTTGCAAATTTCAAATTAAATTTGATATACGAAATACGCAAAGCCAATTACCAGTGTCGGATAAGAATTTGTGTAAATAAAGTTCTGCGTGTATGGGAATTAGTTGTGTAGGCGCTTAAATGGAATTTTCTCAAATTTTATGGAATTTTATTTGAATGGAATTTTCGTATTTTTTTTTTCTCTCAGAAATACTTTTTATACATTTTCAAACATTTGCTCGCTGCTCGCTGCTCTTGTTGAATGTCAGTTTGCTTTCTTGCAAGACATTTAGCATCACTCAAGAGTCACACACAGATACACACACACACACACACATACTGATACACACTGTAGAGCACTCAGACATGCACACTCACGCACATCACTCTGGGGCGCACTCACATTTATTATATTATGAATGTCTGGCACATACTCGTCGTATACTTGATATACTTGAATTGTGCTCACTATTCGAATTGCTGTCTGCAATTTGCTAACATTTTCCAGCCCGAATGGCAAGTGAGAGGGGTGGGTGTTGTGTGGGAGGAGGGGGCACTTTCCATTGGCACTCGTAGTGCCCATTTTGAGGCACTCAAGGCACACCATGGCAACACAACATATATTGTAGTACTATACATCAATCGATGTGATGAGCAGAAGTTTTGGGCAACTTTGGGGAACTTTTTATTCCTTAACTTGCCTGCTCTGCTCCTCCTACTCCTCCTCCTCCCCTGCCTCAGCTTATGCGTTTTATTTGTTTTACAATTTTCTTCAATTATTTTAATGCAACAAATATGTCGGCGTATTTCGTGCTCAAAGGAATTTTTCCACATTTTCGTTTTTTCTGTGTTTTTTTTTTATGACTTTTACTTTTGCCAGTTTACGGCACACGCACACAGACACACACCCTGCAAACTGTGTCACTGTGTAAATGGGGGATAAGTAGGGGATTGAAGAGGGGTAGAGACTGGCGACATCGCGGACTTGTGGCAACAAGAAATCAATCAAAAATGGAGGCAACAAAAACACAGGCGAAAAAAAAAGAAGAAATTGTAGGAATAACAAAAGGCACACGCGATGCTCATCAATTCATATGTGTGTGTGTGTCCTTGCTCATGTGTGCTGTATTTTCTATTGTGTGTGTGTGTGTGTGTGTGGGAGGCAGGCAGGGGTGTGGGCGTGCCTTGTCTGTCTGGCTTTTGTGTTTGCTTAGTGCAATGCAAACAAAGGACAATGCTGCCTTGCCATGCCCTGTAACTGTGAGCTGCAGTCAACTGTCATTGCACTCTTTGCCTGCCTGCCTTTCCCTCTTCTTTTTCCACTTCTTCTTCTGTTATTCTGCCCTTCTCTTCCCCTTCTCCATCCCTTCTTGCTACTGTCTACGCTAAGCTTGTTGCTTTTGCTGGCACGACTAACACGACTGACACACTTTTCATGCTACAATAAGCCATTATAATGAATGTAACCAGGCAGAGAGACAGTCAGTGAGACAGACAGAGAGAGAGACAGAGAGAGAGAAAAAGTGTGCGACAGAGACAGCATAAGCCCAAATACCAACATACGTGCAGGCTATAGGCAAAAGTTAGAAAATAGAACCAAAAAAAAAAAACAAAATGGAAATGAAACTGACTGCGTAATGCTCTCTGTGATAGATGTCCCCATGCATTTTCATCCATCACTGCATGTGCTGAAAATGTGCCTGAAGATAGAAGACTAGTCTACCCCCCTTCCCGCCCCTGCTCTGCATAATTACAGCATCTTATCAAAGACCATTGCAGTGGCATAAGAACCAAACAGAATCAGCTCGATGAAACGAGCCAAGTCAACAGACTAATCAAGAATACAGAGTGACAATGGGGGAGAAAAGGAGAGGGAGAGTGTGAGAGAGAGAGAGTGGGATACAGGAATATAGGAACAGATAGACAGAGCCCGTTTGTATCATGAGTTTACCTATTATTATTTACAACTTGAGCAGGCCTGCGGCTTGAGAAGCTCAAGTAATTGGCACACACATACGCATCACACACAGGCCACAAAAAGATAAATGACAGATGGCAGAGCAGGACAGCTAACCAAAGAGCAGGACAGAGGACAAAGGGGCTTAGGCACACCCTCATTTGTCACATGATTTTATAAACTGCAAATCTTGCGAGCGGCCATTGCTGTTGCCATCGCCATCGCCATCGCCATCGCCATCGCCATCGCCATCGCCATCTTGTTATGTTGCTGGTCAATTTAGCTTGTAATCCCTTTGAGCCTCACACACACAGGCACACACACGCACACACACACACACATCGATATGGGTGACAACTCTAATGCCAGCTTGTTTGTTTGTCTACATAATTGCCCTGGTCAAGTGAGCGGGAAATGGAACAAGACAAGGAAGGAAGGCGAACTGATTGTGTGTCTCATTTGCCTAAATGCCGCATTGTTGGTCTTAGCCACTAGGCCAGGACATAAGCCTGCCGTCTGCATATAGGCAGGCCTAGGGAGGATTTCCCTCTCTCATTAATTATAAAAGCTACGAGCCGCAACTGGCGCGTCTGCCAAGCCTCAAAATTGCACTTGGCATTAGCTGAGCTTGCATTGACGCTGTCTAGCCTAAGCTACCCTACCCCTTGTGGCTCATAAAAGTAATGGCTATATATATATATACATATATGTGGAGCAGAGTTACATCTCTATAAGGGAAAGCTAAAATTCGGGGGTGAAAATTAGTTAAATTTCAGTTTAGTTTAGCTCAGGAAACTTAACAATTCTGATCTGTATTTCTCGCTCTGCAGTCTGTATTAACTATTGTTAAGACGCCCCTGCCAGCCACGCCCAGTTTGCTGTCTAACTGTCAACATTTTGGTTGCTTTATTGAGCGCATAAAATTGTTCCAGATATTTCATATCTTTTTTGCATATGTGGCGTATGCGTAATGTGCGCTTTGCAGCTCAACACACACAGACGCACACAATGCCCAACATTCTTAATATCTCTAGCTGCAGAGAAGAATAAGAGAGAGAGAGTAGAAAGGAAGGGAGGTGGTTGGTAGAAGGATGAGGCAAGAGTGGGGAGAGGGGCTAAGTGAGAGCAGCTTGGTAGTGTGTGACAATGTCGTAGATTACCAAATGCAGCGCACGAGTTTTGCATATCAAACGTGAATTTCTCTGATTGTCTTTGGGTTGCTGTCTCTCTCTCTATCTGCATCTCGTTCACTCAGTCACCTCTCTCTCTCTTTCACACTCTTCGGTTTCTTCTTCCATTTTGCGCTTTAAAATTTAATTTGCACTTGACTGGGCCTGCCTTGCAGCTGCCTCGCTCGCTTGCACTCACGCATTATGCAGTTGGCATATATTGCGCATACGCCTCGTTGCGCAACGAAATTAGCAAATTGCAAATATTTATACGGCTTGAAATGATATTTATGACACATGTGTGTGTGTGTGTGAGTGTGTGCATGTGTGTGCGAGTGTGCATGTGTGTGTGTGTTAGCCTGTCTATCAACTGTTGTTTGCACAAGGCAGCAGAAACAGAAAACTTTCGTATAGAATAAAAATCACGCATACGCCAGGTGCGCCTGCACACACTCTTTCTATGTGTGTGTGTGTTTGTGTGTGTGTAATGTATTTATAGCGTGTCTCCAGGTGTGTGTCTTCTGTGCGTGTGAACTGACAAGCCAATTAAGGCTGACATACATAATTAAGAGATATTGCGTCGCCCAAAGGGGTCACTTAAAATATTAAACGGGCAGCTGAATTGCATTTTTAATTATCGAAACGAATCGGAATTTATTATCACCTAGCCCCCACCTCATCAGTTGTCTAAGCTTATGAATATTTTTAATTGGTTTTCTCCTACTTATGCCATATAATTATGCAATCAGTGGTGAAATAAATTCAAAGTGATTCAAAGGCGTGAAAATAGTTTGAGCAAGTTGTGAGAGATTCGATTTTAAATATGTTTGTATCAATTAATTAAATATTTTATAAAATATATATATAATTTATAATATAAATATTTTGATAAATTTTCTATTTCAGTGTTCTCTTATTACCTTATTTATTTATTCGTTTTTCCCCTAATTATTATTATTATGATTACTTAACCAATTTCTGCAATGTTCTCTTATTTATTTATTATTTATTTATTTATTGTGCTTTATATTCCCTTAAAATTTTTTTTAGTTTCACTAAAGCTTATGATATATTATAATTTTTCAGAGTCTAGCATTTATGCGCTTTTCAACTGAATATTTTTTTTTTTTTAAACAATTTGTTGTCCTGGAATTTTTAACATTTTACATTTTCAAGGAAAAGTGGGAAGAAAAACCTTAATTTGAATTTTCTTAACAAACTAACTTATAAACTAATTTGAGTATAAATTTAAATATTGTTTAACAGTTGGAACATTAGCTATACTGTGTAGATATAAGGTGCCTGTATAATATGGCAAATTCAATAGTAATTTAAGTAATTTGTTTTGACATATTTGAATTTTCTTAATGTGTGCCGGAGCAGATTTACCCCAGATGGAGCTTCCATACATGAGAGACGGCCTAAATATTGTCTTAAAAATTATAAGTTTATTAGAATTTGATAATTTTGATTTTCGATTTATAATAGGGTACAATAAGCGAATTGTTTTATTTATTTTATCAATTGCATGCCCAACATGAAATTGAAAAGTGAGCCTTTTATCAAAGTGAATCCCTAAATATCTAATATTATTTGCCCATTCAATGGGAGTATTACATATATGCAAACAACTATTAGGTATATAACAAGATTTTCTTCGTTTGGTGAAAAAGATGGCGCTGGTTTTGTTAGGGTTAATTTTAATTTTCCATTTATTATAATACTTTTCGAGTGTATATAAATAATTTTGCATAGAATTTTTAATACTATTGTATTGAAGGCCGGTGGTGTAAATGGCTGCATCGTCAGCAAATAAGGAAAGCTTACAATCAGATACTTGAGGTATATCATGCGTATATATGTTAAATAATATTGGCCCTAAGACTGAACCCTGCGGACAATGTTCTCTTATTAATTTGCTTCTTTTAATGCTCTCATATTACTTTCAATTTAAAAGAATAATTTAAAGAATTATTTTTAAATTTCACGCACATATGTTAGCTAGTATAATATACCATATGCTTGTCCGATTTGCTCACCTGAGTTGGTGCTCTTTTATTTTCTATAAATAATGTGAATTTTTGCCAAAAACTGAATATCGTATTTCATGGCCAGAGCAAAGCATTAAAGCACTGACAAAATACAGGGGCATGTCGCATACATATATAGTATATCTGCAGCTGTATATGTGCACACTCACACCCTCACACACACACACACACACACGTAGTAGTCATCTGTCCGCTGTGTGCTGGCACGTGGTGACAGCAATGCATCCAATCAGCTCGTTGAGGCACTCTCTGTGCACTCTTCAGCTCCATCATCTGCAATGCATATGCTACATTAATCTCAGCACCTCCTCTTACCCACCCCTCTTCAACCCCCGTCTGTTCCTGCTCTTGAGCTTTGTTCTTAATGTCGTGCTATTAAAAACAAATTTATTGCCTATAATTAAAATTCGTGCCAAGCAAACAACGAAAAGAAAAAGAGAAGAAAAGCGTAAAATGTAGGAAAAATTGGCAAAAGTGAAACGAAAAAAATTATGCAAAAATATATAGTAAAATTCCACAAGAGTTTATGCGGAAAACGCTGGAAATCAAGCGTGATACAGCGAGCAAAAAATACTATATGTGTGTGTGTGGGTGCGTGTGTAATTTACCTTTGCTCAGTTTAAGCCAAATTGCATTAAAACGTTGGCAGCAAAGTGTGTCAGCTGTGCGTCACGATTTCAGCGAACTGTCCCAAATCGTGTGTGTCTGTGTGGATGTGTGTCATCTGGCCACGCGTTTATAAATACCTGACTCTCAGGCGTCCCCACAATCAGAGAGAGATAGAAAGAGAGAGAGAGAAAGAGAAATATCTGCCCCGTCGATGATTCATGCCTAGAGGGCTGTTCCGCTGAAATTGAATTGTCAACGGTGCGGATGAAAATTATTGAATGATTTACATTTACTTTGTGACTAATTTGTCAGTTATTGAGATCCGCCAATTATATATTACATTATTGTATTTAATACATATATGATATATTAAATGTAGTAAATTTATTAATAAGTCAATTAAATAAAATTATATAAAGTATTAAAATCATTAATTTAATTTAATTGATTTAATGAAAATTATTAAATAATGTGTGGTTGATTGAGATTATTGAATATTACAGACAGTTTTAATATTTAAAGGATATTTTATTAATTAAAATTAAATATATTAAAATAAATATCATTAACTTATAAATAAGTTAACCAAATTATATTAATCAATAGTATAAATATCAATAATTAATATAATTTATTGCCAACGCTGCGTATAAAAATTATGAAATGAGTTTTTATTTACTTTCTGGCAGGTTCTTTCCTTGATTGAGATAAGATAAATAAAATATATATCTGATACAAGCAATTTTACAAAAATTTAAGATATACATTTGGGAATATGTAAAGCAAACTAAAATAAGTGAATATGTTTAAATCAATAATTGAATTAATAACATTTATGGATGCAATTAAGTTTGAATATGAGTTGACCAGAATTCAAGATTAATTTAGGCTGATTTTCTTTGGAATTTGTAATGTTAAAATAAAATATCAGATATTTATTATGAGGAAACTGTTGATTTAAATATTTTTATATATTTTTGTTATTTAAAAACGAAGTAATGTGAAATATAATTATTTTGTACAGTTTTCGGATTGATTTCATAAAATAACATCCGCAATTAAATGTGCAAGCTAGACAGCTTTTGTTGTTGTTTTTCCTCTGCTTCCATAACTATTCCTTCTCGATTTTAGCCTAGTTTTTCGATCCACCCACGCATTAAGTGCTGGCATTGCGCCACATTGCACTCGCGTTTAATGCGTGTTTTATTTCATTTATTTTCACTCTGTTTTTTTTTTTTGTCAATTTGGCAATTTTGTATTAATTTGTTGCTGTTAGCGATTTTCAATTATGATAACCATTTGGTTATGATTCGATTGTGGGGCAACTGCCCCCTCCTCCCCCCTCCTGGATACCTTTTCGTGCTGCAAACAATGCGGCGTATGCGCAATATATAGTTTTATTCCCTGGCAAAAGTGTAATTTATGGGCCATACGTGGCGAGCATTTATTACGTGACCAGCAGTGGCAGCAACAACAGCAACAATTCTGCCAGGTTTTGGCTTTTAATGTGCATAATTAAGCATTAATTACACTCACGTTCTTCCGCTCTGTTTCTCCTCCTCTCTCTCTCATTTGTTGCTTTGCCTGGCGTTCCTTTTCATTGTTTGTTTTTACAGCGCTCATTTATCTCATTCCCAGACGGCGGAGATCTGCCTGGATGCTGCTCTGCTCCGCCTGCTCTGCCGGCATGTCCACTGTGGTCATTTAAGCGGAGACCATTTGACCAGCTCGACCGCTGCTGCTGCTGCCGCTGCTGCTGCTCGGCATCGCCGCATTTTGGTGAACCATTTGCACAATTTAAGCGTTTAATTGCGAATTTATTATGCTTATTTTGTGCGAACGCGTTGGCCATTTCGTAATTGATTGACCTGCCCTGATATTGGTCTGAAAGTGAAACTGGCCAAAGGCCGCGGCCTCCTCCCTCTGCCCCAGTCCACAATCAGCCTGCACATTTGTCATGGCATAATGACCTTCATTTCGTCGATGATGTTAATGATGCTGTTGGGGTGGGGGCGAGTCAAAGATGGAGTCAGCTTTGATTTGACTTAGTGGATGAGATTTTGTAGGGATGGAGTTGGGAATTTCCTGAAGCTGAGAAAGGACAAAGACCCTTGAAAAAGTCGACAATAAAATGCCTTGAATACATTTATCTAAGCATGCTTTCTAATTAAACTCCTTTTCATGATTTGCAGCTGCAATTGCTATGCAGCCCTGCTGCTGTTTTGTTGCTCTACTTTTGTTTAAGTTTTAAAAACTATACTTTGTGCTACATACCCTGTAGTTGCAAAGGCAAAGAGTGAGTACGAGAGTGGAACAGGGCACATCATTCCTCTTTTCCCCTTTAGCATGAACAAAATCTCTTAGTCGTATATTTAAATAAAATCATGTTATTATTATGAAAAACATCATTAAATGTTAAATGAATTGGCTTTTAGTTTCAACATATCTAATTTTTTTCGATTATGATTAAAAATTGTGCATATGTTACAATCGAAATGACATAATTATTCGTTGCATATCACCTTTTTAATTAATTTTAAAACATGCTTAGATTAATTTCTAGGCATAAATTACGGGAATCGAGGCAGAAACAAAAGTGGATTATCTGTGATCACAAAGATAGAGACAATGCCTTTAAAAGTCCTTAAAATACATATAAATATATATAAAAGTATGTTTCTTAAAAAATGTAGTATATTTTTAATTGAAAACCTTATGTCCTTTTTTCTTTTACTTTTTTTCTTGTCTTTTCTCTTTTTCCTAATTTTTCACATCTTGATTAATCTTTCTTTTGGGTGGGGTAGTAAACATTCTTAAAGTTTGACTTAATCAGCTGAATAAATATTTACAGGGTATTTGTGATTCGTTTACAACACTGAAAAGCTGGCAATGCTATTGTCTATTGCTGCATACTTCTTCTTGGATTATATGCTCTTCATATTTCCCTCTGAATTTGCCTCTTGCTTTCTCCTCTGCCTCTGCCTGCCCCTCTCTCTCTCCTCCCTCTTTTCCTCTCTTTTACTCTCTCTCTCCTGCTGTGCTTTCTTTGCACAAAACAAAAAGTCATTTTCAATGCCCAACTGCCAGACAGAGTAATTTAAAGCGTTGCGCTCCAATTCGCTGTTAGGCGCTGGCGCTGTCTTTTTTTTAGCCTCAACGAGAATTGTCACACGCGGCCGCAGTTGCTGCCTACACTGCTCCGCCCCGCCTGCCTCCCTGCCTCCCCGCCCACCCACTGACCACTAGCTGTGTGTCGCTATGTCATGGCCACGCCCACTTTGGCACAGTCAATGCGAGCGCCTTTGAAGTTTTGCGCCTTTTGTGGTTTTTTATTTTTGCCTGTCTTCTTGCTGTCCCTCTTCAACTGCCCCTCCCACTTTCTCCCCCTCTTCTCGCCCTCTCTTTCTCTTGGCTTTTATTTGTCTTCAATTAACATTGCAACATGCCACTTGTGCCACTTTTCTCTATGCCTTGTCTTGTTCCATTTGGCATTTTTCTTGTTCTTGTTTTTTTTTTTATTTTTTTGAGAGATATTTTCTTTGCGTTGGTTTTGCTCTTTTCCGCTTTGATGCCCCTCTTTCTTTTTGGTTTTCCTGGCACCCGCAGTGTGTCAGCTTATTTATTAGTTTTGTTGGCTCCCTCTACCTCTCTCTCTCTCTCTCTCTATTTCCGCTGTCTGCTGTCCCGCTCTAACTTATTTTTAATTTACAAGTTTTTTATGCGCTGCTTTGACAACGACGCCCTGACAACGCTGGCGACTAATGAAAGCCTCAACAACTACAAAGCAGCAGCAGCAGCAGCAACGGTTTTTCCTGCCTTTTCAACTTTGCGCTTTTATGCAACACCGACAGCGGTCCCACCCCCTTCCAACTGCCCCCCTGATGCGGCCAACCTGGGGTCGAAAGTGTGTCAAATGCAATATTATTATTTATGCTTTGACTCGTTTCATTTCTTTGGCTTATATTTGCCTTGCACTTTGTGTAATTGACAAGTTTGTTGCATACTTTTCGGCTCCGCCTGCGCTTGGGGTCGCCTCACTCGCTGCCTCTGCCTCTGCCAATAATTGCAAATGGCGTCACCGGACAAAGTTGAACAAAGTTGTGCAGCGGAGAGGGGCGGGGAGAGGGAGGGAGCTGAGAGTTATGCAACTATTGCCAGCGTGCACTGATTGAGATTGAGAAAGCGAGAAACGACACAAAAGCGACAGAGAAAAGTCCGCTTATTTATAGCTTTAATTAGCTAAACTTCTAATTGAAGCTGCAAGAAACAAAAAAATATGTTCGCAAATATTTTGTGCAGATAATTATACAATCTTTTCGTTTATTTTTATACACTTCGAACATTGAAAATTGTCTAAAAGGATATTCAAATTTTAGTTGTACCCGCTGGATGTTTCAGAGATAGAAATTTATAATAGCCATCTACTCTAATGTGCCTTAGTATTTCCTTTTGTTATTATTATTGTAACTTGTAACTAACTCTAAACCTGTGATTTTCATTCTTTCTATTCAATCTGATAGAGCTGTAAAATTAAAATTAATGCACATTAAACAACAAAAAAGAGTAAATGAATGAAGTAGTGTGGGAATCGTTCAGGTTTAATTTATCTTTGCCAACTGTTCACTTCTTGTTGGTTCTTAAGTCAGATGACAATTTTTTAATTTTATTTATTTTTTTGACTGACGAAGAAACTGAAAATCTTCATAATAAATCGTGTCATTATAGTCATAATCATAAAAGGATGGAGTGGAATTTGTTTATCATCTTGGCATAAAAAGGAAAATTAATTGTCTTTCGACCTCCATGTCAAATACCACTAAATACACTCTCAAAAGTATATAATAATTTAAACATTGATTTATCTTAAAGTTATGCGGAAATTCTAAGGATTTTTTCCTCACTTTTTCAACTGTTTTACCTGTTGTTGTTTATGAAGTCAGCTGACAGCTTGCTTATCCTGTTGTACGAGGGTCGTTTGATAAGTCCGTGACTTTTTGTATTTGCCGCGCACCTGCTCTAAATACAACACTGCTCCTGTCAGCAGTTATCGATTAACAGCTGACTGTAAAATTTTGAGAAAGCTGCGTTTTTTGGTTTGCGTTTTATAGGCATTGAAAGCAGACGATCTCGTGAATTTTAACGAAAATGGAAAAAAGTGAATTTCGTGTGCTAATTAAGCATTATTTTTTGCGTAAAAAATCCATCACCGAAACCAAGGAAAGACTTGATAAATATTATGGGGACTCTGCACCATCAATTTCAATGGTTAAGAAATGGTTTACTGAGTTCCGTTGTGGTCGTACCAGTACAAGTGATGCCGAACGTTCAGGTCGCCCAAAAGAGGTCGTCATGCCAGAAATCGTCGACAAAATCCATGGAATGATATTGGATGATCGGAGAATGAAAGTGCGTGAGGTAGCTGAGGCTGTAGGCATCTCAACTGAACGGGTACATCACATTTTACATGAATATTTGGACATGAAAAAGCTTTCCGCGCGATGGGTGCCGCGATTGCTCACACACGACCATAAGCGCAACCGTGTGACCATTTCAAAGGAGTGTTTGGCGATGTTCAACCGCAATCCAAACGAATTTTTGCGCCGTTTCGTTACCGTAGACGAAACATGGATCCACCACACCACACCAGAGACCAAAGAACAATCAAGACAGTGGGTTTCTCCGGGTGAACGTGCACCAAAGAAGGCCAAGGTGGGTCTGTCGGCCAACAAGGTCATGGCCACAGTTTTTTGGGATGCACAAGGTATCATTCACATCGATTACCTTGAAAAGGGTAAAACGATCACCGGCGAATATTATTCAGAGCTTTTGGACAGATTCGATATTGATTTGAAGCAGAAACGACCGCATTTGGCGAAAAAAAAAGTGCTGTTCCATCAGGACAATGCACGGGTGCACACGTGTGTAGTCAGCATGGCAAAATTTCATAAATTGGGCTACGAACTGCTACCCCATCCAGCATATTCTCCAGATTTAGCCCCCTGTGACTATTTTTTGTTTCCAAACATGAAGAAATGGCTCGGCGGTAAGAGATTCGGGTCAAATGAAGAGGTCATCACAGAAACAAACGACTATTTTGAGGGCCTTGAGAAAACCTATTATTTGGAAGGAATAAAAAAATTGGAAAAACGCTGGACTAAATGTATAGAGCTAAAAGGAGATTATGTTGAGAAATAAAACGCTTCTTTGACGAAAAAAATATATTTTATTCAAAAAGTCACGGACTTATCAAACGACCCTCGTATGTCGATTTAAAGCAACTTCTAATTAATTCATAATTAATATAAATTATAGTTTTTTTGTACTTGTAAATATTCTATTAGGAATCATATTTATAATAACCTTTGACTTATAAGTCTCATCAATATCAGCAACACGCAGCGTATACGTAATCCCGCAACACACTGCGTATACTTGATATCGGTGCAATTGCAAAATGTTTGCATACTTTTCGGCATTGTTTGTCGCTCTTAAAGCTCATTAAGTGTTAATGACTCACTCCCTTTCTCTCTCATTCTATGTCACTCCTTCTCACTTTCTCTCTCTTCTGTCTCTCTCCCTCTCTCCCGCAGGTCGCACACACAATGCCAACTATGCGCTCTACCATATCGGACAACCCGCCACAGCGGGTGTCAAACAGTTTGCGGAGACGGGCAAAACGGAGCTGGTGGACAGCAATGCCGGCGAGCAGCAGCAGCAGCAGATGCAGATGCAGGCACAGAAATCCCCAACGACGACGACGACACCAGGAGAAGCCACTACAGAGCGCAGCGTATTCGATGAGTTCATCATGCCGGCCATACAGCTGGGAGCGGGCCGCAGCGAGGCCAAAGTGTTTGTCGATAGTAATCACAGTTTGGTATCGCTAATGACGCGCATTGTGCCCTCACCGGATTGGTTCATAGGCGTCGACTCGTTTGAGGTGAGCAGATGGGGAGAGCCTGCCCACAGTCAAATCGAAATCAATTTCAATGTGGATTCTTTCTTGCAGCTTTGCGTTGGCGGCTCGTGGATTGACACTGTCACCGTTGAATTGGATCCACTTGATGCGGGCACCGACAACGGTTTCACCTTTACCGCACCCAATTGGCCGACAGCACCACAGGGTGTCATATATCGCATCACATCACGCTATCCGGCCCATCCGGCGGGCAGTTTCTACTACCCGAAGAGCAAGAGATTGCCGCCCATTGCCACGTTCCAGTTCATCAAGGTAAGTGCAGGAGAGAGAGAGAGAGGGAGAGAGAGAAGGTTCTCTCTTAGTACATGCTTTAACAAGTTAATTAACTGCAAATTAGCAGTCAAAATGTTGCACTACACCCCCTGCCACACACACACACACAGCCGCTTTACAACACTAATGAGTTTTCATACAGCTGCCGCTAGGTGGCGGCCAAAAAAAAAGATGGCGAGAAAAAAAATCAAAGTGCTAATGAGCCATTAGCATTACAATGGCCCCCTAAAACATGTGTAATGGCATCCTGTGTGTGAGTGTGTGTATATGTGTGTGCGAGGGAAAGGGAATGTGTGTGAGAGAGAGAGAGAGAGAGTTGTGTGTGGGGAAAAGCTGCTGCTTATTATAAATCAGTTGCTGCAGCTGGCGCGAAAAGAATTCGAGGTTAAAGTGAAAAAATTGGTTAAACGAAAAAAAATAATGCTAATTACATTAAAATTATATGCAGAGGTCTGTGAATTAGTGCAGAAACTGGATAATGTAATGAATTTTTTATGGTCATTATTATGGAAACAGGTGTAGTTGGTAGAGAACTGTATTAAGAGGGAAGGAGAAAATTCAGGGCAGACTAGTGCGAGCTTTAAACAGAAAGCGAGTGAGTTTTCACTTTCCTAGTTAATTGGAGCGCATTGTAGTATTTAATTGCAATTTATAAGGTTATACTTATCGTATCTATAGATTATATTAGGCCTGTTGGTTATGAAAGGGTTTCAAATTATTTACTAAGTCGTTTCACACGCTGTAAACAATTTCTACCGAGTTGCAGCGCAATTTTGTAGTGAGTGACTTAAGAACTAATGCTTTATACAGGCCAAGTAGATAGACAAACCAAACTCAGCCTAACTTATCTTTATGATTTAATTTATCTACTTTTCTAATTTCATAAAGATCAGATGATTATTTTAAGCGATAAAACAGTTTATATAAACAAGTTTTACAAATCTGTATTGCAATTGCAAATATTCTTATTTCGGTTGCAATTCAATGGGAAATAAAGCCCAATCAAGCTATGTATAGCATAAATGACTTAAAAACTTCGAATTATATAGGGTACCTTTGCGAATAAGGCTGTTAAACCATAACTATCTTTTATTTACAAACAACTTTATAGACTCTCCAAATTTATTAAAAATCTGAGCACTAGAAGACCCAATAAGGCAGCTGATATAATTGGTAACTGCAAAGCCACCTTCTTCTTGTAATTCCGTTCATTTCTTTTGTATTATATCATTGCAAATATGCTGCAAATACACCCTACTTTACTTAACCCCACTCTACCCGCAATCATTTCGCGTCCCGTTGCCCTTTAAGTACCGCAGCGAGGGCTGTGAGTCGCCAATTAGAATAACGAGACTGCGCTGGGGTATTCAATAAATTATAGGTAAATCGCCATTATGCTATCTTAGTTGCATTATCTTAGTTTGCCATAACCATTAAAGGCGGCCCTGGCCCTGGCAGATGGGTGGGTGGAGGAGGCAGCAGGCAGCAGGCACTTGTACCGCCTTATGAAAGGGACCTTAATAAACGCCAATCCATTAGCTGCCACAAATCGTGAACGTGCAACATTACTGGACACAATGGTAATGCAAAATTTGCTACGTTAAGAAGGAAGAAGAAGAGGCGGCAGCAAGTGGGGGGCGGAACAACTGGAGCTGGCACTAAAACCGCCTGCCACACACAAACACACACACACACCCATACACCCGCTCACACACACACACACCCTCACATAAGCAGTGGCAATTCGAGCAGTCAGGCATTGTAATTATATTGCTGGACGTACGAGGTTCAGAAAGTGCGGCACTTACACTTACAATACAGAGGCGTAGCCACAGCCCCCTTTCCCCCTCCCCCCCCGTGTCATCCCTCCTCTTGGAACAACCGACGCTCATCAAAATTGCTTTTATGTTCGGCCAAGAGACGCACATAAAATTTACGCCCTACGCTTCTGGCAGATGTTTCGACTACGTTTGCATAGTCGTAGTTTACTTGCTCCCGGGCTGCCCAGTGGCGTGGACATTTTGTGCGAGGGGTTGACCACTGTCCTGGGTCTAGGCGTGGGCGGAGCGGGGCGTGGCACTCTCGTCCTGCCATGCACACGCTCTGTACGTGTGGTCATTATTCTTTATTTGTCGCCCAGCTTGGCAGCCTGCTCTTCCCCATTGGCTACGATTGTTGTAGTTTCTTCTGTTGCTGCTGCTGCTGTTGTTGCTGTTGTTGTTGCTATTGTAACGCCTTTTTGACACTACTAATTCTAGTTTTATTTTGTCGAGTCGTGTCGAGGGGTGCTGGCTAAAGCACTAAAATTGTCGAAGACTCCTTTCGTTTGTCCTTATTTGTTTGGGGTAGCAGCAAATTTTCGATGATTTTGTCGGGCTATCCTAAAGGAACCAAAAAAGGTTTTTCTGAATTCAATAATATATGTATAATTAAATTTATTAAATTATATTTCCATTTTCTGAATTAAATCATAGGAAATAAAACTGTAGTAGGCGTTTAGGTTGTTGTAAAACTATTAAGCAAAAATTAAACACATGGTTAGGATTTCAGTGATTTATTCAGTATATTAAAATGCTTGAAAAAAATATATAGGCAGATTATCTGATTTTAATAATGTGCTCATAAAACATCATAAAAATAGGACCAGCAGTTTCAAAAAACTTGGTATAGTTTAACTCGTGAAAAAAACAACCTATTTCAGGTTAACAGTGAGTACATGTGTTAAGGCGATAGTAACTTTTCTAGAAAGTAAAGAGGTTTATAATAACAGATGTTTTGAGGTTCTCTGACCATCCTGATTTCCTCACGAAACTTTGTACAAATCGTTACAGCCGATCCGATGAGTTTAGTAAACTTAACTCATTGAAAAACGACCTATTTCTGGTTAACAATAATTATATCAGTTTAGATGATAGCGACTTTGTTTTAGGAAGTTTGGAGATATGAATAAAAATATATTATCCTTTCTGATATGTATTCAAAATTTTCCAAAATTAGATGCAGACTTTTCAGAGGAGTTTCATAATAAATACC
Source organism: Zaprionus kolodkinae (assembly GCA_018901885.1). Taxonomy (NCBI): domain Eukaryota; kingdom Metazoa; phylum Arthropoda; class Insecta; order Diptera; family Drosophilidae; genus Zaprionus; species Zaprionus kolodkinae. The sequence continues at coordinate 1,347,253 of JAEIFM010000242.1, read as the reverse complement.
GTAATTATCTACTTTATTTTACTATTTAAAGGAAATATATTAACTAAAGCAGCTGTAAAGGGTATGCAGTGTGCGTTGTAGCTGGCCAATTGGGGGCTGCTCTGCTCCGGTTACGATTTTAGCTACTTTTGTTTATGGCCAACGAAATGGAAAGTTATTTACTTACGTAGAGAATGCTTGTCTGCTTCATTTTATGGCCAGGACATGTGGGCGCTCCAAGGCCAAGTTCTAAGCACAAGTAGTTCTCTATGCCATATATAGTATATGGTATATGGTATGTACAATCTGCTGTACAGAGTGGGTCGTGCTGTTGGGGTAATTATGTGTTGATTTGTTCGGGCATTAAATTCTTAAATTCCCCGTTGAGGCAAATGCCAGAAATGTTTGTGTGCCATTTGGTGGCAAGGAAATCTCGGATTGGTATGGTGAGGGGTGCGCCACGTAGGCTGAGGTGGATTTGGATCTGGGTTGGTAATCCACAAGGAATTTCACAGTTTGGTTGTGTTTTTTTTTTCACTCTGCCTCGCTGTTGTTATATGCGGATTATGTCTGTGTGTCTCTCTCTCACTCTCTCTCTCTCTCTCTCTCTCTCTCTCTCTCTCTCTCTCTCTCTCTCTCTCTCTCTGTATGATTGTGCTTGTATTTTAATGCCTGCAAAGCAACACGCGGCCGCTGTCGACGCATTTGCAAAAGTGAAGCTAGCTAAAGGTAGCCCTACGATAAGCCCGAGCACAAAAAGCAAAAACAACGCATTAGCAATGAGCAGGCATCAGGCTAGAGGGGATAGAGGGGGATACTGAGGGGGTATAGAAAATGACAGAAACCCAAACAAATAAATTAAAATGCGCGACAGCGCGCACCCAACAAAAGTTTCCATGAGCCTCGTCTGCCCGACACAAAACAACAACAGACCCTGCAGCCAAGTGTATATGCTATATGGTATATGGTACTATATATATACCATGTAGCTCACCCTCTGTGTATGCCAGACACACCTGGGCTGCAGTTGTATGTGTGTGTGTGTGTGTGTCAATATTTGCCACAAATTGAAATTAGCAGCGCGTTAGACGCACCTGTACACAGCAAGGGGAAAGCAGAGTTGCCTCTGCCTCTGCCTCTGCCTCTGCCTCTGCCTTTGCTTATGCCATGCACATAATCCGCGTAAATTAATATGCTGCACACACACACACACAAGTACACAACACACACACATATGTACGTGTGTGCTCTGCAACATTTACTTTGCCCAGTTTGAAACGTTTCTCTATCTCTGTCTCTCCCTCTCTCTCTGCGCAGCTGAAGGAGTACGAGCTGAGCGAAGTATTCAACATTGCCGAGGACGATCGCAAATACGAGACAGTGCAAACTCAAACCCATCTGGATGCAGAGCACAATCACGTCGAGATGAACAACGAGCTGTCCGCCAGCATCGAGAGGGAACGCCAACAGCAACAACAGCAGCAGCACCAGCAGCAGCAGCAGCAACAGCAACAACAGCAGCAACAACAGCAGCAGCAACAGTTGCAGTTGCAGCAATACGACGACGAGCGACAGCGCATACGCTCACAATTGTTGGCCAAAATGAATCCCATGTGAGTAGACTAAAAGCTAAGGCAGTGTATATATATATTTAAAGGGGTGTACAGCAGGGCTGCCAGGTATCCCTACTCAAAAAGAGTATAGATCAAGATGAATAAAATGTTGAAAAAGAGAATAGGCAAGAGAAAACAGTGAACGGAAAAAAAGCAATAAGTTTTTTATTAAAAACTAAATAAAAATTTCTAAAAATAAACTTTTTATTAAGATATTTTAAGAATTATTCCAGACACAGATAATAGCTACCTTCTGTACGTCCTGTCTTTATCTTTGTGATCTCAGACTCAGCAAACGGTTAATCTCAGCCACGATTTCTATAATATATACCTTTTAAAATTTTTTTAATTGAAAGCCAAATCGATAACGATTTTTACACAAATGTGGTAGTATGTCGATTGAATTAAAGAATAATCGAAAAAGATAAGAAAAAGATATTTTAAAAATTAAAGCAAATTAACAAAATAAAAACATTTAATAAAAACTTATTGAGCACTGCAAAACAAGGACGAATTTCCGGATAGTACGATTAAGGGATATTTTTTCGGCTAGACGAATAGAAAAAGAACAGACAGTGCAGGAAAAATGCTAACTACGCAGCACTGGTGTACAGGCTGTTTAAAAATAGTATACAACTCTCTGTTGTTCACCTAATTAGCCGTGCTAAGCGTTAATCAATAAGCAAAGCGTCATTAATTAATTATTAATTAATCTAGTGTGTTGGCTGAAATTAGTAAATATAGAAAACATTTTTTCTGATAATGATTGATTTTCAAACAGGCAAACGTGGCGTATGCGTAATGTGGAGGTTTGTTTCTCTTGCCAGCACTTGCTGCACTGATTTGTTGGCTATGCAAACTGGTTAAGCTGTCTGTTTGGCCAACGTGACGTATACGCAATGTGCGCGCAGAGTTGAATTGCAGCTGCAACCAGCACTGGCAGAGGCAACATCAATTTGCCGCACTTAACATATGCGTTCAGGTGCGAGGAGGGGGAGGAGGAACAGGGAGTGGCACAAGGGGGAGGTGGGTGAGGGGGAGGACAGTGTGTGAGCCACTTTCAACACATCTCAAGCAGTTGGCAGCCGGAAAACCCCCAAAGCAACAAACAAACAAAAGCTGCTTTCGAGCACACTTGAAAGCACATTACACCACTTTGGGGTAGGGGCAGCAGGCAGGGAGAGGGAAATGGAAAGGAGCAGGGGCAGGGGGGAAGGCAACTCCCTTCTCTCTGAGTGGCATAGACACTCGGCTGAGATCGGGGCACGTAGCCGGTTAATGCTGCATCTTTAAAAAGCTTGGCCCGACCGAAGGCGCAACTAAAGACTGCAAAATCCAGCTAGAAAGAGAGAGAGAACAGAGAGAGAGAGAGAGAGACAAGGAATAGGTTGACTGTCCTCCTATGTGGGTGGTGTGGAGGAGCAGGGGGTGGTAGTAAGGCAAACTACAACTAATCCAGTGCCAGCTACATACACAAGCTGCCTGTCCCTCTCTCTCTTTCTCTCTCTCTCTCTCTCTACCACTTTTTGCGTGCTACTTTGGCAGCTGCTGGAGTGGATTTTTGGCACCATTGGCACTGGTAACCTGCATATTTAATGACAAGCCCACTGCCCGGGCCAGGGGCGCCGCCAAGGGGGCAGGGCAGGGCAGGGAGTGGCAAAAAGGGGGCGCGTACGTGTTCGAGTGCCAAGAAAACACAGAATTCAAGCTCGAACAAAGTAGAAAACTCTGCCAGGGCAGCTTAAACTAAAGTGCCTCTCCCCCTTCACCCCCGCCAACCAACGCCTCTGGCATATGCGTGGGCGTGGCCATGCTCAAAATCAACACGAAAGACACAGGGAAAGAGAGAGAAAAGTAATTGGCAAGCTGACAAAAGCGCCAACAGCGCAAGCAAAATCCAATGCCAAAAACCTGCTCGGACAGTGTAATTACTTGCAATCTTATCAATGCTGCGCACTCCGCTCTATAAAAGGCATAAAGCACCGACCAGACCGAACCCATCGCCCACACAGGCAGTGACAGGCAGAGAGACAGGCAGACAGAGAGACAGACAGACAGACAGAGAGACAGACAGACTAAGACACGGCAACAACATGCTCGCGCTGCTGCCAGCAACAATCACGCTGGTTGCATTAAACAGCGCGTGCAACATACCACGCGTGCAACAGCAACAACAAGTGCAACAGCGGACACCGCAAAGTGAGCAAAAAAATGCACATTAAAGAGGATTTCCTTTTACTTTTAAAATTCAACAAAATTCACAGTTAAACAACAAGAACAACAGCAGAAGAAGCTGGTAAAGGTTAAGAAAGTGAAATCGAAGCAAAAGCAGAATATCGTAAAGGCAGAAACCTATAGGAAACTGGATGTGGACTAAAACACTTAAGGAATATTAGATTAATAAAGTAAAATACTGTGCTAACTGAACTAAAAGTGTTATCTGATTATCTTTGAGAGGTTGAAACACAAAGTGATTTCATTCTATTCCAAGAATCGATCACACTCTTAAACCGCATAGACGGAGTATAAGAAACAAATGAATTTTGCGATTAAAAACAATAAATCTTCATCTTAACTCGTCTACTCATCTAGATAAAATCGGTGAAATTTATTCCCCTTAGACGAATTTATTGGGGAAAAATGTATGCATAAATTCCGTATTCATGTATTCATTTAAAAAAGAATCTAAATAATATTGCGTTTATCCGAAGCACAATTTACGAAATCATATCATAAACTCGGCTACAGAATGTGTGTATAATTTTAAATTTGAATTCGGTTTGTATATCTGAAATTATGATTAAGTTAGGTGACAGCACCTAAAAGGTTAAGTGTAAAAAAAAAACGTAAACAAGATCAATATCAAGAAATTGTGGTCAAATAAAAAGCCAGTGTTATTGAAAATAAATTTTTCACTTATGATAGCTTGAGAAAAAGAATTTAGATTTATTTGGGTTTTTGTCTACCTTTAAACAGCTAACTACAAAAAGTGTTAGCAGTCCGTAAAAATTTAAATATGTATTTTCATTTTACCTATTTAAGAATTCATATATCGCTCTAGATACGTAGTTTACATATGAAATCATTCTCAATCCATGAAATGTTGAGGTGCAACCAACTTAACTCAGTTCAATAAGTTGGCAACGCCCCACAGAAAAACG